>CATQJL010000063.1:0-28039 GCA_958299035.1 Cylicocyclus nassatus
AAGCAGTGGTATCAACGCAGGAGTACTTGTCGCTGAAACGTTTCATGTATTCGATTTTCATACCAAACTCGTAAAAGTAATTGTAATCATTCATTCAATTACATTGTAAATATAGCATTTTTAATTAAAAATGTAAATAAAAACAATATTTAATTTTTATATCAGGCAACAACGAGATTAAATTATCATAATAACCTATAGTATAAAATTTTATAATATATTAGTTTAAACTTATAAAAAATAATTCTATATTTAAATCGTAATCGAAAATAATCAACATTTGTTCAACGAGGTCAATATGAACAACATTATCAAGTATCTTCTCGAATCCCATGATGCATCTAAGCACTTCGGTAAGTTTAGCTTCAAGAACGGACTTAGTCAGTGGAATATCAAGGTTCAGAACCGTAAGAAGCCAGTGAAGGTCAATGTAGATGTTCGTATCGATTCTATCGAGTATAACCAGAATGCGGAGAAGCTTGAAACCGTTTCTGTAGTTCTTCCTTCCCGACCGATTCATGAAGAGAAGAAACCTATCGAACACAACCGTTATTTCAAATGGGATAATGCTACTGATGACCTTCTGCTCACCGGACAACATCATCAGTTGATCAAGTGTTGGGGATTAGACATCAGCCAACTTTGGAGCCGAGCTCATGCTCTCGGATATAACTTCCGTCTCGGTAAGCCGTTGACAAAAGCAGTTTATCATCAGATGTTCTGGGATAAGCATCCTGAAACATATAATCTTTTGATGACTGGCAAGCACAGTATTCTTCGTGATGAATACTTTGTCAAGCCGAGTGCAATCGAAGCAAAGACCAAGAAGATTGGTTACATCTGGAATGGCTGGGATGTCCAGCCCACCAAGAAAACAAAGTAGGTTTTGACCTCGATACATGGCTCAGCTGACTATAGTGGTTGGCTGAGCTTTTTTATTTTATAATATTTTGATTTACAAAAAGTTCAGAATTAGCTATATTTAAAATGTAATCGAATGAATGATTACAATAACTTCGAGAGTCAATATGAAACACATCTTTGAAAATTCTTTCTTCTTTATCGAATCTAACAAGCTTGAATGCTTTGACGGCGAAGTACAGACATATGTGATTGATTTCGGTATTCGTGAAGAATATCGTCATCGTACTTATGAATGGAAGCATTGTCATAAAGATAACATTTTTGAAGTTGCATATAACAAGCTTGCAGACATTCTGGTTGCATACGGTTACGATGTAGATATCGACGACAACTGGCTTCGAATCTATACTACCGATGAAACAGCAGGATTCACTGATGTCAAGCAGATCATTACTGACAATCATGACTGGCTTTACGAGATGTTCGACATCTAATTGATTTTCGCCAGGTTAGTTCATGATTCATAGCTACCCTGGCGATTTATTTTTTAAATTTTTTTATTTACAACTTCCGAATATTTTTTTATATTTTAATCGTAATCGAATGAATGATTACAATAATTATTTCGAGGCTAATATGAAATTTATCAACATCGTTAAAAAAGTCAGCATCATTGCAATGATTTGCGAACAGCGTGTGAACATTACGCTTGATCAGAAACACAACTGTGCATCGTTCACTACTGTGAATGAAAATCAACAGAAACAACACTGGAATGTGTATCGTCATCCTGTAGACGATATGATATTTGTCGTTCTTATGGGTGTCGGTAATAACGAAGACGATATGTCTACTTGGGAACGTTATAGCGAATCTGCAGGTTGGGCACGTTGTGCATATGACTTCAGTGACATCGACGATTACGGTCAGAATGCAATCGATGATATCTTGTGTGCAATCGAAGTCGCTACTAACAGCATCATGAAAGACTTGAAGCTCAAGAAGATTGTCAGTATGCTTAAGTAACGATGAACGAATCAGACTGGACTGACTAGACTAGTCAGTCTGGTCTCTTCATTGCTATCCGGACTCCTACGTTTTAACGACGCATTTGCTGACTAAATATGGCTAAATGTCAGCATATCTGACGTATATTACGACATACGTATAGGCAGTATATATGGCCTATTTTAGGCCTATATGACGACGTCCCAGTACATACCGGGGGGCCCAGGGGGCCATGCCTTCCAAAAAAAGTATTAAGCTGCATATATACCGGGCCCCGGGGCCTATTTTTTACATAGCCCTTATAGGCCGAGGTTTTTTCTGTTCAAAGAAGGCCAGGGAAAATTTTTTACTTTTAGAAAAAATTTCAGGATTTTTGCCTAATAGGTTAGATATATAATATGAAATTCCCCTTAAGGATAATTATATGGGAAACCATAGAAAAAATTAAAAAGGCTAGGTTTCAAAAAAATTTTTCAGAAATTTTTTGCCTTGGCCGGGGAAAACCTGGGATTTTTGGTTATTATTATATGGAAAATACCTATAAGCATAATTATATGGGAAAAGCTTGGAAAAATGGGAAGGGCTAGGTTTCAAAAAAATTTTCCAGAAATTTTTTATCTATGGGGAATTTTTTTGACAGATGGTTGTCTTTTTATTATATTGTATAATGTGTATTTTATTTGTTTATAAATATTATATAATTTAAAAAGGAACATAATATGAATTTAAATGCAGCTAAAAGATTTTTAAACCAGTGTGGTTATAGGGTTATAAAAGAGAATGGTGATTCTATTGAGCAGATGAAGGCAGAAAATTCTCAGTGTACTTGAGGAAAAGAACTTATCAATTGATAGGATTGACAGTGATTTGACTTATGACCTATATGGTGATGGTTTTGGTGAATATTGTGAAGAGGAATGGTATACTGGTGCATTTTCCGAATTGTCCGGTGAAGCACAATGGGAATGTTATATGGAAGATAAGTCAAATGAAGACATATTAAATGATATGATCGCACAGGGATATCCATTAGATGGGTCTTTATAATAAAGTTATGTCATTATAAAGTGATTAGCCTATAGGGATAATAAAGGGTTGACAATAGTCAATCCTTTTATTATATTGTAATATATGGAACACGAAAATTATATTATTTTGTATAATAAGATAATGGAATCTATTAAGCTTGAATATTTTAAGGATGGACAAACTAATAATAATTGGAAACTTAACGAGCATAATGGCTATATGATGTCATATTTGCGGGTGGGGCATAAACTGGAGGCTGAAGAACTACGTATTACTTATGCTCCTGATAATTATATTAGGCTAATATATATGCGAGGAGAGTTGTTTGAACCTTCTACTACATGTTATGATATTAATGTGGACATGATGGTATTCTATAGGCATGTCCCGGAATTAATCGGGTGTAACGATGATTACTGCATGAGGAAAGTATTTCATAATATGGATATGGAGAGTGCGCTTGGCCAGCTGGAATAATATATTATGGTGAATAAGACGAGATATAATAATTTTAATAAGGTATTAGACCCATATAGAAAAAGCTGTTAAAAATAAGAGTTGGATTACGTTGTCCCGATCTAAATTTAACATGTTCTTAAGGCTGCGGGACGCAAATGACTATGTTAAGCTTGTTATATTTTATGACCCATGTTTTAATAAAATACATATGTCATTTGAGACAAAAATATATGGTAGATCGTGGTGGTAGATTAATTGAGGATATAAAGGATGCCTGTACTTTAAAGAAATATGTAAGCAAAATCATCCAGTTTTCTGAAATTGGGAAAGTAGTTACGATGATCCATAACATTAATATAGAGAAATCACTGGATGAACTGTGATGAATGTATCGGGTAAGTAGTTATGAAACGTAGTAAATGGCAAACATTGCAAAATTCGGTATTGGAACATGTTAAGAAAACCGGTTATGACATAAACCATGGCATTATAAATTTGGACGGATTCGTCATAATATTCAATAGCAGTCGCTGGACGCTTTACCGGCCGGGCAATGTAAAACAAGGTGAATGGTCGTGGGTAGACATTTGTTCAGAATTTTATGACCAGATGACGGATTACATGAAACTTGATGCAGCATTGAGTAATCCAGGTCAATTTGTTATTCAGGAGAATAATAAAATAATTCATGACATATTAGATAAGCTAGATTAGAAAGGGGTTGACATAAGTCAGCCTTTTTATTATATTATACTATATGAACGATGAGATTATTACAAAACAGTACATTGCGCGATGGACTAATTTTCGTAACTGTATTAGTAACTGGATTATATACTCTAATAAATGGAATTATTATGGCTATACGTCATATGGCTGGACTGTGTTTGTAAATCAAGATGAAAAGCTGTTTCCTAACAATTACCGGTGACGGTTTATTGTTTTATTCATCTATTAAATTTCTTAGGCAAAATGATCCGATGTTGGAATTACTAAGAAGTGATGTCAATGATGTTGAAATAATGTGTGATATCTTAAATTCTGGTTATATTGATAATAAGTATATCATGGCTAAGGCATAACAACGATATTGATAAAATTTTGGAGAAACTATGATTAGTGAAAAAGCTGATGAAATATTGGAACAGTTTTGTTTCAACGGAAATAATTAAAGAATATAAGAAGATTTTATCACAAATACCGCGAGCATGGGAACTGACTAGTGAACAGTTCAATGATTTTTATGATAAAATAAATGATAAAAATGGTTCAACCTATGATATTAACAGGATTAATCACCATATTTTATTAAATAATACATCAAAGGGATACTGGTTACGAGTTGAAACTGATAATTTAGCTATAAGTGTGGCTCGTGGTTGGGAAATTTTTGAAAATTTTAAGTTTTCATCATTTGACCGCTTGACTGAAACTGTTTATGAATTGCTTAAATGGGTTTGAATATAAAGATATCATTTTGATATTAAACAACAGTGTTACGTTGGATACATTGGACAAGTTAGACTAATGAACTTAGGGACGCTGTTGATAAACTTGGATAATACATGACTATTAAACTACGGATGGAAAATTTTTCAAGGGATAAGATATATTACTCGTGTAGTGATATCGAATATCAATCATGCTCATATTGGGGTTTACCTGGATTTAGTTTTAACGGTATTTTTTAAAGATACAAAAAACTAAAACCCATGAATATGCAATTGTCGGGGATGAAATACAATATAATAATAAAAGATTTACCTTAACCTATGATAATTTGCTTTACCACGTATACAATTTGCAAACTCTTGTATCATTGGAGAATATAAAATAAATGGAAATTAAATATAGGATAGCCGACATTGACGATATTGGAATGATCGACGTTTATGATGTCGGCATATGGCGTAGTAATATTTTTAGTTACATGATATTAAATACGGCTAAAGACTTGCGTATGTTTGTAAGTGATGAAGTAATTGATTACGGTTATGGTTGGAAACGACTAACGACTGAAAATATAGAATATCATGTCAGACAAATTAGTAACCTTATCGCAATTGGAAAAACTATGATTTAAGTTTGATATCGAACGACTTACACGCGGTCAAGATATTGCAGCAAACATTAATAATTATGTTAATTGCCAACGAGATGATATATGGCAATATGTCGGTATATTTCATGGTAGGTATTGTTATCAAAGTAAAGCTGAAAAATTTGTAATTGAAGTATATGACTGTATAAATATATACCTAACTATGCCTGGACGATGTTATCCAGATTACGATGCTGCACTTGGTTCTGATAGGTATAAATTAGAAATTAAAGACATTCTTGAAACCGCCAGTTTAAAAAACGTATGGGCAAAAGTTCATAATGATACCATTAGAAAAATACTTAAGGCTCTTGATTAACGGAAATAATTAATGATTGAAACGTTTCCCAGAATTATTGCAATTGGAATTGTAGTATTTTTTATTTTAGTTATAACAACCTGCTTGGTTGTTAATTGTTGGTGGTATGTTTACAATTATTTTAAATGGTATGGTTATGGAAAAGCATTTAAAAAATGTAAGCATATTTTTACAGATGAATTAGGATGGCGTCATTCACCAAAGTTTTGTTCATATCTACATACAAAAACCGGTTTAACTGTTTGACATAACTCCTGTATCGTGGGATGATATGGTCTGGCGGGCAGAACGGATTAAATTTGGAGATACCCGTAGAACATGGGTTAGTACATGTGATATAAAAAATGAACATGACTATGGATTAGTATCATTTTGGAAAGAACATTCAATCAATATTCATTATAGGCCCTGGCGACAAAAAGGTAGAGCTAAAGGTCAGTGGTTATGCTTAATGAATGATATTGCAAAGAAACCGGAAAAATATAAAAAGTTGGTTGAATTACATTGTTATAATGTTGACCTAAAAAATACATTAAATAAATTAGATTAATAATGTTTGAAAAAATTAAATCATTTTATAAGCGTTGGATTAAGTATCGCAGACGACCTAAATATACTGATATAGGGTTAGATTATGCATCAGCTACATTATACAAGGCAGGTTGGGAATTACGTGAATTATGGGCAATGTCATCAGTCTTACAGTTTCAGAAAGATCTAATTTATTTAGATGTTCATTGGTTAGGCGGGTATAATGTTTGCATATATGAAAATGGTGACCTAGGTAAACGAATTAATGACCATAGTTTATCTGAAGACCAACTTAAAATCTATATAGACCTTGTTAAAAATTGTAGTAATTTAGAACAATGCATTATTGCCATACATAATTATAAGATGAATAACATTTTGAACAAGTTGGATTAGTATGAAAGTAATTATTAATGGTAAAATGATGCCTGATGCTGAACGGGTATTTAAGGTTGGGCGTAATATTTGTTTTTTCTATCATTCAGAATTAGGGACAATGGAAACTTATATATGTCCAATCGGTAGTCAGTTGACATGTGGAGATTTTCTTGATACTACAATCACACCATATAATGCAGAGCCGATCATGGAACAAATAAATAATTACCTTGCAATTAATTCATTAGATTAAATGCTATAAATAGATTAATAGGAGAATTTATTATGACAAATCAAATGGATGAAGCTCGTAAGGTTTTGTTAAAAAACGGTTACGGCATGATTAAAGAAGGATATGAAGACGCAACTGCTACTCAGATGGCTGGCATGAAGGAACGTCTTCAGAATTATATCGACACTGGGTCCGAATTTAAGATTAAGTCTAAGTCAAATAAACTTGGATTGGTTGTTAACATCATTAAGGATGAAAATGACGGCTGGTTAATTTTGTATAACTCAAATACTAGTCGTATTATTGCACAGGCTGATAATATTGATTCGATGATTAAACAAATTTATGATATTCAGGCACATCTTGAACAGTATCAGAAAGAAGAAAGTTTCTTACTTGACATGAAAGGTATGGTCGCACAGGCATTGAAAGAATATCCGTATGTAATCATCCCGAATACCGACCCGTTTACTGATTATTTTGAAGGTAATCCTGATATTCCGCGAGTAAAAAAGGCAACAGTATATCTACATGGTCAAGCTGAAAGTGATGCTGGATTTGATATATCTGTAATTTTACCTGGTACTGTTAAAGAAACTTCTCTACCGGATGATAAAGCAAAGGTTGGTGTTGGTATTGTAACATTTGATGGCGTTAAGCAAGGTACAATGATGACTTGGCCATTGCGTGAACTACCTGAACGTAAGACTGGATTGATTGTTTACAATAGCGATAAAACAGCAATCCAATATGCAGATAAGTTATTCATGAATCCACCGCGCGTGTTTTAATTCATAATAAAAATTAAACAAAAACCAGCAATTAATTTTGCTGGTTTATTTTTATATAAAAATTGCTATATTATTAATTATGGAAAACGTATTTTGTAGTTTATTTAATTGTGAAAGTTTAGAAATGATTGCAGATTGGGTAGCTAAACATCCTCATTGTACAAAAATAAATACTTACAGTTTTGATTTTTGGGTTAACAAGCCAGATAATCATTATGGAAGAAAACCGCCATTATCAGTTAGGTTATCAAACACATATGCATTAGACGATAGTACTCCTGCTTATCAGGCTGATATTTTGATATCATATATTCCATATGGTTTAGACCAACAAGATTGCTGGAATACTGTATTATATAGAAGTACGATCATCGATGATAGGTTTAGTTTTAGTGAAAAGTTTAAAAGATCGTTTGAAATGCTATATAAACCCATCGCTGATGGTAAACCAGAAAAATATGAAGCACTAGTAGAAAATCTAAGAAATTTAGCAGCGAGTACTCTGCGTTGATACCACTGCTTAAACTTACAATCTAATTCTTTTGGCTCGCGGTAATCGCCTTCAAAGCATTCAAAGAAGGTATCTCCGCGGGCATTTTTATATTCTACTGCATAACCATGCATATCAGAAGTCGGATATATATGGATTATCTGAAGCTTATTGTCACCTGCTATGCTATGATGCCCATATTTGCATTCTGGGTGATATATAAGGCGATGATGAGTTGGACAAAAAGAAAGTACTACCTGAGAATTTAAACGCGGCCAGAGCTCGCGTGGGACTATATGATGGTACTCAATCTCATTCCGATTTTCTGTGCAATAATCACAATTTGGCCAATGACACTTATAAACAATTTGCATATTCTATATATGAAAAAATGACTGGAAAACCCAGTCATTTTTAGTTAATATAATTTTAACTTATCCGTCATTTTCAACGTCTGCGAAATAACCTGCAGTCTTAAATACATTTGTTGATTCATTAATTTTAACTTCACAACCGACGTTTTTAAGTTCTTTAATTGCATGTTCAATATTCTTTGCAGTGCCAGTTAAACAGATACCGCCGTTATTGTCTATTGAATACTTTACGGATTCGCCGTCAAGACCAATTTCGGCAACTTCAACATCATCAACCCAAATATTTTTTTCAATAGTTGGTTCATTAGATGCAGCAGGAGCAGATGTGCCAGTTGCTACTGGACCGTTCGATTGAACTTCCATGCCATATCTACGTGCCAAGTTTGCTTTTGCTTTTTCTGCTTGTTCAGGTGTAGCATTGAATGTCATAGACATTGCTTCTTCGTCAAATACCGGTTTATCAGTAATACCGCTCATAATTAATAGCGCCTTCAAAACGCCGGGCTTAATGCCTTCATCATAATATGTAGTATAAGAACTAACCTTTGCAGATGCACGTGGAGCACGAGGTTCAGATGATGTAGCGCGAGTTCCGTTACCCTTTTTAACAAGAGTAGCATCATCGTTTTCACATGCTTCAAGATATCCAGCATCAACGAAGATACGCAAAGTTTCATTATCATAATCGGATAGTTTGCCTGCGTCACTTAAGCGCTTTAATGCTTTATAATTAGCAATATAACTGGAACGGTTTATCATTTCGGGAGACTGTGCTTTACCACGTTCATAATTTGAACGTCTAGAGTCGATGCTTGCCATATCACGTTCTAGTCGTGCAGCTTCTTCACAATCAGACTTTGCAGCACGGGCAGCTGACATTTCCGTAATATAACCAGCATGGTTTAAAATTTTTTGTGCTTCATTAATATTCATATATACCTCTTAATCTATTTATAAAATAAAAACCGATTGACAAATACCAACCGGTTTTAAAATATTATTTAAGCTAGAATTAGCCGATGATTTCAGCACCAACAGCTTCGATTTCAGCGATAGCCTTAGCAATCTGCTTAGCTGTACCAGTCAAGGTAATTTCACCGTCTTCACCGATAGTGTAATTAATCTTAACATCTTCGAGACCGACTTCAGCAATTTCGACATCATCAACGATAATAGTCTGAGTTTCCTGTGCGCCAGCACCACCAGCAGCAGCAACACGTTCGTTCTTAACAACTTCAATGCCACGAGCAGCAAGTAGTTCAGTTGCCTTAGCAGCCTTACCAGCAGGAGCAGCGAATGTTACGGAGTCTTCACCCATAGTGATAGCTTCGTCACCGATACCAGCTTTCTTAATCATTGCAACTACGAGCTTAGGATTAATACCGTCAACGAGTGTTGCAGTATAAGTGTCAGCTGCACGACGTGCGCGAGCGCCAAGTTCTAGTGCACCAAGCTTTTCACGAGCAGAGTCAATACGAGCGATAACGGATTCTGCACCATCCATTGCTGCAATTTCATCAAGAGCGGCAAGTGCACGCTGCTTAGCTTCTTCAGATGCAAAACCAGAACGGATACGGTTAAGGATAACAGTAAGTGCACGCTTTACGTCACCATTTGCAATAGCTGTAGCATAGTTACCACCGTCACCAGCGCCATTACCCTTGTCAGCTTTCTTAACGAGTGTTGCATCATTTTCTTCACATGCAGCAAGATAACCATCATTCTTGAAGTTATTAAGAGTTTCAAGACCGAAAGCATCCAATTCATCTGCTACATCATTCAATAGCTCAAAGTTTGACAAATATTCACCAGCATTTGCCATCTGGGAAGTCTTTGCTTTACCAGTTTCAAAATTGGACTTCTTAGAGTCGATAGATGCCATGTCCTGCTCAACACGTGCAACGAGGTCAGCATGAGCAACCTTCATACTCTTTGCCTTATCAGCACGAGCCTTAGACATTTCGGAAATCATCTTACCCGGAAGACGACGGATTGCGGATTCCAAGAGAGCACATGCTTCACCAACATAGTCCTTGTTAACAGAGTATCCTACAGACTGTAGAATATGTTTTGCTTCAAATAGATTCATTTTAGTTTTCTCCTATAATAATTATTATATAAATGGTTCTATATTTTTATTTATAAAAATATTTTTAAAATATTCTGTAATATTTATAAATAACATAAAGCCTAGGAGATTTACTATGATTTTATTTGAAAAAACAATTGCAAAGTCTCAGCTAGACGATATTGCCGTCGACTATGAAATGTTAGAAATGGAAGGTTTACCAGTAGAAAAACCAGAAGTTGTGCTTTATTTTAATAGCGATAGAGTATTGGATAGTGTTGATGACGTCATTATGCCTATCCAATTTAAGCTTGAAGGTCTTGAAAAGAAGGCATGCATTACTATTGCATATACCTGTGATTCATTTGATGATACTTTTGATATTAGTAAATTAGATGATGATGCATATGAAGTTGAAGAACTTCCGGATGGTTATATGGTTACTGTTGATGACCCAGATAAGCTTTCTAAGGTATTGAATGCTACATTTACTCAGAGTGTTGTCTATCCTTTTGATAATACTTCTAAGAATGATGCTGTTAATAAGTATCTTGAAAAGGACAATATTGACCTTTCTACTAAGATTGCAAAGTATATTACTGACTTAGTTTATAAAGTTGACGAATATAAGTCTATCCACAGTAGTTGGTCTAACCAACAGACCCGTGCTACAAAGAAGGCTGTTGCAGCTAATGCCATCCGTGCAGGTCGTACAGATTTACAGATGTTGCTTGACACACTCAAAACTCTTAAGGGTGTTAAAAGAATCCAGGAAAGTACACTAGCAACTGGTTCAAGATTCAAACATCGTTACCGTGTATTTGCGACAGTTACAAAGATGGTCAAGTATAAGCCAGTACAGAGTGATGCAGTATTTGAAGTTCTTAGCGACAATTCTGGTAAGCATTTCGTATGTAAGCTTTTGAATGATGCATTCAATGGTGCTGAACTTTACAGTCCAGAAAGTGTAATTCGTTGGTTTAAGAATCGTCTCGGTATTAAGCAAGCTGATATTAAGTCTGACGCAGTATCTGATGACGATACAGGTTGGGGAGCAATTAGAAACACTGCTGATTCATTTACTCGCCAAAACTAGTAATTAAATTAATTAATAACAAAAAGTCTCAGATATTTCTATCTGAGTCTTTTAATTTAATGGGAGTAAATGATAAATTACATCATCGGCATTCCGCCCATAGTCGGAGCTGCGCACTGGCATTCATGTTCTTCCTTCTTTTCACAGATTACACATTCTGTGGTAAGAATCATAGAAGCAACAGATGCCGCATTCTTCAATGCAGTCATAGTTACAACTGCTGGATCAATAACACCTACCTTAATAAGGTCTTCATAAGTATCAGTCTTAGCGTTATAACCATAACCGCCATTACCTTCCTTAACCTTATTAACAACTACAGAACCTTCACCACCTGCATTGGCAACAATTTGACGAAGCGGTTCTTCAATTGCACGCTTAATAATTGCAGCACCAGTAGCCTGGTCATCATTAGACAATGTAATTGAATCAACTGCAGATGCTGCACGAATAAGAGCAACACCACCACCAGGGACAATACCACCAAGAGCTGCTGCCTTAGTTGCATGAAGCGCATCATCAACACGGTCTTTCTTTTCCTTCATTTCAACTTCAGTTGCTGCACCAACCTTAATTACTGCTACACCACCAGAAAGCTTAGCAATTCGTTCTTGAAGCTTAGACACTTCATAGTCAGATTCAGTGTTCTGTACTTGAGACTTAAGCTGTTCAATATGGGTTGCAATTGCGTCAGCTTCACCAAGTCCCTCTACGATAGTTGTAGAATCCTTAGTAATCTTTACTGACTTAGCTGAACCAAGAATTTCAGCGGGAATTGCTTCATCAAGCTTAATACCAAGTTCGTCGGAAATGAACATACCACCAGTAAGAACTGCAATATCCTTAAGGTTATTAATTCGAGAATCGCCATAACCAGGTGCCTTAACTGCTGCAACCTTCAATGCACCACGCATCTTATTGACAACGAGTGCTGCGAGTGCTTCACCATCAACATCTTCTGCAATAATTAGAAGCGGACGAGACTGCTGAGCACTAAATTCCAAATGCGGCAAAATATCCTTCATTGTAGAAATCTTATGACCATACATAAGAACATACGGGTTTTCAAGTACACAACTCATGTTTTCTTCGGTTGCAAAGTATGGTGAAAGATAACCGTTATTAAACTGCATACCTTCAACAACATCAAGAACAGTGTCTGCGGTACGAGATTCTTCAATAGTAATTACACCATCAGTGCCAACCTTTTCCATTGCATTAGCAAGAAGATTACCAATTTCTTCATCACCATTTGCAGAGATTGTACCAACCTGTGCAATTGCAGTCTTATCAGTTACCTTAACTGCATTCTTATCAATTTCAGTAATAATTGCATTTACTGCTGCATCAATACCCTTCTTAAGTTCGATGGGATTTGCACCAGCGGCAACATTCTTCAAACCTTCACGTGCAATTGCCTGGGCAAGAATAGAAGACGTAGTAGTACCATCACCGGCGATTTCATTAGTCTTAGATGCAACATCCTTAACAAGCTGTGCACCCTGGTTTTCAAATGCATCTTCCAAATCAATAGCACGGGAAGCAGTGGTATCAACGCAGAGTACTAGTGGAGAACCATGACCTGCAATCATAACATTGCGACCTGCTGGACCAAGAGTTACCTTAACTGCGTTAGCCAGCTTATTAACGCCATTCAAAATCTTTTCACGTGCTTCCACGTCAAACTTCATTTCTTTACTCATATATTTTTACTCCTAAATTAAACTTCTTCCTCGAGCGTAGTATCGAAGAGAACGAGCTGCTTCTTACCAGATTCGGGGTCGACTGCCTTGTACTTGAGCATTGAACTCAGGTTAGTATCAAGGTCATTTTCAAGTTCCTTAACAAATGTTAAAGTATATTCAGTCTTCCAAGTACCGTCGGAATTTTCCTTACGAACAGCATCAATCTGTTCAAGCTTACCCTTGAAAGTCTTATCACCAAAAGTAATATTGTAATTCATACGGTAGTCACTTACAGGAATATTCATCTTTGACCAAACATCCTGTGTTGCATTTGTACTAAAAACGGACATCAAGTCAATTTGACCACGGAATTGCTGTGGAAATGTACGAATAGAAGTTTCTTCTACTACCTTAAATTGAAAACAGACAATTACATTTTCTTTCTTAATAATTGGCTGAAACTTTGTCATAGTTGAACTAAATTTTACAGTTGTCATTTTCTTTAACTCCTTATTTATTAATTTTCATTTGGTACAATATATTCACCACTATCAAGGTCATAACTTGTCATTTCAGCAAGTTCTTCACCTTTGATTACACCAACTTCTACCATCTTGCGAAGCGCCTTAAGATAAGCAATCTTTCTACCTACACTCTTCTTGAAGACATCACGATAAGAACAGTGTGCAATACCAATAAACTTTACCATTGCATCCGGCTGACTGTTTTCCCATTCAGAAACAAATACTAAAGTATCACGTTCATTCCAGCTTCTATATACTTCGCGACCATATTCATCACGTGTAAATGTAGATTTTGGATGGTTTTTATAAGTTACTTTAACTAGAAATCTTCTTCCGTTAGTTAATTCAATCTGCATATTACTTTTCCTTTCTATTGTCTTGAGTCCATGTATTAAGTTTAAAGTGGTCGAGCTCTACGCTTTCTTCAGAATTAATTACGCCCTGCTTAAGCATTTCACTAATTGCGTTATAATACGCCAACTCTCGACCTGTCTTCTTACTATACCTGTCCTTATATGAACAATAAGAAAAGCCTTTAAAAATTGTATTAGAATAAGGTTTATCCTTTACTTCTTCAACAGTTACTGTTGTATTATGTTCATACCAATAGGTTTCTACCAGTCGGCCATATTTATCCTTCTGAACAGATTCCTTTGGAATTTCATCGTACTTTACCTTAATTGTAAATGCACGTCCATTTGATAGTGTTAGTCTCATAATTTACCTTCTTTTGTTTTTAGTGAAATAAAATATAGCTAATATCCGAAGACATTAGCTATTAAAAAATATGTTTTATCTGAACTTTTTAAATAATTTTACGAGGTTTAGAATCAAACATATCGAGCATTTCATTGATGTGACCTTCTGATTCCAGCCAGCAATTTCCAGTATTAATGAAGTCATACTGCCAATTCATTACTTCGTTATATTTGTCTTTTTTAGTTAATGCCCAGAATATTTTATCAATTTCTTCAGCTGTTGATTTGTCGGTAAACTTTGCATCATTATGAATTTCACGATATGGACTGTCATCATTATTTGCAAAGATATTACCCATAAAGACACATCCGCATGCACAAGCTTCAGTAAAACGTAATGAGGATTTGCACTTATTGAAAGAATTATCTACAACAGTTGCAATACTAAAGTCTGCATGCACTTCCATGAACTTACGAGGGAAGGTATGAGAATCTGCCCATGGAATATATTGGATTTTGTCTCTAATTTCATCAAAGAAGAATGGTACTGAACCCATTACGACAAAATCTATTTTATCTTCTTTTACATTTTTAATAACCCAATCACATAACCCCGTTTTCCAGTCACCTCTATCTCCTGGCTGACCAGGATGTCCATTAGGAAAATTTGGATGCTGTCCAGGTTTTAGTGTTGGAATAGGTGTTTTAAAATGTGTAGGGCTTCCAGAATAAATTACCTTTGGTTTTTTAATATCTTCAGTAATTTTCTTCTTTCGTTCAAAGTTCCACAAATAACGTGGTACAACATTTTTAATTACTTTAACATTAGGATGATGGAAAATTTTTTCAATCACACGTTTTAAAAATGGTGTTGATGCAATAACCATGTCACACATATCAATATTTGTCTGTAAATTTTTAGTTGACTTGTCAATATGTTTAACAATCGTATCATGACCTGGGTTATATGAAGGAACACCATCATCTTTGCCTTCACCGGTCATGAACACTAAGTCATCAAACTCAGCAACTAGCTTATACCCAAATTTTGGTTGAAGTTCTTTGTAACGTGTAAGAATCTGAACATCAGAATCCGTAATTGGTCTTTGGAAAATAATAGACTTTGCACGAGACAAATAAACTGGGTCAAAAGTTGGATATGGCATGAGAGTTGGAATTACTCCCATGGTATATCCATTAATATATTCTGCATTGTAACGTAGGCGTACGTGTGAACAACCACTGGTATCCTTGCAATAAATTATAGCAATATTTTTTCCATCTTGGTCTTCTGTATGTGCGTTTAACATTAATTCACCTCAAATATCAATTTTATGATATTTATATTAGTCTTCAGACTCACCTTTAAAGTCATCAATAGTATTAAGATTTTCATAGAAATCCAAACCTGTAACTTCTTTTTCTTGGCGTTCTTTTAATTGGTTTAGATATAGGAGAATTGCGTTTGTGATCAACTGTGTAACAAATGCGAATGCACTACTGTTACGTTCTTCATCATATCGGTTAATGTATGTGAACAATGTCATCAAACATTCCTGACGAATATCTTCAATATCTTCGTAAGCCTTTGTAGTAACTAACTTGAAAGATATGATTCGACCATTAATAACTTTCATAAACGCATCGCAAATTTCAGCTTTTAATTTATCAAATTCATAGTTATAATGTCTACGTTCAGCATCAGTAAATTCTGCATACTTCTTATGAAGCGCAGCAATCTGCTGTTGCTTACGAGTGATAAAGTCTAAACTCTGCTGATACTTTTCTTCTTCAATTTTCTTATTCTTATACTTATTTTCTAACTTGCTGAGATATGGCTGACACCATGCACCGGTATCATCGATGTTCATACGATTAAAATCGACAATTAGTTTTCTTAAGTACTCATTTGATATGTAACCTTCCTTTTCTTTCATTGTTTCCTCATTTTATTTTAATAATTAAAATATAGTAATTATTATGTAAATAAAAATTTACATAATAATTAAAATCTGTATTTTTTAAATTATATGTGATGTGGAATAGAACCAACGCCAGGAACATGCGCTTGTTGCTTCGCTTTAGCAAGTTCTTTGCGGGAAAGTTCTTCTTCTTCCTTAATCAACTTATTAATTACTTGTTGTTCTATCTCAACTTCAACCCAAGACCAATCATTTGTAATCTGAATATTTGAATATTTACTAATTCTAGTTATAGTTTCAAGAATTTCAAATAATTTTACCGAGCTAAATAGATGTTCATCATTAATCTTTAGGTTAATGTGACTAATACCGTTACAATGTGGACATACTATTTCAAACATCTCTTGAAAACCGCAGGAGTTCAATGCTAGATGATTATATAAAACTGAGTAATCTAATGCACTCAAATTTTCTACAAATAATTTTTTATCAGCAAATGTATTCGTTGAATTTATATACATTGCGACAGTATCAATTTCATCTTGGGGCTTATTCAATGATTCATAAAATTTTGGAATAGCAATTGGAAGTTGGATATTTGTGTCTGGTAAATATATTGTATCTACAAAATTGTTATCCAAATATTTTATATTAAACTGCTCTAGCGTAATTGTTGCATCATATTCTTGCTTGCAATGTTCACATTGTTTAATTTTTAATTTGTATCCATTACGACTTGTAAAACTATTGTTTCGAATCCAAAATACTAGATACATTCTATCAGGCAAATAAATATCTTCAAGTTTAATATTTTCAAGAATCAAACATTTTGATAATATTTCATTACATATTTCTGTGGCAAGCGCTGGCTGATATGTAGCCAAGAACTTTACTTCCATTACAGAAAGGTTACGCAATTTTATTATTGCGTTAGGATTATAAAATTGTCCTCGTGTTGGCAATTCATACAATGGAATATTCCAATAGTTATATTGGTTATATGCAAAATGTAAATCACTCATTATTTGAAATCACTCCAGAATTCTTCACTATCATAATTCTCATCAGCCATCATATCAATGGTCTTATTTTCTGCTAAGTCTTCCCTAATGATTACCTTACAAGAATCAAGGTCAATTTCAGGTTGTAAAGTTGCATAAACTGCCCAGTATAATGATGATACAGCGTCATCATGTGTTCCTTTAGCACCTTTAAATACATTTGGAGAAACTTCTTCGAATCGAGATAACTGAGAAATTGTATTTGCATCTACAATAGCAAGCGCATGAGAATCAACAAGGCGTTTCAATTCCATACATGCATCAAGCTTAGACTTTTTATCTGCGCGAGTACCAAGTCCGTGTTTATCTGTATTAATTAAGTTTGTATTTTCTAATGTATACCAAAGCTCTTCTGATACTTGACGACCAACATCATTATTTTCTAATATATAGAAACAGTTATTATACATAGTAGACGTTGCATCAATAATTCTTGCAAACTGACCTGGATTTACAGTGTTTGACTGGTAGGTACATACCTGTTCCATTGATGTTCTCGAATTAATTTTTAAAACTTGCAGTGCTGCATAGTCTCCGCCTACACCTGTTGCACAGTCAACACCCATTACATACAATGCACCTGGTATTGGTTTTTCATAAATTAACATATCTAAATCATACATATATTCTAATGGTTCTTTTTGAACCAATTCACCAAGTACATTTGGGTCTACTAGTGTCTGAGAAGAACCGATAAAACTACAGTTATGATTAATTAGACCATTAGGCGTTTCGTATATTTCACCATCAACACTGACAGGTGTGATAACAGTTTGACGACCTAGGTCCTCGATCCACATTACAATGCTTTTGCCAAACTGAGTATTGTCTACAGTATCACCTAATAAAAGTGTATCTGCTGTTTTAAAATCATTGCCGGATTTAAATTTATGGTCTGCTGAACATTTTATAATACAATTATCAAATCGTATCTCAAATACTCTTGCTACTTTCTTTTGAAAACCTTCAAAAGATTTAAACTCATTATCACATTTAATTTTCATGATTCACCTTTTTGTAAGAATTTTTTTACATATTTTTTATTATTTACTATTTACAGTAAACTAATCACTAACTATATTTATAACATTCAAAAATAAAATAGGAGAATAACTTATGATGCTATATAATGAATTTGAACGAGAAGTAGATCGGCTTCAATCAGAAATCCGAGCTCTTAAGAGTGAAGGAAAATATAAAGAAGCTGAAATTAAAGGTCTTGACCTTGTTTATTTGAAAGTTAATTATTATGAAAATTGTATGACATCAAGCAGTGGTATCAACGCAGAGTACTGTTCATTTAAGAGCCAATATCAAACAGCACTTTATGAACTAGCAAATAAGCGTGATGCTTTGTTTGATAAGTTTGGTTACGAAGAAGTATAAAATAAACCCTAGGTTTTAGCCTAGGGTTTTTATTACTGAAACTCATTTGTTAAATTGTTTATATTAAACTTTTTAACTTTTTGGTAATCTTTAGCTTCATCATGTTTAACAATATCTATTCTTGTTGTATGTGGTTCAATTTCCTGTGCATTTTGAACAGAAATCATATTCCACTTCATTAACAAGAATGCAATACTATTTCTACGCTCAATATCTTCTAAAGAAACATTACCAAATCCATGATAACCAGTTTTGCTAGTCTCAAGAGTAAACAACTGTTTAAAATGTGCTAAATAAAAAGTCCCAAATTGCTCTAGTAGATGACAAGACTGATAAATAATCTTTGCTTTTTTATCCACAATACCTATACGAGTCAAAGTTTCTTCAATAATCTTTCGGTCAACTAGAAGCTTAATTTCTAACAATTTGTTTGTATCAAACATATTAATAAACCTCCGGTTTCCAATCTAAATTTTTTAATTCTTTAGCAAAAAATTTATTAGCTAAATATTCGACATCTAATTCATCTGATGTTTCATTCATGAAAGAATCCATGAGAATATTCTTTACTTTGGTGTATCTTACTAAGTCATGTTCATCGAGTTTAGCAAAACCATAGTCTGCGTATCCATTAGCAAAATATACATCCTTAATTTTTTGCCTTAACTCGGTGATATTTAAAAATTTTTTGTTATAAATTAAGTATTTTACTTTATTAATTTCACGTGCTGTCCAGGTGTTGGGATTACATTTTGGTACAGTGTCCTCAATAGTATCTTCTGCCTTAACAGGTTTAATAACAGTATCGACAACTTTGTTGTCGGTACTTTTATTCATTTCCTGTTTTACATAGTCGTGAAAGCTAATCATATATTATTTATAGCTTAAACTTTTGGTAAGAAGAACTGTGGAATGAAAGAAATCGGAAGATTGATGTCTTCACCACAAACTGGACACTTAAACTTTGCATATGGCTTAGCAGTAAAGATATAATCAGTCAAAATATTTGTAAGCTTACTAAAGGAGAATGCATCCATATTACATATGTACTTATAAGCCTGCATTAAAGACAATTCTTTACCATTTACCTTATAAACATATGTACTAAGATCTAAAAGATCGGATGCAATTTCTTCAACAATCTGATCATTAGTTTTTAACTTAACTGTATCAGCTTCTGTCTGAATAGTGGGGAACTTAATAGAAATCTTATCTTCGCCTATTTCAAATTCATCAGGTAAGTCTTTATCAAGATAAGATACTTCTAGGTTACTCAAACAGTATTCATAGTTTGCGATAGTATTACATTTTGTACATTCACCGCGTAGCTTAAACGGAATATCATTATATGTGAATGAACGTAGATAGAAGATTAACCAAATCTTATCACCTACTAATACCTTATTAACATCAACACCAAAAAGACAAGACTGGATAACACCATTAATAATACCCTGAATATTCTTTTCGTCGATTGTTGCTAAGTTTTTAATATTCATTGTAGTCAACTTTTTGACATATAAATCACCGGGATAAAACTTACCTCGAGACGGAAGCAAAGTCTTATCCAATAATACTGCTCCAGCTGGAATCTGATTTTTCATTTGTGCAAGCGCAGATGCTAAATTGCCACTATTAACATTATTTAAATCAATTGGTTCTGATCTCATAATTTTCACCTCACTTAAAAATTTATATATTTATATTTATTATGTTGATTTTAATGTATTATCTACGTGTAATTAATCCATATTGGTCCATAGTTCTATATGCACTACCATATTTTTTCATCCATACATCTTTTTTAGTTCTTCTAACACCATTATTCTTAACAGTGCCAGCACTTTCAACAATATAACGTTCACCGTCAATTTCAACTTCTGCTACAATATGACCTGGGCCGCCATTTGAACCTCCTTTAATTAATACGTCTTTAATTATTGAATTTTCAGATAGTATAAGTGTTGGTTGTTTACCTGGTGTTGCCATGTCCTTATACATTTGATCTGTGCTTGCATATGTGTTAAAACCCACTACACCACCTTGAACTGGACCATCATGTTCAATAACTTGACTTTGGCCATACGGTGTAAGACCTGAACCTTTCCAAAGTAATGAGCCACTAGCACCATCAGCTATGAGGAGCCCGGCAACAAAACCATTACAATCGATGCCTTTAGTTGTACCATTTATTTCGGCACGTTTAATGTCATTTTCATTGTTAGTAGCAACATCGATAAATAAGGTTTCGCCAGTTTTCGTATCATAACCTACTTTACCACCGAAATTATAGCCCCAGTCTTTTGTCATCTCAAGATATGCTGCTGCACCCATGCCAGCGATACTACCACTGGGTTCAGTTATCTTTTTACCGCCTTTAACACCAGCTACTTTTTCCCATTCTGCTCGTAATTTTGGATCTGAATTAAGCGCAGCAACCAATGAACCTCCAGATGCAATAACCGCTTGAACAACTTTATCTCGTGCTTCTTGATTTTTACCAAAAAGCTTACCAGCTTTATCAACAGTTTGCATATTTTTTGTAAATTCAGTGAAACTTGCTTCTTGTTCAGGTGTAATTTCTTCACCTGGGATTACATGTGAATCTACCCATAAATATTTTAATGCCAGTGTTTCTTCTTCACTTATACCGTTATGTAAATTAATACCGAGTGCTTCTAAATAGAATAGTTTTTGATCATTTTCTGATAGTTTATCAAATTCAGCCATTAAATCAAAATCATTAACATCTGTACGACCGTTTCTTTTTTGATATGCAACATATTCTTCTTTAGCTGCATTTTTTAAGGTTTTGGTTTTTAGAATTTTGTCGCTATAAAAGTTTTTTTCTTCATCCCATTCAAATGCCTCTAATACAGTGATGTCAATACCATCCAACAATTGATCATATGCAGCGCCATATTTTGCAACCAAGTTTTCACTTTCTTGATCTAAAGCTTTCATGTTATCGAAGAATTCTTTTTTAGCTTTCTGGCGTTGCTCTTCTAATTCTCTGGCACGTTTCTTAAGGTCATCATTTAACGATGTTAATTCATTATTATATGTAGCTAATTCTTTCGCAGCTTCATCTTCACGGCGAGCTAACTCATTTTTATTAACTAAGTTATTTAGATCTTCTGTTTTTTCATTTAAGATTTTCCATTAGTCTATTCAATTCATAAACAACTGCAAATTCAGCTTCTATTCAATTGGTTCACCTTTTGCTGTTTGGCTAAATTCTGGTTGACTAAAAGATTTAGGTCTGCAACCGTATATCTTTGATGAAATTTTTTGCTTATATGAATAATCATATACATCGATTTGTATCTGAATAATTGGAGGAATTATAGTCATCCAATATTGTCCGCTCGGGAATAATAAACTGCTTAAAAAATTCGTAACATTCATTGTTTCAGTTTCAATGAATGATATTTTTAATGTTGAACTTGCAAAATCAAAAAGCGGTATTACATATTGGGTATTACCAAAACGCCTACGTGAATCTGACGAGTCTATTTTCCATGCCGGCATGTCTACACTTTTTACATCAAATGATGGATTATAATAACCACCACCTTGTTCAGGGTCGCCTATTGGTTTTAAATCATATGTATAAAAAGTTACTTTAAATCTATTTGAAAGTAACGGCGTCATATTATTTTGGAATTTGTATACGTTTAATAAACCCATATTCTATTTATAACCTCAATTTTTATAAATAACATATTGTGAGGTGATTTTATGCTTATAGCAGGTTTAGATTTATCAATTTCGTCATCTGGCGTTGTGATTGAAGAAGTCGATGAAAAGTTTAATGTATTGAATATTACAAGACATGGGTTTACAAAAGTTAAAAAGAATTCTATATTTCCTGGTATAGAATATTATAAACCTGAAGATTTTTTTGAATAATTATCGTAGGTATCAATGGTTTTGTGATAAAATAGTATCTTGGTGTAAAGATTGCGAATATATTGCTGTTGAAGACTATGCTTATTCTATGTCTGGAGCAGCAGGTATGATTTTTAGTTTAGCAGAATTTGAAGGTAATATTAAAATGTCGCTTTTCAGAGAAGGTTGTAAATTAAAATTTTATACTCCTAACCAAAATAAAAAGTTTTTTTGCAGCATATGGCTCAGCTGATAAGATTGGCATGCGTGATGCATTTGAAAATTGGACTGGTGTAAAACCAGATTTAAGTGACTTACCAAAAGTTAACAAATGGCAAAACCGGTAATAGTCCAACATCTGATATTATTGATGCATTTGCATTATGTGAATTTTTAAGAAAAGAACTAATAATTAAGAATGAACTTGAATTTATGGAAGACCAACCAAAATATATTCAAGAATGTTTTTTAACTATTACTAAGGAACATCCGGCCGGATTGTTGAACTCTGACTTTTATTATAAATATACAGAGGAATTTATGACACGACTTGACGAAGCACTTAGGTATTTAAAAGAAAATGGATATATTAGCGATGATACTAAACAAACTGAAGATGCTTCATCTGTTTCAGATTCATCTGAACAAATTGACGAAACTGAAGGAAAATAATTATGGTTAAAACTATATTTTTAGACGTAGATGGTGTTCTCGCTGACTTTAGGAAACAATGCGAAAATCACAGTTGTATTAAAGGTAATAAGGTTAACTGGGATGTTATCCGTTCAGCAGGTAGTAAATTCTGGGAAGAAATCGAATGGACCTCTGAAGGTAAAGCATTTTTTAAATGGATTAAAGATATTTGTAACCAAGAAGATATTGAACTATTCATTTTAACTGCTGTACACGGACAAGAAGCAAAAGTCGGTAGATTAAACTGGTTAAAAACAAATATTGGTTTAGATAAACATCATTTAATTATTGTTAACACTGGTAAGAAAAAGCGTATTATGCCCAACCTGACGCATTGCTAATTGATGATTTCGGTAAAAATTGTACGGCATTTACTGAAGCCGGTGGACAAGCTATAAAGTTTATGGCAATGGACCAAGCAAAGAATTGCTATTGAAGAGCTATTAGTTATTTAAGTTTATAAAGGACAAAATAAAAACCAGGAGTAATCCTGGTTTTTTTATTTTAAAGCATCGGAGTAACTTTCAATTTATTATGCATTTCTTGATTAATAACATTTCTAAATAAGTTACATAACCATGGAGCTGCATCTTCTAATGTATCTCTAATCATTAATGCTCGCTCCCAAACCATCAGTTTCAGTAATTCTAGTATTATCATAACCGAAGCTTTCCCAGTCGGTTTTAATTTGCGATTTTACATCTTCGCCAAGTTTTTTAATCATACTTGCGTCTAATGTAACATTCTTAATACCAAATTCTTTTTGAATCACTCTCGGTAGAACTTCTGAAGAAATTTCTTTAACTGGTGTTTCGCGCTGTTCAGTGGCATTTGCATTACCTAACATTGCGCCTAGTGCTAATGCTCCAACACCTAATGCTCGTCCAAATCTTCCTTCAACAATATAACCATTGTCTTCAAGGATTGCTTTTGCTTCTAATAGTGTCATTTTATTACCTCTGAATTATTTATAAATAATTTGATATGGCAAGAGATTATGCATCAGAATTTACACGCTTATTTGGCGGTGGTTGTTCAGTTCAAAATAAGGACTGGAGTAAAGAAAAATATTTTGATTCAAAAAATAATGACTGCTATGCTGCTGAAGCAGCATTAATGTCATCATTGACATCTGAAGCGTATTCTAATTTTGGTATTGAAGTTCAATATTACATTAAGAAAATAGATACTAAAGCTGATAGACTATACGGCGAAGACCCATTAGAAAATGTAGAACGCAGATTTGTGTTAAAAATGTACGCTGATTCTGTTCCAGCATTACAAAAGAACTATACTATTCAAGGAATTGAATACCAAGGAAATTTTAACTTGTCAATGTACTATACAGCATTTTATAGAAGCATCTCAATTAGAATGGGGAACTAACAAACAAAAATATAAATGCGGCTGTTCCAAAAATCGGGGATATAGTTTATGTAGAATATTCTGGAATGTTCTACGAAATTATTAATGTTAAAGCATTTGCTGAAGGAAGTACATTCTTATCGAGTCCCATTACATATACATTTACATTACGTGTATGGCGTAATTCTCATGAATGGGTTGACGCTCCGAACCTAAATACTGATAGCATGGATGAATTAAGAAATATGTTGAACTTGATGAAACATTTGATCTTGATTCATCTCCAACAATCGAAAAAGTAGGTCATGTTGGCGTTGATAGCGATATGTTAGAAATGAATAAAGATTTACCTAAAGATGTAGATAAAAAGAACGAACCGACAGATAATGTCAATTCGTTCGTTGAATACAAGTATCCTGAAGCTAAAAAAGATAATCCAAAGTATTATGACCCATTTGACGGATGGTAGTTATTTGTTTATAGGCGTAACAACGTCATATGGTTTGTACTCCCAGATATCACTATGGTATACTAGTTTACATTTTAGTATATCTTCAGAGTTATAATCTAATGCACCTTCAAAATTCATAGACTTTAATACACAATTTTCAAATGTGTATTCAGATGTAAACTCTACTAAACCTTGATTTTCTTTATCGTCATCGTTTACTTTTTTACCATCAGTATAAGATTTTTTAGTAAAGCCAGTTTTATCTTTTAGTCTTATGACTATTTTTTCTAAGTCAGTATATCTCCAAGTATCACCACCTTTCTTCTGATATGGTTCAATTTCAGGATGGATTGGATATAATATTGATTTATTTTGTGCTTGCTGATAATTTTCATTTTTTGAACGTAAATATCTAGCATTAATATGTGCTAATCTAAATAATTCTCTATTATCAGCCCATTCTGTTCTTAATGTAAAAAGTAATTCAATATCTGTACCGTATTTTTCTTAATACTGGGAAAGTTTTTTCAGAACCAAAATATTGTTTAGTTACTGTTTCAGTTTCAAAACGATGGTAACGTTGCAGATTCGGCTAATAAAATGGCTTGTTTCTACTAATGATACACCATTACGTTTAAAAAAGAAAACATGAAATAACCAACCAGGTTGCGGGTCAGAAAAGTTAAATACGTTTGTATTAACAAATATGCTTTGCATTATTCACCTCCGGTTGGTGCAAGGTAATTAGCGTTTCTATTATCATACATTACGTTATATTCCATCCAGTCATATATGAAAGTTGCATTTCTTGTGATAGTATCAGTTGATTCATAACTAAATTCTATACCTTCAGTACCAATATATTGGCAATTATAAAATTTATACTGTTTGTAACAACTTTCAGGCTCGTTATTATTTAGTGTAATTTGTGGGTCGAAAATTTGAACCGAAATAATACCGTGACGTAAATTTACGTAATTTCTATCGTCTTGCTCATTAATTTCAGTAATTGTATCATCTGAAATCATTTCTCTAGCATATGGAACTGGTATTTCTTCATTATTATCAAAAAAATATTTCTTACTATTACCAAAAACGGAATAAAGTTTTTCAAGAATATTAGTTACATCATATCCTGAATTTTCATTAAATCGTACAGTAAATTGACCACCATTATCAACACGTGTTAATTTTTTGAACGATAAACCACCATAAAATAAATCGGTTGATTCAATTTTTCTTTCACCTACGCTTATACTAACTGCTGCTTTTGATAATATATCCATATCACCATTTGTAATATACTTCACAGGATAATTAGCATCATTTAAAAATATTAAATCCAACGAAGTCAGAAAAATTAATCTTAAATGTCCATGCTAAAGCTGGAGGGGTATTATAAAAATCATTATCCCATATAGAACGTATATTACCAGTTTTATTTAATCGACTATTTACTGCCATGTTATATTTATAATAACATTAGTTATCCAGCGCATTGCGCTGATGTTTGCGATGCAAACATAGTTTATTGGCGAAGCCAATCTGGCGTTGCCAGGCTAAGTAAGATATTAGATTTATGTATAAATTTACAAGTAAATTTAAATCCAATAAAGCCTATAAGACTAATTGGAAAAATCCAACGTGGAATTTACATGTGAGCTTACGGGTTGGTCATCCTGTACTCCGGCTACATCTCACAATACCAATGGCGGCTGAGTGTATTTTTTGCTAGAAAATACTTCAATAGTGTTTCGTTATCAGTGACAGCTATTAGCGTTTAACTGGTCATCAGCATTTGCCTGATCATAATGTAAGACTACCACTTCTAGTCTTAAACGGCCAAAGACATGCCGACAGCTTTAATTCACTTCAGTTCCTGTAACTCTGGTCTTAAATGTACTGAGTTCAAATATAAGAAATGTTTTTTAAAATGCTAACAGAAATTAGCATTTATTTTTGATTTTTTCTTAACATGATATAAATGCTTCACATTGAAATGCATTTTCAAGTACTGTACCTTGCGAAATAATAGGTGTTAATTTTATTTGGCAAGAAAATTTCTTAAACTTTAAATACCTTATTGCTATAAGTTTATGACGTGGCATAATTTTTCTAAAAACTGTAGCGACATATGGCTGGATTTAAAATACGGCAGTCGACCTACATATATACGAGAGTTATAAATCTTATATTCTGAATTTTCTGTATTTGAATCTAAATATGAAATTATTTCATTAATTAAACGAAATAGCTTTTGGCTTCCAAATTTCTTTAGCAGTTGTAATCTCTGCTGGTAATTTTTGACTAAATGTACCAATATCCATATTATTCCTTTATTGGTTTAAAGATATAAATATAGTATGAATTAAAAACCGCATTAAAAATTTTGAAAGAAAATCTGTATATTGTAGAATCGGACAAATTTGCAGAATATGACCAGAAAACAGTTGGAAATTATGCAAAATTAAGAAAGAAAAACCGTGAAGCTATGACAGCTAAGAAAAAGCGGTTTTAATGACCCGAAGTGTTATAATGATTGTGAAGGTAGTAAATGGCTAAATGTTAACAGTAAGGATTATAATACGATTGCCATGAGTACTCTGCGTTGATACCACTGCTT
>CATQJL010000064.1:0-28016 GCA_958299035.1 Cylicocyclus nassatus
AAGGAGCGGAAGGACTAATCTTATTGTCCGGATTCGCGGGAGAATCCGGAGCAGTTAAAGGGTCGACCTTAGTCAAAAATGCGCTGAGAGCGCCACCGGGCTGAGTAATGCCATTACCAGTATAATTAACTGGAGACTGATTCGCCTGATAGGCAGACGCGGCGGAGGAAGTATTGGACAGAGAATCACCAACACCAATATTGCCAAGCAAATAATTTGCGGGCATGAAAACAACTCCTTTCATATGCACGCACGCGCGCACGCGCGCGTTATAAAAAATGGGTCGCGCGCGCGCACGCACGCACGCATATGTATACTTTGCGCAAATGGGCAAAGTAGATCAACCAAGGATCCAGACAACGAAACCGTCAAACTGTACAAAAAAACGGCGGAATATATTCCCAATCCTTTGGTGCAAAATGCCCGGCAGGGGCGCCGGGCATAATGAAAACAAAAGAAAAATCAATTATGGTCGATGAGACCGGGCACGGAATACATGGGCATAGGTCGCGTATAGATGGACTTGAAGTAGAAATCAAAAAGAAACTGATTACTTACAGCAGAAGTAACAGCAAGTACGCGATCTACGTTCGTCTTATCTTCTTGCATCCATCCAGCGCTCAAAGTGGGAGGCTCAGTGTAGTAGTCACCAAGGTGCCAAGAGGCGAGAGAATTCGGAATACCAGGCTTCATCTCGGCAGAGTAACGATTGGGCTTGTACCTGTAGTCCGCCCAAGCTTCTTGGAAGCCAAAAGCTACATCAGAAGTAATATTTGCAGAAGTTGCATGAACCTCGCATTGCTTTAAGGGTTGTTCTCCGATGTTAGCAAACACGGGATTATAAAATTCAAAAAGTTTATGCCGAGTCCAAAAGCGTTCAAGACCTCCATACGTGTGATCATATCGCACAACAGCAAGGACATACAGATAACCGGGTTCGGTGAAAGACTTGCTAATGACATCGGATACATCAGATGTGACGCTCATTGCACCGACATCGCCGAGGAAATCTGTATCAGTCTGGGCATTATTGGAAACCTGCTGAACATTAAGCGGAATACGAGTACCGCCGAGATACTCGGGGCGCTGAATGGAGGCGTCAGGGGAAACGACGCCCCATTGACCAAGAAGGATTTCCGGGAATCTGGAACCGGACAAAGCCAGTTTTTCAAAATATTTCTGCATCTGGAACGCAAGTCGAAGATCATTGACCGTCACAGAACCAACAGAACCAACAGCATGCAGGTTATTCGGATTAACGAAATCATAAGAAGCACCGGAGGTAACAGTGGGAGCAGTATTACCAAGATGGAACAAGGCATACTCAGCAGGATTAACGGTAGTAGATGCAGGAACCTCGCTAGAAGAAGTTACAACTTTGCCAATCTGAGTATCAGTCTTGCAAAGACGACCAAGATAAAAAGAAGGACCTTGATTGCTCAAAGTGTGATAACTAGCCTTCGGATCAGAACCAATAGCAAAATTATCTCCAGCATGTACCTCAAGATCAAAATTGCCGAGGGCAAGAGAAACGGGGTTACCTCTCTGCGCGGAGGGCAAACTGGATGTAAAATAGTCGTGAAATTTGTTAGCGATGAAAGGCATGCCACCATTAGCCACATCCGTCACATAATCAGTACCATTACTACCTGTCTGATTCGCGTCTCCAAGGGGGATGTTCATAGGGTCTTGGACATTCTGATCTCTAAACCATTGATCGCAGATAATCGCATAACCGCGCAGCGGAAGAGCAGAGGGGGCATTATCAGCATCAGCAGACCAAGTGATACCAGTTGGGATACCCATATAATCAGCTATAGAACCTACAGCAAAACCACCATCAGGGGAGGCAATAGTAGGAATCTTATATTCAGTAGTGGGTACCCATGCAGACTGATTATTTTCTCCGAAAAAATCACGGAAATGATTCCACGTCAAACGAGACGGAACGAAAAAAGCATAGGTGTCCAAGTAGCAGGTATCGTAAATTGGTGCCAAAAGAGTTTGAGCACGAACCACGGAGGAAATAGTCATATTGACAGAGTCACCGGGAAGAATCTCGTCAACATAGATGGGAATAAGCTGACCAGCATTGCCGGTTGTAATGTGCCGACAGGATCGGTCAAACATGGAACGACCAATATGTACCTCTGGCATACGGGAAAAATGGGATTCAACGTTTCTATTCAATATCATTCACATCCTTACCAAAAAAAATGTCATGGCAATGGTGCCAAAAATCATGCAAAGCATTGACAAAATCAGTTATCATAACGATACAAAACCTCACCTTGAAGGAAACCAAAAGAAAACTCACGAACATCATCCAACCATGTAATTTCAGACAAATAATGTCTAAAATCATCCGGAGAAAGAAAATAACATTCTTCAATTTCACCATCTTCCATAACAAAAGATGCACGATAAAGAGTATCAACAACCATATGTGACATAATAAAAACTCCTTGAATTAAAAATTGCAAGTCCACAAAACGCGGACAAAAACGGCAAAAGTTTGCAAGAAAAATTTCAAAAAACAGGGGTAATGCAATTACCTTATCTCATTTTTCTTCCGAAATTGGGGCTACCTGAGCCTGAGAGGGGATATCAGATTTTACACCCATGGCGGAAAGCCAAGAGTCAGAACCAGCGGAGGCAATCCACTTTTTCCAATCCTGATTGAACTTATCACGCACTTCAAGAGGCAACTGACCGAAAGAACGCTCGGCATTCAGAACCATGTTCAGGGCTTCAATGTTATTCTTGGGTAACTGAGTGAAGTCACCATACATGGGCTGACCCGGATGAAGAACGGAAGAATCACCAGCTTCAAGACGAGAAATAATGTAAGACATATCGGTAAGAGGCACTTCGGCATTTATCATCTCCTGTATATCCTGTTTACCAGTTACAACAAGAGAAATAGTGCCATCGTCATTAATGCGAGGGGAGCGGATATCATGGAAACGGGAACCGGGTTCAGAAACGAAAAGATTAGGGTCACTAAACCTGCTATGAGCATTGCGCAAAACACATCAAGCCTTTCCATACATAGAAATAGCGTCAAGAGCAGAGCAAACAAATATAGGGACGGAATTAACATCCAAAACGCACTTGTCAACGTCAAAAGACCCGACTTCATAAAGATCATAGTCCTGAGGGGCAAAACCAATCTCGCTCTGAGGAAGAGCAAGGCGGAACGCAAAACTTCTAATAGCAGTCTGCTCATTCAACTGGCACTGAGGTGCTTCCCAACTCGCTTTCTTGTCACGAATAGAGTACATAGGGTACTTCATAAAAATCTCCTTTCAGATTACAGCCGAGTACCGCCTCGAAACGGTACAGGCTTTACATTAAGAACTTTTGTAGAGGACGCAGTCTTAGTAAAATACTGCGCATCTTTACCGGGGGATACAGTAGTACGATTCATAAAAATCTCCTTTCAGGTGAATCACGTGCGCGTGAGTTCATTGTCATAACTCCTTATCTAAATTACGGACAAGAGACTTTGTCCGAGAAACCAAACTATCCTCTTTCATAGCCATATACTCAATGTAATCTAATTCAGTATCGGCAAGAGTCAAAGCAATTCGGTCTTTGGCAATCTGCCGACGCTCTTCACGTAATTGACGCATCTTCTCATCGGTAAGAATGGCATGGTCGAGAATGAATTTAGGAACAGGAAAAGTCTCAACTCCATTAAGACCATTATAAAGGGAAATCGTGGAAAAATCAATACACTCCGGATGATCTTGATAAAAAAATCCTCCAATGCCGGGACGACGAGACATCAAAGAAAACTCCGGCTCAATGTCTCCAAGATCATAATACAGGGACTTATCATCACCATACTGCTTTTTCTGGATGTAACGGGCAACATATGCAAAAGTACGATAGTTGGTATCGGAAATGGTAACAAAACCTTTTTTCCAAACATCAGCCAAAAAATCGGAAGTATACCAAAAATACATATCATCTTTAAGCTTACGCTCACCAACAAGCCGACGATCCGGGAAATCATCAAGAGACAAACCGAAAATTATAAGGTGCATGTGAGGACGGAAGGTCTTGCTTCCATACTCGCCCGAACCGAAGAACCTGAGCAAACGACCATCAAAACGGCTACGTCCTCTAAGATCTTTCATAAACCTCGACATATCTTTTTTACAAAGAGTCAAACCAACAACATCATCATCATTCGAGGCATAAATAACATGATCATCGTCATATGTCAACGTAACAAACACAGCAGTCTTCATGTGATCCAGCTCAAGCAACATACGATCTGTCCAATGCCGGGCATAATCAAGACGACAACCTGCACACTTTTTACAGGGTATCAAGATAGCACGAGGATCATCACGAACCGACTTTTCAAGATGCTCATAAGAACCAGCAAAACGCATGAAGTTATTTCCGGTAAGAGGGTTTACTTCACCTGAATCAATCATTACATTTGGATGAAAACAAGACATAAAAACAATCTCCTTTTTTAATTATAACAAGCTGACACACAACAGGGTGTCAGTGGGGGCAATATAATCGAGTAGATATTGCCCCCACTTCCTCCCGTTGTCGGAAGCTTTTCAAAATAGACGGCTCAAAGACAGAGCCGTGCGCGCAACATTGGAAATTGTGCGCGTGACAAGATTGACTTTACTCCAATCAATCTTACCAGAAGAAGAACGACCTCCGGAAGAACCACCGGAAGAACCACCGGAGGAAATCGGAACACCGGTAAAGGAATCCGCGCCGTTTACCTTGCCCATAGCAAGAACGGGATTCAGCCCGGCGCGCTTAAGATCGGCAACGGCTCGCTGATACTGGCTATTGCTCAATGCTTCCTGATAAGCGGTCGCTCTGTCCATCTTGTAATACTTCGCATAATCCGCATCAAGATAATCAAGCTCAACCTTGCGAGACTTGGCGGAACCGCCACGATAAGAAGGAGCGGAAGGACTAATCTTATTGTCCGGATTCGCGGGAGAATCCGGAGCAGTTAAAGGGTCGACCTTAGTCAAAAATGCGCTGAGAGCGCCACCGGGCTGAGTAATGCCATTACCAGTATAATTAACTGGAGACTGATTCGCCTGATAGGCAGACGCGGCGGAGGAAGTATTGGACAGAGAATCACCAACACCAATATTGCCAAGCAAATAATTTGCGGGCATGAAAACAACTCCTTTCATATGCACGCACGCGCGCACGCGCGCGTTATAAAAAATGGGTCGCGCGCGCGCACGCACGCACGCATATGTATACTTTGCGCAAATGGGCAAAGTAGATCAACCAAGGATCCAGACAACGAAACCGTCAAACTGTACAAAAAAACGGCGGAATATATTCCCAATCCTTTGGTGCAAAATGCCCGGCAGGGGCGCCGGGCATAATGAAAACAAAAGAAAAATCAATTATGGTCGATGAGACCGGGCACGGAATACATGGGCATAGGTCGCGTATAGATGGACTTGAAGTAGAAATCAAAAAGAAACTGATTACTTACAGCAGAAGTAACAGCAAGTACGCGATCTACGTTCGTCTTATCTTCTTGCATCCATCCAGCGCTCAAAGTGGGAGGCTCAGTGTAGTAGTCACCAAGGTGCCAAGAGGCGAGAGAATTCGGAATACCAGGCTTCATCTCGGCAGAGTAACGATTGGGCTTGTACCTGTAGTCCGCCCAAGCTTCTTGGAAGCCAAAAGCTACATCAGAAGTAATATTTGCAGAAGTTGCATGAACCTCGCATTGCTTTAAGGGTTGTTCTCCGATGTTAGCAAACACGGGATTATAAAATTCAAAAAGTTTATGCCGAGTCCAAAAGCGTTCAAGACCTCCATACGTGTGATCATATCGCACAACAGCAAGGACATACAGATAACCGGGTTCGGTGAAAGACTTGCTAATGACATCGGATACATCAGATGTGACGCTCATTGCACCGACATCGCCGAGGAAATCTGTATCAGTCTGGGCATTATTGGAAACCTGCTGAACATTAAGCGGAATACGAGTACCGCCGAGATACTCGGGGCGCTGAATGGAGGCGTCAGGGGAAACGACGCCCCATTGACCAAGAAGGATTTCCGGGAATCTGGAACCGGACAAAGCCAGTTTTTCAAAATATTTCTGCATCTGGAACGCAAGTCGAAGATCATTGACCGTCACAGAACCAACAGAACCAACAGCATGCAGGTTATTCGGATTAACGAAATCATAAGAAGCACCGGAGGTAACAGTGGGAGCAGTATTACCAAGATGGAACAAGGCATACTCAGCAGGATTAACGGTAGTAGATGCAGGAACCTCGCTAGAAGAAGTTACAACTTTGCCAATCTGAGTATCAGTCTTGCAAAGACGACCAAGATAAAAAGAAGGACCTTGATTGCTCAAAGTGTGATAACTAGCCTTCGGATCAGAACCAATAGCAAAATTATCTCCAGCATGTACCTCAAGATCAAAATTGCCGAGGGCAAGAGAAACGGGGTTACCTCTCTGCGCGGAGGGCAAACTGGATGTAAAATAGTCGTGAAATTTGTTAGCGATGAAAGGCATGCCACCATTAGCCACATCCGTCACATAATCAGTACCATTACTACCTGTCTGATTCGCGTCTCCAAGGGGGATGTTCATAGGGTCTTGGACATTCTGATCTCTAAACCATTGATCGCAGATAATCGCATAACCGCGCAGCGGAAGAGCAGAGGGGGCATTATCAGCATCAGCAGACCAAGTGATACCAGTTGGGATACCCATATAATCAGCTATAGAACCTACAGCAAAACCACCATCAGGGGAGGCAATAGTAGGAATCTTATATTCAGTAGTGGGTACCCATGCAGACTGATTATTTTCTCCGAAAAAATCACGGAAATGATTCCACGTCAAACGAGACGGAACGAAAAAAGCATAGGTGTCCAAGTAGCAGGTATCGTAAATTGGTGCCAAAAGAGTTTGAGCACGAACCACGGAGGAAATAGTCATATTGACAGAGTCACCGGGAAGAATCTCGTCAACATAGATGGGAATAAGCTGACCAGCATTGCCGGTTGTAATGTGCCGACAGGATCGGTCAAACATGGAACGACCAATATGTACCTCTGGCATACGGGAAAAATGGGATTCAACGTTTCTATTCAATATCATTCACATCCTTACCAAAAAAAATGTCATGGCAATGGTGCCAAAAATCATGCAAAGCATTGACAAAATCAGTTATCATAACGATACAAAACCTCACCTTGAAGGAAACCAAAAGAAAACTCACGAACATCATCCAACCATGTAATTTCAGACAAATAATGTCTAAAATCATCCGGAGAAAGAAAATAACATTCTTCAATTTCACCATCTTCCATAACAAAAGATGCACGATAAAGAGTATCAACAACCATATGTGACATAATAAAAACTCCTTGAATTAAAAATTGCAAGTCCACAAAACGCGGACAAAAACGGCAAAAGTTTGCAAGAAAAATTTCAAAAAACAGGGGTAATGCAATTACCTTATCTCATTTTTCTTCCGAAATTGGGGCTACCTGAGCCTGAGAGGGGATATCAGATTTTACACCCATGGCGGAAAGCCAAGAGTCAGAACCAGCGGAGGCAATCCACTTTTTCCAATCCTGATTGAACTTATCACGCACTTCAAGAGGCAACTGACCGAAAGAACGCTCGGCATTCAGAACCATGTTCAGGGCTTCAATGTTATTCTTGGGTAACTGAGTGAAGTCACCATACATGGGCTGACCCGGATGAAGAACGGAAGAATCACCAGCTTCAAGACGAGAAATAATGTAAGACATATCGGTAAGAGGCACTTCGGCATTTATCATCTCCTGTATATCCTGTTTACCAGTTACAACAAGAGAAATAGTGCCATCGTCATTAATGCGAGGGGAGCGGATATCATGGAAACGGGAACCGGGTTCAGAAACGAAAAGATTAGGGTCACTAAACCTGCTATGAGCATTGCGCAAAACACATCAAGCCTTTCCATACATAGAAATAGCGTCAAGAGCAGAGCAAACAAATATAGGGACGGAATTAACATCCAAAACGCACTTGTCAACGTCAAAAGACCCGACTTCATAAAGATCATAGTCCTGAGGGGCAAAACCAATCTCGCTCTGAGGAAGAGCAAGGCGGAACGCAAAACTTCTAATAGCAGTCTGCTCATTCAACTGGCACTGAGGTGCTTCCCAACTCGCTTTCTTGTCACGAATAGAGTACATAGGGTACTTCATAAAAATCTCCTTTCAGATTACAGCCGAGTACCGCCTCGAAACGGTACAGGCTTTACATTAAGAACTTTTGTAGAGGACGCAGTCTTAGTAAAATACTGCGCATCTTTACCGGGGGATACAGTAGTACGATTCATAAAAATCTCCTTTCAGGTGAATCACGTGCGCGTGAGTTCATTGTCATAACTCCTTATCTAAATTACGGACAAGAGACTTTGTCCGAGAAACCAAACTATCCTCTTTCATAGCCATATACTCAATGTAATCTAATTCAGTATCGGCAAGAGTCAAAGCAATTCGGTCTTTGGCAATCTGCCGACGCTCTTCACGTAATTGACGCATCTTCTCATCGGTAAGAATGGCATGGTCGAGAATGAATTTAGGAACAGGAAAAGTCTCAACTCCATTAAGACCATTATAAAGGGAAATCGTGGAAAAATCAATACACTCCGGATGATCTTGATAAAAAAATCCTCCAATGCCGGGACGACGAGACATCAAAGAAAACTCCGGCTCAATGTCTCCAAGATCATAATACAGGGACTTATCATCACCATACTGCTTTTTCTGGATGTAACGGGCAACATATGCAAAAGTACGATAGTTGGTATCGGAAATGGTAACAAAACCTTTTTTCCAAACATCAGCCAAAAAATCGGAAGTATACCAAAAATACATATCATCTTTAAGCTTACGCTCACCAACAAGCCGACGATCCGGGAAATCATCAAGAGACAAACCGAAAATTATAAGGTGCATGTGAGGACGGAAGGTCTTGCTTCCATACTCGCCCGAACCGAAGAACCTGAGCAAACGACCATCAAAACGGCTACGTCCTCTAAGATCTTTCATAAACCTCGACATATCTTTTTTACAAAGAGTCAAACCAACAACATCATCATCATTCGAGGCATAAATAACATGATCATCGTCATATGTCAACGTAACAAACACAGCAGTCTTCATGTGATCCAGCTCAAGCAACATACGATCTGTCCAATGCCGGGCATAATCAAGACGACAACCTGCACACTTTTTACAGGGTATCAAGATAGCACGAGGATCATCACGAACCGACTTTTCAAGATGCTCATAAGAACCAGCAAAACGCATGAAGTTATTTCCGGTAAGAGGGTTTACTTCACCTGAATCAATCATTACATTTGGATGAAAACAAGACATAAAAACAATCTCCTTTTTTAATTATAACAAGCTGACACACAACAGGGTGTCAGTGGGGGCAATATAATCGAGTAGATATTGCCCCCACTTCCTCCCGTTGTCGGAAGCTTTTCAAAATAGACGGCTCAAAGACAGAGCCGTGCGCGCAACATTGGAAATTGTGCGCGTGACAAGATTGACTTTACTCCAATCAATCTTACCAGAAGAAGAACGACCTCCGGAAGAACCACCGGAAGAACCACCGGAGGAAATCGGAACACCGGTAAAGGAATCCGCGCCGTTTACCTTGCCCATAGCAAGAACGGGATTCAGCCCGGCGCGCTTAAGATCGGCAACGGCTCGCTGATACTGGCTATTGCTCAATGCTTCCTGATAAGCGGTCGCTCTGTCCATCTTGTAATACTTCGCATAATCCGCATCAAGATAATCAAGCTCAACCTTGCGAGACTTGGCGGAACCGCCACGATAAGAAGGAGCGGAAGGACTAATCTTATTGTCCGGATTCGCGGGAGAATCCGGAGCAGTTAAAGGGTCGACCTTAGTCAAAAATGCGCTGAGAGCGCCACCGGGCTGAGTAATGCCATTACCAGTATAATTAACTGGAGACTGATTCGCCTGATAGGCAGACGCGGCGGAGGAAGTATTGGACAGAGAATCACCAACACCAATATTGCCAAGCAAATAATTTGCGGGCATGAAAACAACTCCTTTCATATGCACGCACGCGCGCACGCGCGCGTTATAAAAAATGGGTCGCGCGCGCGCACGCACGCACGCATATGTATACTTTGCGCAAATGGGCAAAGTAGATCAACCAAGGATCCAGACAACGAAACCGTCAAACTGTACAAAAAAACGGCGGAATATATTCCCAATCCTTTGGTGCAAAATGCCCGGCAGGGGCGCCGGGCATAATGAAAACAAAAGAAAAATCAATTATGGTCGATGAGACCGGGCACGGAATACATGGGCATAGGTCGCGTATAGATGGACTTGAAGTAGAAATCAAAAAGAAACTGATTACTTACAGCAGAAGTAACAGCAAGTACGCGATCTACGTTCGTCTTATCTTCTTGCATCCATCCAGCGCTCAAAGTGGGAGGCTCAGTGTAGTAGTCACCAAGGTGCCAAGAGGCGAGAGAATTCGGAATACCAGGCTTCATCTCGGCAGAGTAACGATTGGGCTTGTACCTGTAGTCCGCCCAAGCTTCTTGGAAGCCAAAAGCTACATCAGAAGTAATATTTGCAGAAGTTGCATGAACCTCGCATTGCTTTAAGGGTTGTTCTCCGATGTTAGCAAACACGGGATTATAAAATTCAAAAAGTTTATGCCGAGTCCAAAAGCGTTCAAGACCTCCATACGTGTGATCATATCGCACAACAGCAAGGACATACAGATAACCGGGTTCGGTGAAAGACTTGCTAATGACATCGGATACATCAGATGTGACGCTCATTGCACCGACATCGCCGAGGAAATCTGTATCAGTCTGGGCATTATTGGAAACCTGCTGAACATTAAGCGGAATACGAGTACCGCCGAGATACTCGGGGCGCTGAATGGAGGCGTCAGGGGAAACGACGCCCCATTGACCAAGAAGGATTTCCGGGAATCTGGAACCGGACAAAGCCAGTTTTTCAAAATATTTCTGCATCTGGAACGCAAGTCGAAGATCATTGACCGTCACAGAACCAACAGAACCAACAGCATGCAGGTTATTCGGATTAACGAAATCATAAGAAGCACCGGAGGTAACAGTGGGAGCAGTATTACCAAGATGGAACAAGGCATACTCAGCAGGATTAACGGTAGTAGATGCAGGAACCTCGCTAGAAGAAGTTACAACTTTGCCAATCTGAGTATCAGTCTTGCAAAGACGACCAAGATAAAAAGAAGGACCTTGATTGCTCAAAGTGTGATAACTAGCCTTCGGATCAGAACCAATAGCAAAATTATCTCCAGCATGTACCTCAAGATCAAAATTGCCGAGGGCAAGAGAAACGGGGTTACCTCTCTGCGCGGAGGGCAAACTGGATGTAAAATAGTCGTGAAATTTGTTAGCGATGAAAGGCATGCCACCATTAGCCACATCCGTCACATAATCAGTACCATTACTACCTGTCTGATTCGCGTCTCCAAGGGGGATGTTCATAGGGTCTTGGACATTCTGATCTCTAAACCATTGATCGCAGATAATCGCATAACCGCGCAGCGGAAGAGCAGAGGGGGCATTATCAGCATCAGCAGACCAAGTGATACCAGTTGGGATACCCATATAATCAGCTATAGAACCTACAGCAAAACCACCATCAGGGGAGGCAATAGTAGGAATCTTATATTCAGTAGTGGGTACCCATGCAGACTGATTATTTTCTCCGAAAAAATCACGGAAATGATTCCACGTCAAACGAGACGGAACGAAAAAAGCATAGGTGTCCAAGTAGCAGGTATCGTAAATTGGTGCCAAAAGAGTTTGAGCACGAACCACGGAGGAAATAGTCATATTGACAGAGTCACCGGGAAGAATCTCGTCAACATAGATGGGAATAAGCTGACCAGCATTGCCGGTTGTAATGTGCCGACAGGATCGGTCAAACATGGAACGACCAATATGTACCTCTGGCATACGGGAAAAATGGGATTCAACGTTTCTATTCAATATCATTCACATCCTTACCAAAAAAAATGTCATGGCAATGGTGCCAAAAATCATGCAAAGCATTGACAAAATCAGTTATCATAACGATACAAAACCTCACCTTGAAGGAAACCAAAAGAAAACTCACGAACATCATCCAACCATGTAATTTCAGACAAATAATGTCTAAAATCATCCGGAGAAAGAAAATAACATTCTTCAATTTCACCATCTTCCATAACAAAAGATGCACGATAAAGAGTATCAACAACCATATGTGACATAATAAAAACTCCTTGAATTAAAAATTGCAAGTCCACAAAACGCGGACAAAAACGGCAAAAGTTTGCAAGAAAAATTTCAAAAAACAGGGGTAATGCAATTACCTTATCTCATTTTTCTTCCGAAATTGGGGCTACCTGAGCCTGAGAGGGGATATCAGATTTTACACCCATGGCGGAAAGCCAAGAGTCAGAACCAGCGGAGGCAATCCACTTTTTCCAATCCTGATTGAACTTATCACGCACTTCAAGAGGCAACTGACCGAAAGAACGCTCGGCATTCAGAACCATGTTCAGGGCTTCAATGTTATTCTTGGGTAACTGAGTGAAGTCACCATACATGGGCTGACCCGGATGAAGAACGGAAGAATCACCAGCTTCAAGACGAGAAATAATGTAAGACATATCGGTAAGAGGCACTTCGGCATTTATCATCTCCTGTATATCCTGTTTACCAGTTACAACAAGAGAAATAGTGCCATCGTCATTAATGCGAGGGGAGCGGATATCATGGAAACGGGAACCGGGTTCAGAAACGAAAAGATTAGGGTCACTAAACCTGCTATGAGCATTGCGCAAAACACATCAAGCCTTTCCATACATAGAAATAGCGTCAAGAGCAGAGCAAACAAATATAGGGACGGAATTAACATCCAAAACGCACTTGTCAACGTCAAAAGACCCGACTTCATAAAGATCATAGTCCTGAGGGGCAAAACCAATCTCGCTCTGAGGAAGAGCAAGGCGGAACGCAAAACTTCTAATAGCAGTCTGCTCATTCAACTGGCACTGAGGTGCTTCCCAACTCGCTTTCTTGTCACGAATAGAGTACATAGGGTACTTCATAAAAATCTCCTTTCAGATTACAGCCGAGTACCGCCTCGAAACGGTACAGGCTTTACATTAAGAACTTTTGTAGAGGACGCAGTCTTAGTAAAATACTGCGCATCTTTACCGGGGGATACAGTAGTACGATTCATAAAAATCTCCTTTCAGGTGAATCACGTGCGCGTGAGTTCATTGTCATAACTCCTTATCTAAATTACGGACAAGAGACTTTGTCCGAGAAACCAAACTATCCTCTTTCATAGCCATATACTCAATGTAATCTAATTCAGTATCGGCAAGAGTCAAAGCAATTCGGTCTTTGGCAATCTGCCGACGCTCTTCACGTAATTGACGCATCTTCTCATCGGTAAGAATGGCATGGTCGAGAATGAATTTAGGAACAGGAAAAGTCTCAACTCCATTAAGACCATTATAAAGGGAAATCGTGGAAAAATCAATACACTCCGGATGATCTTGATAAAAAAATCCTCCAATGCCGGGACGACGAGACATCAAAGAAAACTCCGGCTCAATGTCTCCAAGATCATAATACAGGGACTTATCATCACCATACTGCTTTTTCTGGATGTAACGGGCAACATATGCAAAAGTACGATAGTTGGTATCGGAAATGGTAACAAAACCTTTTTTCCAAACATCAGCCAAAAAATCGGAAGTATACCAAAAATACATATCATCTTTAAGCTTACGCTCACCAACAAGCCGACGATCCGGGAAATCATCAAGAGACAAACCGAAAATTATAAGGTGCATGTGAGGACGGAAGGTCTTGCTTCCATACTCGCCCGAACCGAAGAACCTGAGCAAACGACCATCAAAACGGCTACGTCCTCTAAGATCTTTCATAAACCTCGACATATCTTTTTTACAAAGAGTCAAACCAACAACATCATCATCATTCGAGGCATAAATAACATGATCATCGTCATATGTCAACGTAACAAACACAGCAGTCTTCATGTGATCCAGCTCAAGCAACATACGATCTGTCCAATGCCGGGCATAATCAAGACGACAACCTGCACACTTTTTACAGGGTATCAAGATAGCACGAGGATCATCACGAACCGACTTTTCAAGATGCTCATAAGAACCAGCAAAACGCATGAAGTTATTTCCGGTAAGAGGGTTTACTTCACCTGAATCAATCATTACATTTGGATGAAAACAAGACATAAAAACAATCTCCTTTTTTAATTATAACAAGCTGACACACAACAGGGTGTCAGTGGGGGCAATATAATCGAGTAGATATTGCCCCCACTTCCTCCCGTTGTCGGAAGCTTTTCAAAATAGACGGCTCAAAGACAGAGCCGTGCGCGCAACATTGGAAATTGTGCGCGTGACAAGATTGACTTTACTCCAATCAATCTTACCAGAAGAAGAACGACCTCCGGAAGAACCACCGGAAGAACCACCGGAGGAAATCGGAACACCGGTAAAGGAATCCGCGCCGTTTACCTTGCCCATAGCAAGAACGGGATTCAGCCCGGCGCGCTTAAGATCGGCAACGGCTCGCTGATACTGGCTATTGCTCAATGCTTCCTGATAAGCGGTCGCTCTGTCCATCTTGTAATACTTCGCATAATCCGCATCAAGATAATCAAGCTCAACCTTGCGAGACTTGGCGGAACCGCCACGATAAGAAGGAGCGGAAGGACTAATCTTATTGTCCGGATTCGCGGGAGAATCCGGAGCAGTTAAAGGGTCGACCTTAGTCAAAAATGCGCTGAGAGCGCCACCGGGCTGAGTAATGCCATTACCAGTATAATTAACTGGAGACTGATTCGCCTGATAGGCAGACGCGGCGGAGGAAGTATTGGACAGAGAATCACCAACACCAATATTGCCAAGCAAATAATTTGCGGGCATGAAAACAACTCCTTTCATATGCACGCACGCGCGCACGCGCGCGTTATAAAAAATGGGTCGCGCGCGCGCACGCACGCACGCATATGTATACTTTGCGCAAATGGGCAAAGTAGATCAACCAAGGATCCAGACAACGAAACCGTCAAACTGTACAAAAAAACGGCGGAATATATTCCCAATCCTTTGGTGCAAAATGCCCGGCAGGGGCGCCGGGCATAATGAAAACAAAAGAAAAATCAATTATGGTCGATGAGACCGGGCACGGAATACATGGGCATAGGTCGCGTATAGATGGACTTGAAGTAGAAATCAAAAAGAAACTGATTACTTACAGCAGAAGTAACAGCAAGTACGCGATCTACGTTCGTCTTATCTTCTTGCATCCATCCAGCGCTCAAAGTGGGAGGCTCAGTGTAGTAGTCACCAAGGTGCCAAGAGGCGAGAGAATTCGGAATACCAGGCTTCATCTCGGCAGAGTAACGATTGGGCTTGTACCTGTAGTCCGCCCAAGCTTCTTGGAAGCCAAAAGCTACATCAGAAGTAATATTTGCAGAAGTTGCATGAACCTCGCATTGCTTTAAGGGTTGTTCTCCGATGTTAGCAAACACGGGATTATAAAATTCAAAAAGTTTATGCCGAGTCCAAAAGCGTTCAAGACCTCCATACGTGTGATCATATCGCACAACAGCAAGGACATACAGATAACCGGGTTCGGTGAAAGACTTGCTAATGACATCGGATACATCAGATGTGACGCTCATTGCACCGACATCGCCGAGGAAATCTGTATCAGTCTGGGCATTATTGGAAACCTGCTGAACATTAAGCGGAATACGAGTACCGCCGAGATACTCGGGGCGCTGAATGGAGGCGTCAGGGGAAACGACGCCCCATTGACCAAGAAGGATTTCCGGGAATCTGGAACCGGACAAAGCCAGTTTTTCAAAATATTTCTGCATCTGGAACGCAAGTCGAAGATCATTGACCGTCACAGAACCAACAGAACCAACAGCATGCAGGTTATTCGGATTAACGAAATCATAAGAAGCACCGGAGGTAACAGTGGGAGCAGTATTACCAAGATGGAACAAGGCATACTCAGCAGGATTAACGGTAGTAGATGCAGGAACCTCGCTAGAAGAAGTTACAACTTTGCCAATCTGAGTATCAGTCTTGCAAAGACGACCAAGATAAAAAGAAGGACCTTGATTGCTCAAAGTGTGATAACTAGCCTTCGGATCAGAACCAATAGCAAAATTATCTCCAGCATGTACCTCAAGATCAAAATTGCCGAGGGCAAGAGAAACGGGGTTACCTCTCTGCGCGGAGGGCAAACTGGATGTAAAATAGTCGTGAAATTTGTTAGCGATGAAAGGCATGCCACCATTAGCCACATCCGTCACATAATCAGTACCATTACTACCTGTCTGATTCGCGTCTCCAAGGGGGATGTTCATAGGGTCTTGGACATTCTGATCTCTAAACCATTGATCGCAGATAATCGCATAACCGCGCAGCGGAAGAGCAGAGGGGGCATTATCAGCATCAGCAGACCAAGTGATACCAGTTGGGATACCCATATAATCAGCTATAGAACCTACAGCAAAACCACCATCAGGGGAGGCAATAGTAGGAATCTTATATTCAGTAGTGGGTACCCATGCAGACTGATTATTTTCTCCGAAAAAATCACGGAAATGATTCCACGTCAAACGAGACGGAACGAAAAAAGCATAGGTGTCCAAGTAGCAGGTATCGTAAATTGGTGCCAAAAGAGTTTGAGCACGAACCACGGAGGAAATAGTCATATTGACAGAGTCACCGGGAAGAATCTCGTCAACATAGATGGGAATAAGCTGACCAGCATTGCCGGTTGTAATGTGCCGACAGGATCGGTCAAACATGGAACGACCAATATGTACCTCTGGCATACGGGAAAAATGGGATTCAACGTTTCTATTCAATATCATTCACATCCTTACCAAAAAAAATGTCATGGCAATGGTGCCAAAAATCATGCAAAGCATTGACAAAATCAGTTATCATAACGATACAAAACCTCACCTTGAAGGAAACCAAAAGAAAACTCACGAACATCATCCAACCATGTAATTTCAGACAAATAATGTCTAAAATCATCCGGAGAAAGAAAATAACATTCTTCAATTTCACCATCTTCCATAACAAAAGATGCACGATAAAGAGTATCAACAACCATATGTGACATAATAAAAACTCCTTGAATTAAAAATTGCAAGTCCACAAAACGCGGACAAAAACGGCAAAAGTTTGCAAGAAAAATTTCAAAAAACAGGGGTAATGCAATTACCTTATCTCATTTTTCTTCCGAAATTGGGGCTACCTGAGCCTGAGAGGGGATATCAGATTTTACACCCATGGCGGAAAGCCAAGAGTCAGAACCAGCGGAGGCAATCCACTTTTTCCAATCCTGATTGAACTTATCACGCACTTCAAGAGGCAACTGACCGAAAGAACGCTCGGCATTCAGAACCATGTTCAGGGCTTCAATGTTATTCTTGGGTAACTGAGTGAAGTCACCATACATGGGCTGACCCGGATGAAGAACGGAAGAATCACCAGCTTCAAGACGAGAAATAATGTAAGACATATCGGTAAGAGGCACTTCGGCATTTATCATCTCCTGTATATCCTGTTTACCAGTTACAACAAGAGAAATAGTGCCATCGTCATTAATGCGAGGGGAGCGGATATCATGGAAACGGGAACCGGGTTCAGAAACGAAAAGATTAGGGTCACTAAACCTGCTATGAGCATTGCGCAAAACACATCAAGCCTTTCCATACATAGAAATAGCGTCAAGAGCAGAGCAAACAAATATAGGGACGGAATTAACATCCAAAACGCACTTGTCAACGTCAAAAGACCCGACTTCATAAAGATCATAGTCCTGAGGGGCAAAACCAATCTCGCTCTGAGGAAGAGCAAGGCGGAACGCAAAACTTCTAATAGCAGTCTGCTCATTCAACTGGCACTGAGGTGCTTCCCAACTCGCTTTCTTGTCACGAATAGAGTACATAGGGTACTTCATAAAAATCTCCTTTCAGATTACAGCCGAGTACCGCCTCGAAACGGTACAGGCTTTACATTAAGAACTTTTGTAGAGGACGCAGTCTTAGTAAAATACTGCGCATCTTTACCGGGGGATACAGTAGTACGATTCATAAAAATCTCCTTTCAGGTGAATCACGTGCGCGTGAGTTCATTGTCATAACTCCTTATCTAAATTACGGACAAGAGACTTTGTCCGAGAAACCAAACTATCCTCTTTCATAGCCATATACTCAATGTAATCTAATTCAGTATCGGCAAGAGTCAAAGCAATTCGGTCTTTGGCAATCTGCCGACGCTCTTCACGTAATTGACGCATCTTCTCATCGGTAAGAATGGCATGGTCGAGAATGAATTTAGGAACAGGAAAAGTCTCAACTCCATTAAGACCATTATAAAGGGAAATCGTGGAAAAATCAATACACTCCGGATGATCTTGATAAAAAAATCCTCCAATGCCGGGACGACGAGACATCAAAGAAAACTCCGGCTCAATGTCTCCAAGATCATAATACAGGGACTTATCATCACCATACTGCTTTTTCTGGATGTAACGGGCAACATATGCAAAAGTACGATAGTTGGTATCGGAAATGGTAACAAAACCTTTTTTCCAAACATCAGCCAAAAAATCGGAAGTATACCAAAAATACATATCATCTTTAAGCTTACGCTCACCAACAAGCCGACGATCCGGGAAATCATCAAGAGACAAACCGAAAATTATAAGGTGCATGTGAGGACGGAAGGTCTTGCTTCCATACTCGCCCGAACCGAAGAACCTGAGCAAACGACCATCAAAACGGCTACGTCCTCTAAGATCTTTCATAAACCTCGACATATCTTTTTTACAAAGAGTCAAACCAACAACATCATCATCATTCGAGGCATAAATAACATGATCATCGTCATATGTCAACGTAACAAACACAGCAGTCTTCATGTGATCCAGCTCAAGCAACATACGATCTGTCCAATGCCGGGCATAATCAAGACGACAACCTGCACACTTTTTACAGGGTATCAAGATAGCACGAGGATCATCACGAACCGACTTTTCAAGATGCTCATAAGAACCAGCAAAACGCATGAAGTTATTTCCGGTAAGAGGGTTTACTTCACCTGAATCAATCATTACATTTGGATGAAAACAAGACATAAAAACAATCTCCTTTTTTAATTATAACAAGCTGACACACAACAGGGTGTCAGTGGGGGCAATATAATCGAGTAGATATTGCCCCCACTTCCTCCCGTTGTCGGAAGCTTTTCAAAATAGACGGCTCAAAGACAGAGCCGTGCGCGCAACATTGGAAATTGTGCGCGTGACAAGATTGACTTTACTCCAATCAATCTTACCAGAAGAAGAACGACCTCCGGAAGAACCACCGGAAGAACCACCGGAGGAAATCGGAACACCGGTAAAGGAATCCGCGCCGTTTACCTTGCCCATAGCAAGAACGGGATTCAGCCCGGCGCGCTTAAGATCGGCAACGGCTCGCTGATACTGGCTATTGCTCAATGCTTCCTGATAAGCGGTCGCTCTGTCCATCTTGTAATACTTCGCATAATCCGCATCAAGATAATCAAGCTCAACCTTGCGAGACTTGGCGGAACCGCCACGATAAGAAGGAGCGGAAGGACTAATCTTATTGTCCGGATTCGCGGGAGAATCCGGAGCAGTTAAAGGGTCGACCTTAGTCAAAAATGCGCTGAGAGCGCCACCGGGCTGAGTAATGCCATTACCAGTATAATTAACTGGAGACTGATTCGCCTGATAGGCAGACGCGGCGGAGGAAGTATTGGACAGAGAATCACCAACACCAATATTGCCAAGCAAATAATTTGCGGGCATGAAAACAACTCCTTTCATATGCACGCACGCGCGCACGCGCGCGTTATAAAAAATGGGTCGCGCGCGCGCACGCACGCACGCATATGTATACTTTGCGCAAATGGGCAAAGTAGATCAACCAAGGATCCAGACAACGAAACCGTCAAACTGTACAAAAAAACGGCGGAATATATTCCCAATCCTTTGGTGCAAAATGCCCGGCAGGGGCGCCGGGCATAATGAAAACAAAAGAAAAATCAATTATGGTCGATGAGACCGGGCACGGAATACATGGGCATAGGTCGCGTATAGATGGACTTGAAGTAGAAATCAAAAAGAAACTGATTACTTACAGCAGAAGTAACAGCAAGTACGCGATCTACGTTCGTCTTATCTTCTTGCATCCATCCAGCGCTCAAAGTGGGAGGCTCAGTGTAGTAGTCACCAAGGTGCCAAGAGGCGAGAGAATTCGGAATACCAGGCTTCATCTCGGCAGAGTAACGATTGGGCTTGTACCTGTAGTCCGCCCAAGCTTCTTGGAAGCCAAAAGCTACATCAGAAGTAATATTTGCAGAAGTTGCATGAACCTCGCATTGCTTTAAGGGTTGTTCTCCGATGTTAGCAAACACGGGATTATAAAATTCAAAAAGTTTATGCCGAGTCCAAAAGCGTTCAAGACCTCCATACGTGTGATCATATCGCACAACAGCAAGGACATACAGATAACCGGGTTCGGTGAAAGACTTGCTAATGACATCGGATACATCAGATGTGACGCTCATTGCACCGACATCGCCGAGGAAATCTGTATCAGTCTGGGCATTATTGGAAACCTGCTGAACATTAAGCGGAATACGAGTACCGCCGAGATACTCGGGGCGCTGAATGGAGGCGTCAGGGGAAACGACGCCCCATTGACCAAGAAGGATTTCCGGGAATCTGGAACCGGACAAAGCCAGTTTTTCAAAATATTTCTGCATCTGGAACGCAAGTCGAAGATCATTGACCGTCACAGAACCAACAGAACCAACAGCATGCAGGTTATTCGGATTAACGAAATCATAAGAAGCACCGGAGGTAACAGTGGGAGCAGTATTACCAAGATGGAACAAGGCATACTCAGCAGGATTAACGGTAGTAGATGCAGGAACCTCGCTAGAAGAAGTTACAACTTTGCCAATCTGAGTATCAGTCTTGCAAAGACGACCAAGATAAAAAGAAGGACCTTGATTGCTCAAAGTGTGATAACTAGCCTTCGGATCAGAACCAATAGCAAAATTATCTCCAGCATGTACCTCAAGATCAAAATTGCCGAGGGCAAGAGAAACGGGGTTACCTCTCTGCGCGGAGGGCAAACTGGATGTAAAATAGTCGTGAAATTTGTTAGCGATGAAAGGCATGCCACCATTAGCCACATCCGTCACATAATCAGTACCATTACTACCTGTCTGATTCGCGTCTCCAAGGGGGATGTTCATAGGGTCTTGGACATTCTGATCTCTAAACCATTGATCGCAGATAATCGCATAACCGCGCAGCGGAAGAGCAGAGGGGGCATTATCAGCATCAGCAGACCAAGTGATACCAGTTGGGATACCCATATAATCAGCTATAGAACCTACAGCAAAACCACCATCAGGGGAGGCAATAGTAGGAATCTTATATTCAGTAGTGGGTACCCATGCAGACTGATTATTTTCTCCGAAAAAATCACGGAAATGATTCCACGTCAAACGAGACGGAACGAAAAAAGCATAGGTGTCCAAGTAGCAGGTATCGTAAATTGGTGCCAAAAGAGTTTGAGCACGAACCACGGAGGAAATAGTCATATTGACAGAGTCACCGGGAAGAATCTCGTCAACATAGATGGGAATAAGCTGACCAGCATTGCCGGTTGTAATGTGCCGACAGGATCGGTCAAACATGGAACGACCAATATGTACCTCTGGCATACGGGAAAAATGGGATTCAACGTTTCTATTCAATATCATTCACATCCTTACCAAAAAAAATGTCATGGCAATGGTGCCAAAAATCATGCAAAGCATTGACAAAATCAGTTATCATAACGATACAAAACCTCACCTTGAAGGAAACCAAAAGAAAACTCACGAACATCATCCAACCATGTAATTTCAGACAAATAATGTCTAAAATCATCCGGAGAAAGAAAATAACATTCTTCAATTTCACCATCTTCCATAACAAAAGATGCACGATAAAGAGTATCAACAACCATATGTGACATAATAAAAACTCCTTGAATTAAAAATTGCAAGTCCACAAAACGCGGACAAAAACGGCAAAAGTTTGCAAGAAAAATTTCAAAAAACAGGGGTAATGCAATTACCTTATCTCATTTTTCTTCCGAAATTGGGGCTACCTGAGCCTGAGAGGGGATATCAGATTTTACACCCATGGCGGAAAGCCAAGAGTCAGAACCAGCGGAGGCAATCCACTTTTTCCAATCCTGATTGAACTTATCACGCACTTCAAGAGGCAACTGACCGAAAGAACGCTCGGCATTCAGAACCATGTTCAGGGCTTCAATGTTATTCTTGGGTAACTGAGTGAAGTCACCATACATGGGCTGACCCGGATGAAGAACGGAAGAATCACCAGCTTCAAGACGAGAAATAATGTAAGACATATCGGTAAGAGGCACTTCGGCATTTATCATCTCCTGTATATCCTGTTTACCAGTTACAACAAGAGAAATAGTGCCATCGTCATTAATGCGAGGGGAGCGGATATCATGGAAACGGGAACCGGGTTCAGAAACGAAAAGATTAGGGTCACTAAACCTGCTATGAGCATTGCGCAAAACACATCAAGCCTTTCCATACATAGAAATAGCGTCAAGAGCAGAGCAAACAAATATAGGGACGGAATTAACATCCAAAACGCACTTGTCAACGTCAAAAGACCCGACTTCATAAAGATCATAGTCCTGAGGGGCAAAACCAATCTCGCTCTGAGGAAGAGCAAGGCGGAACGCAAAACTTCTAATAGCAGTCTGCTCATTCAACTGGCACTGAGGTGCTTCCCAACTCGCTTTCTTGTCACGAATAGAGTACATAGGGTACTTCATAAAAATCTCCTTTCAGATTACAGCCGAGTACCGCCTCGAAACGGTACAGGCTTTACATTAAGAACTTTTGTAGAGGACGCAGTCTTAGTAAAATACTGCGCATCTTTACCGGGGGATACAGTAGTACGATTCATAAAAATCTCCTTTCAGGTGAATCACGTGCGCGTGAGTTCATTGTCATAACTCCTTATCTAAATTACGGACAAGAGACTTTGTCCGAGAAACCAAACTATCCTCTTTCATAGCCATATACTCAATGTAATCTAATTCAGTATCGGCAAGAGTCAAAGCAATTCGGTCTTTGGCAATCTGCCGACGCTCTTCACGTAATTGACGCATCTTCTCATCGGTAAGAATGGCATGGTCGAGAATGAATTTAGGAACAGGAAAAGTCTCAACTCCATTAAGACCATTATAAAGGGAAATCGTGGAAAAATCAATACACTCCGGATGATCTTGATAAAAAAATCCTCCAATGCCGGGACGACGAGACATCAAAGAAAACTCCGGCTCAATGTCTCCAAGATCATAATACAGGGACTTATCATCACCATACTGCTTTTTCTGGATGTAACGGGCAACATATGCAAAAGTACGATAGTTGGTATCGGAAATGGTAACAAAACCTTTTTTCCAAACATCAGCCAAAAAATCGGAAGTATACCAAAAATACATATCATCTTTAAGCTTACGCTCACCAACAAGCCGACGATCCGGGAAATCATCAAGAGACAAACCGAAAATTATAAGGTGCATGTGAGGACGGAAGGTCTTGCTTCCATACTCGCCCGAACCGAAGAACCTGAGCAAACGACCATCAAAACGGCTACGTCCTCTAAGATCTTTCATAAACCTCGACATATCTTTTTTACAAAGAGTCAAACCAACAACATCATCATCATTCGAGGCATAAATAACATGATCATCGTCATATGTCAACGTAACAAACACAGCAGTCTTCATGTGATCCAGCTCAAGCAACATACGATCTGTCCAATGCCGGGCATAATCAAGACGACAACCTGCACACTTTTTACAGGGTATCAAGATAGCACGAGGATCATCACGAACCGACTTTTCAAGATGCTCATAAGAACCAGCAAAACGCATGAAGTTATTTCCGGTAAGAGGGTTTACTTCACCTGAATCAATCATTACATTTGGATGAAAACAAGACATAAAAACAATCTCCTTTTTTAATTATAACAAGCTGACACACAACAGGGTGTCAGTGGGGGCAATATAATCGAGTAGATATTGCCCCCACTTCCTCCCGTTGTCGGAAGCTTTTCAAAATAGACGGCTCAAAGACAGAGCCGTGCGCGCAACATTGGAAATTGTGCGCGTGACAAGATTGACTTTACTCCAATCAATCTTACCAGAAGAAGAACGACCTCCGGAAGAACCACCGGAAGAACCACCGGAGGAAATCGGAACACCGGTAAAGGAATCCGCGCCGTTTACCTTGCCCATAGCAAGAACGGGATTCAGCCCGGCGCGCTTAAGATCGGCAACGGCTCGCTGATACTGGCTATTGCTCAATGCTTCCTGATAAGCGGTCGCTCTGTCCATCTTGTAATACTTCGCATAATCCGCATCAAGATAATCAAGCTCAACCTTGCGAGACTTGGCGGAACCGCCACGATAAGAAGGAGCGGAAGGACTAATCTTATTGTCCGGATTCGCGGGAGAATCCGGAGCAGTTAAAGGGTCGACCTTAGTCAAAAATGCGCTGAGAGCGCCACCGGGCTGAGTAATGCCATTACCAGTATAATTAACTGGAGACTGATTCGCCTGATAGGCAGACGCGGCGGAGGAAGTATTGGACAGAGAATCACCAACACCAATATTGCCAAGCAAATAATTTGCGGGCATGAAAACAACTCCTTTCATATGCACGCACGCGCGCACGCGCGCGTTATAAAAAATGGGTCGCGCGCGCGCACGCACGCACGCATATGTATACTTTGCGCAAATGGGCAAAGTAGATCAACCAAGGATCCAGACAACGAAACCGTCAAACTGTACAAAAAAACGGCGGAATATATTCCCAATCCTTTGGTGCAAAATGCCCGGCAGGGGCGCCGGGCATAATGAAAACAAAAGAAAAATCAATTATGGTCGATGAGACCGGGCACGGAATACATGGGCATAGGTCGCGTATAGATGGACTTGAAGTAGAAATCAAAAAGAAACTGATTACTTACAGCAGAAGTAACAGCAAGTACGCGATCTACGTTCGTCTTATCTTCTTGCATCCATCCAGCGCTCAAAGTGGGAGGCTCAGTGTAGTAGTCACCAAGGTGCCAAGAGGCGAGAGAATTCGGAATACCAGGCTTCATCTCGGCAGAGTAACGATTGGGCTTGTACCTGTAGTCCGCCCAAGCTTCTTGGAAGCCAAAAGCTACATCAGAAGTAATATTTGCAGAAGTTGCATGAACCTCGCATTGCTTTAAGGGTTGTTCTCCGATGTTAGCAAACACGGGATTATAAAATTCAAAAAGTTTATGCCGAGTCCAAAAGCGTTCAAGACCTCCATACGTGTGATCATATCGCACAACAGCAAGGACATACAGATAACCGGGTTCGGTGAAAGACTTGCTAATGACATCGGATACATCAGATGTGACGCTCATTGCACCGACATCGCCGAGGAAATCTGTATCAGTCTGGGCATTATTGGAAACCTGCTGAACATTAAGCGGAATACGAGTACCGCCGAGATACTCGGGGCGCTGAATGGAGGCGTCAGGGGAAACGACGCCCCATTGACCAAGAAGGATTTCCGGGAATCTGGAACCGGACAAAGCCAGTTTTTCAAAATATTTCTGCATCTGGAACGCAAGTCGAAGATCATTGACCGTCACAGAACCAACAGAACCAACAGCATGCAGGTTATTCGGATTAACGAAATCATAAGAAGCACCGGAGGTAACAGTGGGAGCAGTATTACCAAGATGGAACAAGGCATACTCAGCAGGATTAACGGTAGTAGATGCAGGAACCTCGCTAGAAGAAGTTACAACTTTGCCAATCTGAGTATCAGTCTTGCAAAGACGACCAAGATAAAAAGAAGGACCTTGATTGCTCAAAGTGTGATAACTAGCCTTCGGATCAGAACCAATAGCAAAATTATCTCCAGCATGTACCTCAAGATCAAAATTGCCGAGGGCAAGAGAAACGGGGTTACCTCTCTGCGCGGAGGGCAAACTGGATGTAAAATAGTCGTGAAATTTGTTAGCGATGAAAGGCATGCCACCATTAGCCACATCCGTCACATAATCAGTACCATTACTACCTGTCTGATTCGCGTCTCCAAGGGGGATGTTCATAGGGTCTTGGACATTCTGATCTCTAAACCATTGATCGCAGATAATCGCATAACCGCGCAGCGGAAGAGCAGAGGGGGCATTATCAGCATCAGCAGACCAAGTGATACCAGTTGGGATACCCATATAATCAGCTATAGAACCTACAGCAAAACCACCATCAGGGGAGGCAATAGTAGGAATCTTATATTCAGTAGTGGGTACCCATGCAGACTGATTATTTTCTCCGAAAAAATCACGGAAATGATTCCACGTCAAACGAGACGGAACGAAAAAAGCATAGGTGTCCAAGTAGCAGGTATCGTAAATTGGTGCCAAAAGAGTTTGAGCACGAACCACGGAGGAAATAGTCATATTGACAGAGTCACCGGGAAGAATCTCGTCAACATAGATGGGAATAAGCTGACCAGCATTGCCGGTTGTAATGTGCCGACAGGATCGGTCAAACATGGAACGACCAATATGTACCTCTGGCATACGGGAAAAATGGGATTCAACGTTTCTATTCAATATCATTCACATCCTTACCAAAAAAAATGTCATGGCAATGGTGCCAAAAATCATGCAAAGCATTGACAAAATCAGTTATCATAACGATACAAAACCTCACCTTGAAGGAAACCAAAAGAAAACTCACGAACATCATCCAACCATGTAATTTCAGACAAATAATGTCTAAAATCATCCGGAGAAAGAAAATAACATTCTTCAATTTCACCATCTTCCATAACAAAAGATGCACGATAAAGAGTATCAACAACCATATGTGACATAATAAAAACTCCTTGAATTAAAAATTGCAAGTCCACAAAACGCGGACAAAAACGGCAAAAGTTTGCAAGAAAAATTTCAAAAAACAGGGGTAATGCAATTACCTTATCTCATTTTTCTTCCGAAATTGGGGCTACCTGAGCCTGAGAGGGGATATCAGATTTTACACCCATGGCGGAAAGCCAAGAGTCAGAACCAGCGGAGGCAATCCACTTTTTCCAATCCTGATTGAACTTATCACGCACTTCAAGAGGCAACTGACCGAAAGAACGCTCGGCATTCAGAACCATGTTCAGGGCTTCAATGTTATTCTTGGGTAACTGAGTGAAGTCACCATACATGGGCTGACCCGGATGAAGAACGGAAGAATCACCAGCTTCAAGACGAGAAATAATGTAAGACATATCGGTAAGAGGCACTTCGGCATTTATCATCTCCTGTATATCCTGTTTACCAGTTACAACAAGAGAAATAGTGCCATCGTCATTAATGCGAGGGGAGCGGATATCATGGAAACGGGAACCGGGTTCAGAAACGAAAAGATTAGGGTCACTAAACCTGCTATGAGCATTGCGCAAAACACATCAAGCCTTTCCATACATAGAAATAGCGTCAAGAGCAGAGCAAACAAATATAGGGACGGAATTAACATCCAAAACGCACTTGTCAACGTCAAAAGACCCGACTTCATAAAGATCATAGTCCTGAGGGGCAAAACCAATCTCGCTCTGAGGAAGAGCAAGGCGGAACGCAAAACTTCTAATAGCAGTCTGCTCATTCAACTGGCACTGAGGTGCTTCCCAACTCGCTTTCTAGTACTCTGCGTTGATACCACTGCTT
>CATQJL010000065.1:0-27913 GCA_958299035.1 Cylicocyclus nassatus
ACTTTTCATAGTCTGTAAGGTTGTCCCAGTTCACTCTCAGGGAGTGAATATTGGCTTCTCCTCCTGTAATGATGTTCTTTGCAAGGTTGAAGAAAGTAACGTAATATCCTTCCTCTTCCTGTCCAAGAAGCTCGTTGTACCTTGCACCTCCGTACCTACGCTTGAGTGAAGGAGCAATCCACTTACGATACATCATCACCAATGCACCAGCAGGATACTGCTGAATGGCAGCTCTGTCATCTACATTGTAGATACCCTGGAGTCTGAAGTTTATACCTGCACAAGTCTTGGAGAAGTTCAGCTCATCCTCCCTTGTGAACTCTGAACCATCCACCTTAGTCACTCCTGATTTCATCCTGAGGTATGCTCCGTCCTTGTTTGCCTCGTCAGTATACGCTACCTCGTAGGCATCATAGAGATTGATTTCCTTACCATTAAGCTTGAGTTTGGTATTGCGAGCCAGGGCAAGTCCTGTAGTTGAGGAGAGATAGTCTTCACCCATCTCCAGTCCTGCAAAGAGAAGATTGGTATTGAAGATCTTCGTAAGTCTGGACTTACCATACTTCTTCTTCAATGAGGCATCGTTCCTCTTCTGACCAATATCAAACCTCTCGTTGAAGAGGGACAGCTTGTTGTGAGAAGCATCAGAGCCCGTCTCAGCAAGTCGGTCAGCAGACTCTTTCATATAAATCTTAGATGCCCAGATGACATCCTTTGCATTATAGTAGTCTCTACCCGCAGTCTGAATGAAGATCTGAGTGGCACCAGTAGTGATGTTGGAGATACGCTGATTGATGTTGAGAGCCATCTGAGAGTAAGTGGTAGCCATATTAATCTTGTCTACTACCTTACCGACTGATACCTTATGTCCTCTGATATCCACAACACTATCTTTCCTCAGATGTCCGTAAACGTGCATTGAAAGGAAATCATCAAGACATATCTGAACGGCAGTCTTAGCCTGCTTGATAGTGAAAGGCTGAGAGTATTTAGTGTCTCCATACTCTACATACTCCATAGGCTTTCTTACTCCAACCTTGTTGATATTACGCTCCATAGAAGCAAAGCGAGCATTCTCAAGAGTATTGATAACCTTGTTCATCTCATTGTGCTCTGTAGCCATTCCGACATAAGCCATCATTGCTGAAGCTACATCGTCTGTCATGTCGTCATAAGACTCACTCTTGCCCTTCAGGATATACTTGACAGGAAGCATGTCCACACGGTTACCTTCGAAGTCAACACGTACTCCCTCGTTCTCATACTCTTCATCAGCAGTAGATACCAGAGAGTTCCAGAAGCCCTGTTTCCAAGCGGTGAACTTAGCCGAGACACCATTGGCATCCTTAACCCTCTGCATAGTATCCTTTCTGACCATAATGATACCATTCTTCTTCACACGATGCTGAGGCAACAACTTGTCCACCTCGTGCTTGATAGCCATCATCTCGTCATAGAACTTCTTCTGAGCTTCAGGGAGTTTCTCTGCCTCCTTTGCTGACAGGAACTTACCTGTCTTATGTCCATCCTTATACTCGAACATAAATGTCTGGTCCAGAGACCCTGTATCCTTATGAAGCTTCTCAATGGCCTCTGCCAACCTGTGAGCATACTCATTCTGAGACTGACGAGCAAGGAACTTAGCTTTCCTTACAACACTGTCAAAAGCCTGGAGAACGGGGTCATCCTGGTCAGCCATTGAGTTGATCCAACGAGATACCCCTGAGAGCATGTGAGTCTCTCCCTGAGTAGCAAGCTCATGGATTGACACATGCTTACCCTTATTCTTACCTACAGTGAATGTTATACCCTCATCACCATATACGTCGGCAAGCATACCTTCGAAGAGCGTATTGGAGATTCTCTTGTACTTACTGAAGAACCTGTTTACCACGCCGGTAACAGTATCGATAGTACTCTGAAGATTTCCAGCATCAGTAATCTTACCTTCGTTCAAGGCCTGCTGAATAGCATCCAGTGCCTTGAAGTTGCTGAAGAGCGTATCACGAAGAACGTTCAAGCTTCCGGCAAGTACATTTGCAGGGGCCCCAGAGTTCACCTTGGAGTCCAGAGTAATCTCTGTTCTCTGAAGGAAGTCCAGTGTGCTCTCAAGATACTTCAATACAGCCTCCTCAGTCTTATCGTTCTTCAGGGCCCTCTTAAGATTCCTGAGGTTTGACAGGGTAGCCGTGTTGCTCTCGGACTCTCTCAGCTTCTTCTGGTTATACCCGAGACGCTTCTGATAAATCTGTGCACGCTTGGTCTCGATCTTGATAAGTTCCTCGATGATTCCCTTGGCATCAGAGATATCCTTTACAGCCTTGTAGAACTCACCACTCTGACTGACATTATCGAGACTCATCTGATCAAGAAGCCTTCCAGAAAGGAGATCCTTTGCGAGCTTGGAAGATATCTGCTCACTCTCGAATATTGCATCCTCGAGGCTTCTTCTGGTAATCCTGCGGAAGAGACCCTTGATAGCCTCAACAACTCGGCTTATGAGCTGACGGAACTTACTCTTCGGCTCAGCATTATAGAGCAACTGTTTTGCTACGAGTTTACCGGCTGCCTCCTCAACAATCTTGGTTCTCCAGTCCCCTCCCTGCTTCTCGTAGATGGTCTCATACAAGTCATACTCCCCATCAAAAGCCTGACGCAGTGCTTCCTCGTCGTTGGAGAGAGCGTCGATAAGCCTCCTGACAAGAGGATTCTCATAACCAAGCATCGCAATAGCTACGTGAGCGAACTCCTCAGGGAGTGCTGCTTCACCTTGTGCTCCTTCAGATATCTTGACCATTTCGAGAAGTCCGTTAGCAAGTACCTTTGCTGTGTCGAAATCAGTGATACCATGTACAGAAAGACTGTTCTCTGCGTAGGCTATTATATCATCAGCTGAGAGCTTGCCTACTCCCACTCCAACTCTCTGAAGAATATAACGAAGTCTTTCGTTGAGGTCTGCGTATGCCTGTTGTCTACGTGCCTCACGGACATTGTTAGGTGTAGCAGGGACTCTTTCAGTCACTACTGTGGGATTACCATTATCGTCTTCTCTCATACGAGTGATAGAGAGCATCTGTCCTCCGAAGAAACTTGCTGCCTGAGCACTATCTCCTATAGACTTACCCTTCAGTTTTGCTACGTATGCCATATCATCTTCTGGATCCATTGGCTCTGCATCTGCTTGAACAATAGTTCTGCTCGCAGGTTCTACAGGATTAGGAGCAGCCTCAGTAAATAGCCCTGTCTTTATCCACTCCTCGCTGAAGATAATATTTTCAGGAATTGCACCAGCAGCCTTGAACATTTCAATCATTTCTATGCCGGTATACCCATTAAGAGAAGCTTTATCCGTATTGCGATAAGCTACCATAAACTTCTTGGTAGGATTCTCCTCAGCAGTAGTATACAGCTTCTGAATAGACTTGATGATTTCTTCCTCAGGAATTGAACGAAGAGAGTTATTCTCCTTTACTCGAAGATCCTTTGTCGGAAGAGCATAAGCATTTCCAGTCAGGCCTTCTCCTACCCCATATTCTGCTCCGAATTGCTCTCTGGCTACCTTCGCAGCTCCTGCACCGTGCCTACCTTCAGGATTGCTTCCGAACACCATTATTACATTGCTTTTAGGAGTAATCTGTCCTGTATAATATTCCCGTGTTGCAGTGCTTCCAAAGTTGCCGCTTTCATACTGTGTAAGAGACTCCTCCATAGCTTTCTGGTATTCTTCAATCTCCTTCTTATTCTTCTCAGCATTCTCATGAGCTTTCTTGAGTACCTCAAGACGAGCGACTGACATCTGGTCTGAGGTAGGGGCAGCTCCAAGGCTTTTCATCAGTAAGGCTGCATTCTCGAGATGCCTAAGCTCCTTTCGAGCAGTAGGCATATCTGCTACTGTAAGACTTTGCGACGCCGATGTATCATAATCCTGAGGAGCATCGAAGTTAGCATTACTGTCAGTGCTATCAGCAACACCAAAGTCTCCCCATACAGACTCGAAACCTACCTGAAAAGGAGTCATGTCTTTTCCATCAAGTCCTGGGTTATACTCTACAGTAACCTGACCACTTCTTGTACGTGTACCAAGCTTCTCATGTTTGATGAACGGTAGGGTCTGATCGTTGATTCCGACATACTTCATAAGCTCGTACTCCCCGTCCTCCTGTTTTATGAGATAGAACCTTCCTGGTATAAACTGCTCTGGAACCAGATAAGTTTTCAAATTAGGATTGAACTTTGTTCCCATTGCCATAGCCAAGTCCGCACCGAATCTTTTGGAGTCAAATCTTGGAACAAGACCATCATCGTACCAATGATTCATAACATACTGGTCAATGAGCCTGCTTACACTTGTAGAATCTCTGTAGTCAGCTTTAGCAACCTGATTCAGAGCACTAAGTACCTTACCTTCTTTTGCGGTACGGATGAGAAAGTAAGAGGCAAGATGTGCAAACTCTCGTGATCCAAAAGCAAAACCGTTGGTAAACAGTCCATACTCAAGGAGTTCCTGAGCTATATTTGCTGCTTCTTCTAAGCAGTGGTATCAACGCAGAGTACTAATCCACTCACTACGGAACATATCGGACATCTTCGAGGCATCTAGGCCTCCAGTAACAAATGCAATCCTAGGCTTAGATCTTTCATCTTCTGGGTAATATACTGTCAATTTCTTGAAGAAGGCGTTCTTTGCAAGATCAAGTAACTGATTGTCTATTTCCAGCTGTGCCTCTTGTTTGTACTTTGCTATCTCTTCTGCACTAGCCCCAGCTACGCCGGTTTCCTTTCTTCTTCTCTCAATAGCTGCAAGTTCCTTGATAGCTTTTTTCTTAAGTGTATTATTTTTACTGTTTCTGGATACCTTAAGTTTGAGATCTAAAAGAGCCTTCGGTAATTCAGAAAGGATATGCTCCTGCTGTTCCTTGAAATTCTCCTTGTACTCTGTAGTAGAAAATATCTGAAAAAGGATCATGTCCTTAGCTATATGGTCAAGTAATCCCTTATTCTTTCTACTCTTCAAATCATACATATTGTATATCTCATTGAGCACTTTCATCCAGGATTTCCTAGCCTGAGGAAACCAACGCTGCATGAAGAACATCGAAGCTTGAACCTCAAGAGCTTCCATAAGAGCATACTGAGGGATAGAAGATTTATTGGACCTTTCTATAATCACTTCTGACTTTTCACCATCCTCGAAATCAATAGGCTTTGCAAACTCTTCAAGGCCACCAATCCTGAAAGATCCATTAGCAATCTTCTCACGAACTTCCTCTGCTGAGAAAATCTTAATCTGAGTATTTCCAATTGATGAAGCGACTCCGCCTGAAGAAGACTCAGGACGAATGATAGAAGTGATGAATGATTGCAAGTCTGAAGCAGGACCGTTGAGCTTCTGGATGATAGAAAGTACATTAACCTGGAAAGCAGCCGCTGCCTGGTCGGTAGCAAGAGAGTTCCAATCTACCAGCATATTCTGAGCATACTCAGGTTCAAGTGTTTTCCCTAAGTCTTCAGTTGCTCTCTTAAATCCGTAATACAGTAATGCTTCTCCATGAAGCCCCTTGATATTTGCCTTGACAGTTGCCAATGCCTCTGAGAAAGACACATGCTGTACAGCACATACCTTGAGTGCTTCCTTTATTGCTGGCTGAGCAAGCATAAGATAGATCTGGTCCTCAGTCATTCCAAGAGCACACATCAGTGCTACTACAGGAGCTACTTCTGAGGTGATATTGGCATACCCAAGGAGAGGGTCCTTACCATTATCCACGGCGGCATTGATGAGCCTTGAGAGAACTCTTGATGCCATATCTGCACTTGTTATATCCTGAATCTGGAAAAGGTTTCTATTACTGAAATCATGATCGAACAGTATGAAGGGAACCTCTACTGTATCTCCATCCTTCGTCTGCACGGTAAAAGGCTTGAGAAAAGCTTTAGTCTTCTGCATCATCTGGAAAGATGACAGGTACATGGCGAAGATACCGATCATCTCGGAAGACTCAATCATATATCCGAATGACTCTACCTCATGACCGGCGGAGAAAGGAGATACCTTAGGCTGATACTCCCTAATTAGGTCGGCTATCACTCCTGAATCAAGCGGCTTCCAGCTCTTACCCTTGGGGACGAACTTTCCACGAATCATATTATAGAGCTTTGCTATATCCGTAGTCTCGGGCTCTCCGTAATGGTCAGTTATTTTCTTACGTAGTGCAGCATTATTTTGAGCAATTCTCAGAAGCTGAATACCCTTGATCACTCGCTTGGTCTCCTCACATCCTCCAGGAATAATTATTCTACGAGAGCCGGCAGGAGAAGAAAGCTGTGCATATAAGAGTTCTACCTTCGCATTATGCCTAGCCTCCTCAGTGTTCTCCAGTGCGGACTTGGAATAATCATACTCTACAGGAACAACCTTATAGTATTCGCTGTAATACTCCTTATTCTTATCTACGGCCTTCTTGAAGGTTTCGAAAGCTTCGTCCACTTTTCCTTTGGACAAAAGATACAAGTCGTCCTCACTAAGCTCGTATCCTCTTTTTGTTTTGTTAAGGATAAGATTGTCGAAGTAATTACGAAGTTTCTCCTCATTCAATTCAAGATCGAAATATTTGTAGTGTATAGGCATCTCATCACCGTCGTAGTCATGACCCGTGAGTTTCATGATATCCATAGGGAGAATAGCATTACGTCCACTCAGAGGAGACAGGAAACCCTTTATCTTGATAGGTATGAGTGAGTGCTCAGCGTCGGAAGGCGTACGGTAGCCTACTGCATACAGATAGGATTCGGGAATAGTGCCGTCCTTCACAAGCTGACGAAGCCGTTTCGGGGTTATCTCACCATTCTTATCCGCAAAGATTTTCAATCTGCTATCGGTAAGGGGAACGTAACCATCCACAGAAGCCATCCTCTTATTAGCTCCTTCTCCTTCGAAATTAATTTTCAGGCTACCACCTTCCTTTTCTGAGAATTGACCGAGCTTGGCAAGATTAGTCTCTCCTGCATCCCAGCCGATGGATGTTCTCTGAACAAGACGGGCACCAGGGCCCTTATGCTTGGTCATCCTCTTCTTGATAATTGACAGGATGATTGCTTGTGCTTCATGCTGTACCTGAGGAGAGAAGAGAGGAATTTCATTATTATAATCCTTCACCTTGGTAAGAGCAATCCTTGTCTCGTCTGAGACATAAGGCATATTACTCATCTCCTTAAGAAGAATACGCCGTGCTTTTACAGCGTCGCCAATCTCATCACATAGTGCTTGCCAATCCTCAACTACGGTGGCAGATGAAATATCATCATAAAGCCTACGAGCTTCCACTGCATTCACCTGCCCAAGACGAGGAACGTATACCATATCTTCTGGAGAGGTGTTTCCATAAGCCATCTTCTCTGCCTGAGATGTAATATGGATGTAAGTATCAGTAGTCTCTGCATCGATGATTGCTGCTTCCCCCAATCCTCCCAAATGAAGCCTCTGCACTGCATTAGGTGATGTAGCAACTGCGGATAGAATATTGTTCCTGATATCCTTATCAGTAAGAGGTTTCGAAGACCCCTCTTTCTGTTTCCAAGGGTCAACGACATCATGTGCTCCTACTTTACATCCTGAATGGAACAAGAACAAATCAGGAGTCTTATCAGGATACAGGTTCTCCATAACTTCCACTACACGAGAGAGGGCCATCATAGGTATGTTCTCTCTCTCCATAGCTGTAAGTCCTGTAAGCTTATGCCAAGGAAGCAGTACCTGCTCCGAGTATTTATGAAGAACAGGAACCTTTACTGCTTTCTGCTCAATTCCTTTTGTTCCAGTCTGTGTAGCATCTATCTCCTGATATCCGGCATATCTGTATTTCTCAGCTGACAGTCCAAGGTCTTCAATTAATGACTGAGAGAAGTGTCCCTCGTTGATTGCCTTATATGCGTTCTCCTGAACATCAGTCCACTTTCCAAGAGCACGACGAATCTTCCTCCAGGAAGCAAGTGTTCGTAATCCCTGACCATCAGTAGACTTGATCTTTTCAAAGTCCTTAAGAGCAATGTCTGCCATTTCCCGAGACATCTTCTTCTCCGCTACGAGAGCCTTGAGCATCTCTTTATACTGTTCAATATTGACAGACTTTTTAGCCTCGTAATCCTTGAGATACATCACGTTCTGATATGCATCTTCCTCGTTACGGAAATATAGCGGTGTAGCAGGAGCGTGCAACATCATAGCACGCTTCTCGAAATCCAAGAGTCCGTCGAAATGAGATTTATCGATAAAGAAAAGCTTAACCATCTGCTGACGAGCATAGAAAGTCTGCATACTGAATCTCTCAAACTCAGTAGCAAACTCAGGCTTCATACTCTGCAGCCTTCCATTAGCGTCAACCGTAACATTCTTTTTGAACTCGGGACTAGCAAAAGCACCTACCTCCTGATAGATACGCAAGTCATTAAGGTAATTGTTATAAAGACACTTTGAGACGGCACGTTCCATATACTTGAGACCATCTACAGGACTCTTGCGACACAACTCCTCATACTTCTCACGGAATCCAGGAGTATTCATTTCCGGGAATATCTGGAACTGCCTTCCTTCTTTTTCGTAAGTCTCCAGCTCTACTCGACCTTCTTTTTTCATTCGGTCTTCAATAGCACGGATTCTGTCGTATTCACACAGGACCTCATCAAGCATAGCCTGAACTATAGGGGCTTTTGTGTTGAATACTGCATCGCCTTTTGCAGGATCTCCTGATATAAGGAGTGATGTCTTGTCATTATCCTCCTTTATATTTCTCTTTATATCAGGAAGTGCTTCCTTAGGAACACTGAGAGAATAGCATACAGTATAGTCAGCAAGTACCGGCACGATAAACTGTGGCTCCTCATACCCATTGGATCTCCAGAGAATGAACTGAGTATTAGCTACCTGCTGTTTGCTCATCTCAGCAAAATCTACATGGTTGAAGCTACTTACATCGTTCCTTCTAAATCTCTGAGCCCTATTAGTAATGGACCTAGGATTGATAGGAGACACTCCTTCACCAATAATATACTTCAGGAAGCCAGTAGCCTCACCTTCGTGAGTGAAGCCCTCATATTTAAGATAGTTGTTCTCCAGTTCTTTCAGGAAGTCTGCATCAGATTTCATTCGGTCATTTCGAAGCCTGATCAAAGCAGTGGTATCAACGCAGAGTACTGTATAGGTTTGAAGGGTCTTGCTACCGTCTCTGCCTTTACTGTCCAGATCATCATACACGGCAAGACAAAGAGCGTGCTGAAGACTTTCGAGTGAATCCGAATACTTAAGGAAAGCTTTTGCAGTGTCATTAGCAGAGTAAGCTGCAAGGTTAGAGTATAGGTTAGTTATAGTGCTATAGATAATAGCATAACGATTCTTAGCCCTAGAGAGCATCGAGCCTTTCTTGAAGTACTTCCTCTCCTTCTCGTTGAAAGGAATCATCGCAGCTCTACGAATCTGTTCTCCTGTAATGTCCAGGCCTATACCAGCTGCAAGCTTTACAAGAGCATTAATTTCAGCCTCATTATTATCGAGGAACCACTGCATTCCAGCAAGTCCGGACTTTGCCAAAAGAGGAGAGTACTCTACAGTGCCATCTTCACGAGCTCCCGATACTTTCGGAGCATACTTCTCATCTGTTATATCTCCAGGTATTGAGGTATCAATAGCATCTGCTATGGAAGTAGTATTACCTTCTCTGTTGAGGAGTTGGTTTACTCTCTCTTTTGCTGCTACACTATTAGTAGTCCGCTTACCGCTTCTGTCATATATCGAATACTCTTCGTCAAGAACGTTCGCTCCGAAATTGCACATAAGCTCCCTGAGGATAGCATTATGAGCAGCCTTGGTATTAAGTATTTTAGTCTTGTAATATCCCTTATCAAGAATAATATACTCGTAAGTATTCTGAGCCTTGACAACAGAGGCATACATCGCCGCTGCCGTTACCTCATCTTGCTCCATGAGTCCAACAAGTGTACCCATCCAAGGAAAACTTGCAGAAGCTACTTCAATGTCCTTGATGAAAGACATCGGAGTAGAGGTCCAGCATATCTGAACAAGCTTGTTAAGTGCCTGTCTGGAGTCAATCCTGACTTCAAACCCAAGATCGTCCAGCACCTTTTCTCCATTTCCATTCGTCTGGAAGAGTTTCTTCAGAATATTCTTAGCCTTCTCTGTAACAGTATCAGCAATATCGACAGTACGGAAATCAATATATCTCTTTCCTTTAAGCTCTGATATAGGCTCGTCATCGTTCTCATTAGCCGAATCGGGATCAACAAGCTGAAAAGTATCTACCTTAATACTAGTCTCGTACTCGTTTATATACTTACGGCATAGAACACCTACTGAGTAGGAATAATCATTGAGTCTTTTATACTCGCGTCTGATATGTTCTGCCGTCTTTTTTTCCTCTTCAGTAAGGGCATCATAAGCCTTTCCGTGGAACAACTCAGAGCGGCTAGACACAATCTCCTCGAGTGACATAGCTGCCAGGTCCTTGAGCAAATCTTCAAGGACTTTCTTGACACCACCCAGATCATTCAAGGCAGCACCTCTTGACTTGCGAGGATGCTCTTCCTGGTACTTGTCCAACCTCTCGGGAGAACATTGTTGCTACCATACGGAGTCGATGTTCCTTGGTCTCTGCTCCCCAAACATTGTACATAAGATCATTGATCTCCTTCCATTGACCCTCTGTCATATCGTCAGGAGTCTTAGCTAATTCAAACTTAGCCTGCCTATTATTCCTGTAGTTGCTGAAAGAAGATTTGTTAGCTGGGAACTCAGTGTCGGTTTTATCATAATACTCACGCCATGATGAAAGTGCAAGAGCTATGCGAATAGGTCTTTCGTCAGGGTACCAAGATAAGAGTTCCTTTTCTTTCCGACATATCTCCCGCCGCTCTTCGGTCATGTTCGCCATAGCTTCCTCAGTGAACTGTCCGAATGTTTTAAAATTAATACAAGATGTACTGCCCATAATAATTACTTATGATTTTGATACGAAGATAGTTAAAAGGGGTAGTCACTTTATTGCCTATAACAGATTGGGTTATATTGACCAAAAGCAAGATTTGTTTAAATTTGCACAGTTCATAATTCACATATAAAACATAAAATCATGGCAACAAAATCCGAAGAACTATTAGAGCTGGAACAAATCAAGACTTTTCTAATACTTGTTATAGCAGTCTGTGTGTTTATATGCACAATCAGATTATTCTTCCCGTTCAGGGTCAAGGTTAAAAACACTGTAGATGCTTATGTTGAGAATCAAGTATCTTTCCCTAGTTATATAGATGTGAATATAGCTGGGGTTGGAGGCATGAGGGCTGGATCCCACAGATCTTATACTAATAGAGGTGTGGACTATTACGCCCTAGATGTATTTGACAGATAATCCCCGACATCTCTGCCGGGGATATCCTATGCACAACGGAGTAGTACTTCTTGATCTGACAGAGGCAGCTCATCAAACAGCTGCTCATCTACCCCTTGGGCTTCAAGAGCTTTTTTCTGATCATGGGTTAAGTCCTGATACAAGAACTTTCCCGTAGGACTAGCTTTGGCAACTGCACCTTGACTAAGGACTGAGTGCTTCCCATTATCATGGCCCTTACCTATAAGTCCTTCAGCTTCTAGCTTATCTATTATCCTAGCTGCTCTAGCATACCCTAGACTTAAATATTTTTGAAGTAATGAGGTTGACACTATGTTACGACCTTTAATGAACTCCAGAGCCCTATCATAATGTTCCTGATCTCCGGGTTTCAAGAAATCGTCTGTAGTATCGGGACCTGAAGCAGGAGCAGGTTTCTGCAGCAATCGGTGCTTCAGCTACAGGAGGATCTCCAGCAATTTCTTCTGCTGTGTGTCCGTTCTCAAACTTTCCTGTCTCAGGATTATAAGGCTCGAAATACACATCTGCTCCAAGAGCTCTCAGAGAGTCAGCATTAGTAGTCAGCAGTCCGTTATTCAGCATTTCCTGAATGTGTGTATTAGATTCATCACTGCCATCCAAAGCTACATTAAGAGACCTACCCACCTTGGTATGTCCTTCCTCGTCAGTAGGAGTAGATATTGTAGAGAAGAACTCTTTCAGTGTCTCAGCTGTAATACTGTTCGCCGGTATCTGCCCGAAAAGAGTAGGCTTACTATCCCTCTTGTAAGTTCCATTAGCATAATTATCTGCAAATGAGTATAGACTTACTACAGGGAGTTTGCCTGCCATCAAACCGAAGGAGACATTCATACCATGAATATCCAAGTACTTGTTCAGTTCCTTCAGCACGGCATCCTTGGCATCCTTGTCATACTTCTCGGGATCCTCTGCAAACTTCCTAGCCATATCAACAAGCTTCTCATAACAAGCATTGACCTGGTCGAAAGCATAGCCTGAATTGTCCGCAGTATCAGGATTATAATGCTCTACGTTCAGTCGAATAGGGATGAACATGTTATACCCTTTCCCTACTCCAGCTATCTCTCCATTAGCTAGGTAATATAGATTTCCTCTGTATGAGTCAGGAGAAGCATCAAACATGAGCTTGGATTTAAACGCTTCAAGCAGGTCAGGATTAACCTTTCCTCTTACAGGGATTATCTCATCATTCTTTCCAATAGCAATAATCGGAGCATTCTCGGAGTATCCAGGTACCTTAATAGCCGGAGTATCTGGAGAGGTAAAATGTAACATACCCCCCTCGTCTTACCCATACAGTAGAATTCTTCGAGTATACAAACTTAGAATTACTGTTGTTTCCGTTTCTGTGGGCCCCATATTCTTTCAAAATATCAGCCCGTAATTCAGACAGTCCCTTCCAAGGCTTATCCTTGGGAGAACTCTTCCTAAGGATATTGAACACTTGAGGATTTTCTCTGGTACCTGTGCAGAGAAGAATCTGAGGCTCTCCGTCATACTCTTCCATAATCGGATCTATGACAAAGAATACCTTGTCTCCTTTGCTCACAGTATCCATAGTTTCAAAGGCCCCGTGGTCTTTAAGCCATCTCCAGGTTTCCTCATATCCAGGAAGTTCATCAGGAAGCATCTCTATCTTCATCTTGGCTATATCGCCAAATTTACGTTGCTTATTTTTCTCAATGAGAGCATTCCTACTCCTCGGAGCTATTTCAGGCACAGCCGTATTATAGAAGCCTACACCTATACCATCATTTCTGGCATAACCGTCCTCATCAGGATATTGCCTAGGCATCAACTGAGTAGCTGCCTCAATAGCTTTCTCGACTTTCTTGCCCTCTGTTGTAGACTCGCCTTGGAGATCAGGAGGAGTTGTAATAACAGGCGGCTCCAGGTCAGAAGTGTCAGCCGGCTCAGGCTTCAAGAAATCAGGAACTTCTGAAGCAGGGGCAGGAGCTGGAGTAGCAGGTTTACCTGTACCAGTAGGAGCCTCAGATGCTGGAGGAGGTGCATCCACATCTGAAGGAGCAGGCTTACCTTCTCTGTCAAAAGCATCTGCTATAGGATCATCTACTGGAGGAACTTCTGCACTAGCAGCCCTAGCAATAGCAGTAAGCTTTCGAGCTCTTCTTAAACCGTTGATAATATCAGTAACATGCTGAATAGCTTCATCCCTACAGGCTTCAAGCAAATCAGGTCTGCTGTTACCTCCGCTAAACACAGTTACATGATCTTTCAGATCATCAATGAGTTCCTGTAAGCTAGGGATAAGTTCTTCTCTCATGGATAGGATATCATCGACAGACTGTCCTGTATTGAACATTCTCTCGACAATACGTGTCTCCATAGCAAGAGTAGTGGTAGGCAATGCCCTCTGCTCTTTCTTGACTTTATTGTAATCGTTCTTAAGTTCCTGAATCTTAAAGTACTCGTCAACAGCTTTATTTGAGGAACGTATCTTTTTAAGCTCCTTAATGTAGTCGCTCTTCTCTTTGTTTCCAGAACGCTTGAGCAACTCGACACGAACATCATCTACACTCTTGAGATTAGTAGTCTCCTGTTTAGTATCTGCCTGTTCTGCCTGTTCCACAACAGTCTCAGGAATTTTGCTCTGAGCCTTGTACTCCTCATTAGTCATCTTACGAAGGCTTACAATCTTCCTGAGGAGAGAACGCCTACCCTCTGCCATCTTACGCATATCTTGTAATGCCTTGATAGCCTTACTGGTGTTATCCGCTGCTTCACCTGTAAGCTTCTTCTCCTGGGCTTTAAGATCCTCTTCTATATTGTCTAGCCAAGCATTAAGCTCTGCCTCAGACAAGTAGTCCATAATAGAAGTCTTGACATTACCTGCCATTGCCTGATGAAATTGTTCCTTGACTAACTGGAAATTTTCTTTCAGTCGATTCTCATCTGTTTCTATAGTTCCGTCAGCACGAACAACCGATCTAGCCCTGAGTGCAGGAGATACCAACGCTTCCGTTTTGTTAAGAGTAGAAATAAATCGTTCTTCAAACTTATGGAGCTGCATGGTAGTGAACATCATCTCCTTGAACTTCTCAGAGTTAACATCTGTAGGAGCAACTGAAGCAAGATCTTCGAATACCTTTCGGTAGGTGTCTACCGTGTCCTTCATATCCTTCGCCTGCTCTTTTATACGTTCAAGTATCTTCTCATCTGTCTCATTAGCAAGAACAATATTATCGTCTTCCTTAGTTTTTCTCAAGAATGCACGTATCTTATCGATAGCGTCCTTATCGTTGATGTTGATAGAGGCCTGACTGTCAATGAACTCGTAGAGATCATCAAGCTTTCCGGCATCAGCGAACATCAGCACATCACTAATTAACTGATTATCATTAGCAGTGTGCCAAGCATACTTATCATCATTCTGTGTAGCTTCTAGCATTTGATCATCATAAGCAAGGTGTCTGATATAACCTCTCCAATCGTTTTGGAATTTATCAGAGTTCACTAGCTTATTCAGAGTATCAGCAGCCTTCTGGGAAGCTACCTTCTCCGCTTTGGCCTGCTGTACTTCACCGATAATACCTCCACCCCAGTTTCTGATACGTCTTGCAGGCATACCCAGAAGACCAGTGAGTGCTCCGATGAAGCCTTCATTCCAGTTCTTAGCATCTCCGATATAGTCTGTTGCTCCCTGAACCATCCAGCGGATTGTGTCAGAAGCATCTTCAAGTGCCTTAGGGTCATAACCCATATCATTGAAGTAGGTAACTCTGTTTTCTGCGATATTCTTTGCTCCAGATGAAGCCATGCCCTGAAGCATTTCTTCTGCACCTTCCGATGCAGCTACTTTCAGAGAGCCAAGAGCAGCTTTTCCAGCTACACTATTGACAGTGCTCTTGTAGTTTCCAAATGAGCCTTTTAACACCGGGAGTATTCCTACGAGCAGTTGCCCATCCTCCTCCGAACATCCTACCAAACTGAATAAGATTGGAGGTCATAAGGATAGGCAGGTTCAAGAGGAATGTTGTTCTTGCTAGCTGCTCTCCCTGAGCCTCAGCATACTCCTGAGTCTTCTGGAAGTTCTGGGACAGCTCGAGCTGCCTGTTATACAGTTCCTGTTTTCCTTCTTCGCTGACAAGTACGTTTTTCTGTACAGGATTACCCTCCTCGTCTAGCTCCCAAGTCTGAACAAACCATTCAGGATGTTCTGCATAGAGATTCTCCTCAAGCTGGTTATAGGCTTCAGCATAGTCTTGGTTCATCTTAGGAAGATAAGATTCCATGAACTCATCTTTAGCCATAAGACCTTCGACAGTTCCTTCACCCATAGCAGCAGTAGCAGCACCGAGAAGCTGAGTAGTCAACTCAGCATTACGAATGGTCTTACCAGCTGTTTTGATATTCTTCATGACAGTCTCCATGTTGACATTACCAACATTTCTAGACTGCTGAATAGCTGTGACAGCCTGACGTAACTCATTAGCCGCAACAGTATCTCCTGCCGCACCTGCGGATACAGCACCTTTCAAGAGATCGGCGGAAAGCTTACGAGCAAAGAGGCCTCCTATAAGTTTGTTCCAGGCCATACCGCCAGCCATCGAACCTACAGTGAATCCAAAGTTCTTAATCAGCTGGTCTCCGATATAGTTACCCTGTACCCAGTGACTAGGATTAAGTACCTGTTTCTGGTACTCGTCAGACCTTTCTTCCTCAGTATAATAGTTCGGAAGGAGTTCCTCCATTCCTTTCTGAAGTCCTACCAGGAATTCAGAGACACCATTATTTACTCCGGCAGTAATAGCATTATCCAATCTACTGTCCTTACCAGTAAATGTATCTTCGAGATACTTGAATACTCCTGTACTCAATCCAGCAGCAAGACCTATTGTAGAATTAGCTGCTGTAGTCAGGGTAGTGGCTCCGCCCTTAAGCAAGCCACTACCTACTTTAGTCCACCAGCCTTGTTCTCTAGCTCGGAGATCCTCAAGGTCTTTATCTTCCCTGGAATCCGAATTTGGTATCATACCTGGAAGTTCCCCATCCAGCCTGGGCTGCTTCATGAGCCTGATTCCTATTGTAACTGGGAATGGAGTTTGTTCCTCTCATCAAGTCTCCGATAAGAGCTACTCCTCCTGTAGATTGAGGCCTTTCATCAGGAGTACTGCTCTGAGCAATATCATTGAAAGATAGTTCTTCTCCAGTATCAGACATTCCACTCTGATATATCTCGACCATATTCTTAAGGTCGTTTGTATTCTTCATTTCTGCCATTTGTTATTTCAAAAAAGGATTGTACTGCTGAGGATGTGTTGAAGTGCCTCCTGTAACCTGGAATCCCTGCTGACCTTTAAGTTCCCTAGGGTGAGCAAGAGCAGTATTCATAAACTGCGTAATACCTGTATAAAGGGCATCCTGATACTTACGATTACGTATAAACTCTTTTGCCATAATAGGCTCACCATTATCTTTTACAGGGGCGAACTGATCAAGTATCCAGTACATATTCGCAGTAAGGTTCTTCTCCTCCTCAGGAGAACACTTGAGTACCTTATCAGGATCCATAAGAGGAGTCATCAAGAATGCAACACTGCCTTTAAGGTTATTCAAGGTATCAGCGTTTATGCCGCCTAACATCCTGGGGTCCACACCGAACACTCCCTTAGTAGTGGTTATCCTGACTTTACCATTGAGTAGATCATAGGGGGATACAGCTACAGACAGAATGCTGTCATTCTTAATATTGCCTTGGTTGTCCAGGTTAAATACCTTAGCCTTATCGAGAGTTCCTTGTTTCTCAAACTCTCCTCCTCCCTTAGCTACCTTATAGAATGCAAACTCTCTTGAAGACTCGTCCGTCACCTTAGCCTGAGTATATGCCATGCCTTGCTGGTAGGAAGCAATGATATTATCTGCTAGCTCAGCACGGACACTCTTCATACGTTCAGAAGCATCAGCAAGTATTGCAGGTGCTCTGTGGTCAATGTACTTCTTAGTCTCTATAGCTGCTCTGGTATCCTCAGGAGAGAGGTCCTCTGCTATATCAAATTTCTTCGCCAACTCCTTAAGCTCCTTAGGGCTTATAGTGTTTTCGTTGATCTTGATACCCTTATTATTCTTAAGGATTGATTTTACATAGTCCTGATGGGAAGCGAGTCTCTTGTTATACTCCTTAGTGAAGGAGTCATTAAGTACTCTCTTACCGTTGATAATCTCGAAGATTGCTACAGGATCCTTTGAAGTGATTCCGAGCCTCTTGGCATCCGAGCTCTTAAGGTCTCCTGTCTCAACAGAAATAATCTTTCCGTTTGCTCCGGGAATAGCGGCACGCTGTCTTTGACTCTGTTCTGCCCATCCAATCCTGTGCAGCCAACCCAAGATCGAGCCCTCCGAAATGGTCTTTCACCCATCTCCTGTCAGGAGTATCGTATACAAGAGAGGTAAGCTGCTCTACTGACGATACAGGAACAGTCCTTCCATCAGGGAGTTTCACATTAAGAGGACCATCTTTCTTGAAAGTACCTTCAAACATCTTATTATTGGCAGCTGATGCTTCATCGGCATCCTTAGCCATAATCTGTGAGATGATAGGGTCTACTGTGTATCCTCCCTCCTGTACAGGCTGCTGTCCTGAATTTGAGTTAGGGTTACTTGAAGAGGACTTAGCAGCAGCAAGAGCCATCTGCCTTGCGAACTCCCAGTTCTTATCCTCAAAGTCCTTGAGATCCTGACCCTTGATACCTGAGGAAGCACCCATCATAGCATAGTTGAAGAGACGGTCATACTCTGCTGTATCAAGATTACCATTCTCTCCTGTAGTAGCACCTGTAGCACCCATCCTATTGACAAGTACCTCGGCTGCCATTCGAGTGATAGGATCAAGGCTGTTAAGTGCAGACTCATCGCCTCTCAAATAAGCCTTGGCTGCAATGCCGGCGGAATTAATTTCATCATTGGTAAACCCTTTCTGAGTAACACGAGTGATGTATCCGGCAATTTGAGGGTTCTGCATTATCTGAGGATCACGAAGAAGCTCAGCAGCACGAGCATCCATATCAGCAGCAACCTCTTTTGCGAGTTGATTACCACTGTATGAATACCAATCCTGTCCGTAGTTATCATTATCCAGATAGTTATCCAGTCCCCTAATACCAGGGTCAGCACCCATCACCATATCAGGATTCTTATGCTTTGTGTCCCAGTATTCCTTGCTACGTGACTGTCTGGCTTCAATAGCCTTGGCAAGTCTTGTAATATCACTGGCATATCCTGCACGTGCAGCAGCCAAATCCCGAACAGTGCTGGCATTATAGCCTTTATTCCAAAGATTGTCCTGAAGGGTCTGTAGACTGTCTCTGTAAGCCTGATACAGTTTGTGTGCCTTAGGATCATCTTCTTCACTTATGTAGTTACGAAGAGCCTCTGTGTCCATTGCAAGCTGGTCATACTTTTCAGCAGCAGCGTTCTGAGCGTCAGTGAACTGCTGGATAGGTCTGACCAGTTCGTCATATGTAAACGGAGTAAAATTAGCTCCGTGTGTTGCAATATATCCTGCCATAATTATTTCTTATTCTTCTTACCTCCACAAGCGAACTTATATAGAGGAGCACCGTTCTTTCCGACGTACTGATACAGTGTAGGGTTGTTATTAATCTGATTCATCCTGAAGTTCTCAGTGCCAAGACCTGCAAGTCCAGCAGAAAGATTCTCGAGACCCATACCCACAGCATCTGCCTTTGCCTGTTCTCCAGCATTGTTCATCATCTGAAGACGAAGACCAAGCTGATTATTATACTGAGAGGCAGCATTAAGAGCAGCAGCACGCTGAGCGGAAAGTCCAGCTCCAAGCTGTGACATCTGACCGAGGGCAGTATTGTTTGCTCCTATGACTGCATTTCTCTGATTGTTATTGTCGAACCAGCCCTGATTGAAAGCAGTACCCATAGCATTACCAGTGTTAGCACCGGCACCAAGAAGCAAAGCTCCTGTAGAAGGGCCAGCTCCTGAGTTCCTGATACTTCTTGCAGTAGCCGCACCTGCACGCTGAGCAGCCTGTACCGGCAATGACACATCCATAGGCATGAACCTCTGCATCTGAAGAGGCATATTACCTTCGGGAGAGTACGCCCTTACAGGATTGTATTCATACCTGTCGGGAGTCTGTGTAAGATTGTATGCTGTACTCAGAGCGTTGTTAAGGATACCTGCATACCTAGGAAGAGTGCTATAGTTCGGAACTGTAGAAGCAGACTGTCCTGTGGGTCTGTCAGGAAAAGCAAGTCCGGGAGCAGAGCCTCCAGTAAGAGCACCAGCTGCTGCCTGTTCAACTGTCTGACCTCTAAAGAGAGGTGCACCACGCTCCACATACTGTCCTGTAGGCTGGCTAGGAGCATTCAGGTTCATAAGACTCCTATCAGCATCAGCCATTATTCCGTCGAGGTCAGCATCTGACAGTGCCAACGGAAGCTGTGAGCCGTCTGTCTGACCTGCATTGTTCTGCAAATAATTAGTGTAGGCATTGCCCAGAATATTATGGAACTCCCCGAACTTCTGATCCTGACCGAGCCTTACTGCCTGTTCAGGAGTCAGTGTCCTTCCTGTCTTGCTCTTATAGTACTGAGCAAGATTATTAAAAGTAGAACCATCGTCATTAAATTTCTGGTCATTCAACCAATCAAGATATCCCTGATCATATGCTCCATCAGTGTAATAAGCAAAGCCATTGGTATTGTTATAAGGAAGGAATGCTCTAGGCTGAGCAAGCCTCTGAGGAACTGGTCTCTGAGGAATAGGTACTCCCTGATCCATACTAGGGAAAGGATAGTAGGCAGTGTTTCCTGTACCAAGGCGAAATATCTGACTCTGAGATTCCCCGTCAAACCTATTCACAGGACCTCCTTCAGCGTGCTCATTGAAAAAGCTGTAGAAGTCTGTAGTAGGCTGAGAGTCTGATGCCCTGTCATACTTGTTCGTGAATGCAGATACCACCCCACTCACAGGACCATACTCTACTCCCGGAAGAAGATGAGCGTCGTTCTCTAGTGCGAGGGCAGATTGTGCAGTCTTCACAACTCCTGCACCAATCTTACCTGCTGTTGTAGTAGGCTTCCAGGTACGCCAAAGATATGTAGGATCAAATCCAGTCTGAAGTGCTCCTGTAGCAAGTCTCTTGAAAGTCATAGGTTCTTTTGCAGCCTGTGCAGTAGCTTCAGCTGCGGGTGCTACTGTAGACGCTGCTTTCGTAGTAACCTCCACACCCCTCTGTGCTTTAGAGTATGCTTTCTGTGCAGCCTTGTATGCTTTTTCCCTAGCCTCGATAGCACTCTTTGTCGCTTTTACCTTCTCACTAGCCTTGGTATATCCAGCCTGTAAGTCCTTATAACGAGCAGCCTCGGCTGTTGAAATCTTACCTCTGGCACTTTTAGCTGCCAGTTCTGCAAGCTCTTTATTTATAGTATTAAAGTTTTCAGTAGCTTTAGCAGCAGTATTCTTAGCTCTAGTAACTGCACCCTTGGCAAGAGATTGTACTTTCTTTGCTTTCGCTGTGGCTATCTTTAACTGCTCTGCTTCCTCAAATGCTTTAGCAGCAGCCTCTCCAGTCTTAGGAGCAGACTTCAGAAGAGTCTTAGCTTTGGAATAAGCAGCTGTAGCTTTCTCTGCGACGGCAGGAAGAGTCTTTACTGCTCCTTTTACTAACTGTATTCCTTTAGTCGCAGGACTGCCTATCCACCCAGGTATACCGATAGAGTAACTAGGCTCCAAGTATCCATGCTCTGCATAGTACTGCTTCTGCTCATCTGACAGTCCTGAAAGAAGAAGTGCTTCCTCATCTTCACTGAGAGGCCCTCCTGCACCATACCTACGAAGCAGGCCTCCGTTAGCTGCCATCATGGGCATCGACTGTTGTTCCTCCATAGACATTTCCTGAGGCATCTGCTGCATCATAGGGGCCTGTGACATTTCCTGTGAAGCCTGTGCTGCTGCCATCATTGACTCCAGCTGACCAAGTTCCTCAGGAGACATCTTGTTGATCTGTCTCTTGAGCTTAGCTGCTTCCTTCTTCTGCTTCTGGGCTTCCTGAGCATCAGCAAGTCTGTGGAGCATCACCCTAAGACCATTGTTGGATATAGGATCATTAGGCCTTAGCTCTGCCTCGGAAAGGATTTTGTCAGCCGCCTCAGAGTAAAGCATACCTGCATACTTCTTAGGAATAATGAACTTGTCTAGAATTCCACCATCAGCATAGATGTTATCCGAGAATACATAATCATCATATACAGGCTCTCCTTCCTCGAGAAGATTAGGAATGCCGTTAGGGTCTACACCTACTTGAACTCCTCCATAAGGATTCTCCTGATGTGACCCTCCTGTATTTACCTTGAAATAATTTTTCGGTGCAAAGTACCCACCGTGAGTATCGAACTTTCCCATACCCTTATCTTGATTTTTTAATTCTTACCAATGTTCCGCCCTTGCAATGATTGTGATAGACTCCTGTACCGACAGGCTTTCTCGTAGGATGAAGCATTCCGCCTTCAGCCATACGAGTACCGTACTGGGTACCGAACTGGGTTCTCTTTGCTTGGTCAGCGTTTGACTGAAAGGCTATTGAGTTCATTCCTTGCTCATAGGCTTGAGACCTGTTCATGATGCCTGCATTCAGTCTGTTCTTACGCTTGGCATCTGAATCTGCACCGATACCTCCTAGGAGTCCTACAGCGGCTCCTGCTACTCCTCCCCAGAGCCCACCAAGCTGTGCTCCTGTAGCTGCTCCAGACAACATCGAGCTTCCGATATTCATAGCTGACTGACCTGCAGTAGGATTGAGATCCCTTTCATCAATATGAAAACCTACAGGAGTAGTATCATAGGCATTGAGAAGAGAGTCATTGTTATATGTGTTATATCCTCTCTGGGCAGACATATCTGCAAGCCTGTTCCTATATTGAGTAATATCAGCTCCCTGACCATTTTGCTGCAACTGATTGCCAAGAGAAAAGGCCCCATTGAGACCAGTCATAGTTGCATCAAACAGGAGGTCGTCTCTTGTAGACTTAAGCATCTGCTTTTCAACTTCACTAGCAGCAGAGCCAAGCCTCGAGTTGATGTCTCGAAGCTTGGTCATATAGTTCTCGCCCTTTCCAGGGACCATGCTTAATATGTTAGGTAAGCTCATACTACAAGTTGCTAAAGTATTTTACTACAGCAGTATGCAACTGCATCATGTCATGACCAAAGTTACCACTGTTCTTCTTCAGTTTTACATACACCCAAGGATTCCTTATCCTGTCCAAACCAAACTTGTTACCTGATGTAACATCTTTAGTTGCTCTAGGAATATCCATCCTCCAAGTACGGAACTTCTTAGCCACATCAGGATACCTATCAATACCAGGAAGGGACGCCCTGGATGGGATACTTACTTCTCCTGTGGTCTGATACTCGTTCCACACCTCAACTGAATCAAAAGTCTTGTTGGTGTATTTGGTTTTGATATCTCCGTCGATAAACTCCATCTCCGGCACATCACCTTCAGCAGAGAGCACCTCAAGGAAATCAGCCTGATATTCTATATTGGTCCAGATCTTATCAAAAAGCATATCAGGAGCAACACGCCATGTTATCCAGAAGGGTTTATCCTCCCCATAGAAGTTACAGTAGTCCCCCTCGTTCTGAAGCCACAAGGAGAACTTTCCGTTCTTGTCGCTGTGATAAGACACAAACCTATCAGAGATATTGGTCATCATCTGAACCTTAGAGTAGTCATAGAATCCTACAAATCCTCCAAGCACCTCGCTGTATACAAGACACGGCTGCTCTTCATTACTGCTATTGACAAAGTATACCTCTGAATGAGCCTTGTCATAGAAAGCTACAGTGTTGGAATCGTCCTTGGGGTTCCATACTCCAGTACTATTATTGCTACGTACCCAAGCGTCCAGTTGAGATTTGGTAGACAAACTCTCGACTCCGTTACCCGAGAACAGACCGATAATCTTGTTGAGGTTATCTACAAAGAACAGCCCTGTCTTTCCCTCAACGATAGACCATTTGTTCTGTGCTCCATACTTGTCCGAGATGTACCTCTTGCCTTCTACCTTGCCGGAGTTTGCTATCTCGATAGGAACTCCATCAGCTGTAGTAATCTGTGTTCTGGAATTAAAGAGAACCTCTGCAATACCCTTATCCTGGAAAGATACAATGCTGTTATTGAATCTCCTGAGTGCATTGAGTTTACCTTTATCACCATCAAGCTTCAGAGAAGAAGCAAGTGTGATATGCAACCATTCATCTATATCAGCACCATCATTCTTCTGCATAGACCAAGTAATTGAACTCTCATAAGAGTCCAGATCAAACTTCTCGTCCATAGCATAAGCCTTGAACATATTGTTTCCCAGAGAGTATACAGGGTTGACAGTTCCGAAATTGGTCACATCGATATCTGTAAGACGTGTAGTTCCTCTATCAATATCATTACGTCCCTTCTACATTGATATGACTTTCCAGCATTACAGAAAGACCATTGATTACCTGGTTGACATCATCAGAGCTTCTAGGTACAGCCTTGAGGCTGTCCCATCTCTGAAAGAAAGTATCTCCTTCATTTCCGATAAGCGTAGCTGAGGTATTATTCTCTACGGCTGAAATAATATCTACCTTCACACTTGCAGGGATGAAAGTGTTTGACTGCACATTAACCTCAGAGATGCCTCCATATCTTGTGTCGAGAGACTTGTCCTCAAGAGCATCGAAGTCTGTATACAGTTCTCCAATGAATGCATACTGACATCCCGGAGTTATCAAGTCGGAGCCTATGATGTACGCTCCCTGGTCTACAGAGTAATAAGAATCACTGCTAATCTTCGCTCCAGGGACATAAGTGTCCTTTTTGACAGACAGCCGCTTATTGTCATACAGGTTAAGGAATATATACATCGTATCAGGATCCTCAGGTATAGGTATGCAAGGGGCATTCTTAAGTTCCATTCCGTGAGAAAACTTTCCTTCACCTATATCTCCCAAAGGAACATCTACAGAAAAGGAAGCCCACTGCCCTGACAACAAAGAGTCCTCAACAAGATTAACTCTGAAAGATGCTCTGGCATGAGTTACTGTACTAGCCCTAGGCTTCGAAATAGTAGGCTCTAGAGTAATAGTTTTCTCACTAAACGGATCAGAGTACGGAAGGTCCTCCTCAATACTGGTCACTATCTCATCATTACTATTTAACAACTCAAGGGTTGTATGTATCTCTGCAGCAATCGAGCCTTCAGTAGTTATAGAAGCTTCAAAATAGAACTTCGTCAACCTAGTATCTTCCTCTTTATACAGACGGGCTATTACTTCATGGGATATGAAATTCACTTCTGAGAAATCTACAAGAACATACTCTCCATACACAACAGAGGAAAATTCCGGGAAATGGGCCATGGCATACACGGGCTTTTCAAGATCTGTTCTCTTGTATACTTTAACCAGTTCATTAAGTTCTTCCAACTCTATATCACTGAACACTGTCCTGCGTAAGGATACAGTGTCCGGCTCGTGGTCGGGAACAATAACTGGATTGAACTCATAACTGCCCACCTCGAAATCAGTCAAGTCTATCATTGCTCGTCCTATATATCTCGAGAAGAAGACTGACAAGGAGGAGAAGATATTGTCTGCTGCTCCGAATAGCTATATGATGTACATGTGGCACAAGGCAGGCAGTATTCCGGCATCGACATATAATGAGAAGAAGATATCCGTCTTGAAGAAAAAGACGTTTGCAAATATGTACTTCTCATATTACTCTGCATATAATAACTATCAGGAGAATGAATGGTCAGTATCTCCTATGGATGTGAGGTACTTCAATGCTGTGTCTTCCCAGTTGTACGAACTGCAAGTTCCCGAGGGTAAGCGTCTGTACTCTGCCAATATTGATGAGGTAGTAGTGATGCCTGTCAACACCGAGTACCCTGTACGATACTCGAATGATTTCGGTGACTCGTCAGAGACTCCCAGCCTTGTCGAGCTTGGGGAGAAAGGATCTGACGGCAAGTATGAGGATGTGAAGACCTGTGCAGATCCTGTGCGTATTACATACAACTCTAACCCTCACGCAGTCATCAGTCTGCCTGAGAGTAACGAAGCTAACAAGATTCTTCCGTACATCTTCGACAGGGACAAGATTGTCATTGGAAGGCAGACAGAAGACCTTAAGGGACCTTTCGCTCCCTGGAGAGATACATCAGCCAAAATTCCTGATGACTTCAGGGGCTATATCTTCAGGAAGTATCAGAGCTATGAAGACTTGACTGATTTCGAGGTGGGCAGTTATGAGTTCAATCCAGTTATTGTTCCCGACCACGAGCCGGACACTGTATCCTTACGCAGGACAGTGTTCAGTGATATAGAGTTGGAAGAACTTAATGAACTGGTTAAAGTATACAAGAGAACAGATCTTGAAAAGCCCGTGTATGCCATGGCCCATTTCCCGGAATTTTCCTCTGTTGTGTATGGAGAGTATGTTCTTGTAGATTTCTCAGAAGTGAATTTCATATCCCATGAAGTAATAGCCCGTCTGTATAAAGAGGAAGATACTAGGTTGACGAAGTTCTATTTTGAAGCTTCTATAACTACTGAAGGCTCGATTGCTGCAGAGATACATACAACCCTTGAGTTGTTAAATAGTAATGATGAGATAGTGACCAGTATTGAGGAGGACCTTCCGTACTCTGATCCGTTTAGTGAGAAAACTATTACTCTAGAGCCTACTATTTCGAAGCCTAGGGCTAGTACAGTAACTCATGCCAGAGCATCTTTCAGAGTTAATCTTGTTGAGGACTCTTTGTTGTCAGGGCAGTGGGCTTCCTTTTCTGTAGATGTTCCTTTGGGAGATATAGGTGAAGGAAAGTTTTCTCACGGAATGGAACTTAAGAATGCCCCTTGCATACCTATACCTGAGGATCCTGATACGATGTATATATTCCTTAACCTGTATGACAATAAGCGGCTGTCTGTCAAAAAGGACACTTATGTCCCTGGAGCGAAGATTAGCAGTGATTCTTATTACTCTGTAGACCAGGGAGCGTACATCATAGGCTCCGACTTGATAACTCCGGGATGTCAGTATGCATTCATTGGAGAACTGTATACAGACTTCGATGCTCTTGAGGACAAGTCTCTCGACACAAGATATGGAGGCATCTCTGAGGTTAATGTGCAGTCAAACACTTTCATCCCTGCAAGTGTGAAGGTAGATATTATTTCAGCCGTAGAGAATAATACCTCAGCTACGCTTATCGGAAATGAAGGAGATACTTTCTTTCAGAGATGGGACAGCCTCAAGGCTGTACCTAGAAGCTCTGATGATGTCAACCAGGTAATCAATGGTCTTTCTGTAATGCTGGAAAGTCATATCAATGTAGAAGGACGTAATGATATTGATAGAGGAACTACACGTCTTACAGATATCGATGTGACCAATTTCGGAACTGTCAACCCTGTATACTCTCTGGGAAACAATATGTTCAAGGCTTATGCTATGGACGAGAAGTTTGATCTGGACTCTTATGAGAGTTCAATTACTTGGTCTATGCAGAAGAATGATGGTGCTGATATAGATGAATGGTTGCATATCACACTTGCTTCTTCTCTGAAGCTTGATGGTGATAAAGGTAAACTCAATGCACTCAGGAGATTCAATAACAGCATTGTATCTTTCCAGGATAAGGGTATTGCAGAGGTTCTCTTTAATTCCAGAACACAGATTACTACAGCTGATGGAGTTCCTATCGAGATAGCAAACTCCGGCAAGGTAGAAGGCAAGAGGTACATCTCGGACAAGTATGGAGCACAGAACAAATGGTCTATCGTTGAGGGAAAGACAGGGCTGTTCTTTGTAGATAACCTCAACAAGATTATCGGTCTGTTCTCGGGTAACGGAGTCGAGAGTTTGTCTACCAAATCTCAACTGGACGCTTGGGTACGTAGCAATAATAGTACTGGAGTATGGAACCCCAAGGACGATTCCAACACTGTAGCTTTCTATGACAAGGCTCATTCAGAGGTATACTTTGTCAATAGCAGTAATGAAGAGCAGCCGTGTCTTGTATACAGCGAGGTGCTTGGAGGATTTGTAGGATTCTATGACTACTCTAAGGTTCAGATGATGACCAATATCTCTGATAGGTTTGTGTCTTATCACAGCGACAAGAACGGAAAGTTCTCCTTGTGGCTTCAGAACGAGGGGGACTACTGTAACTTCTATGGGGAGGATAAACCCTTCTGGATAACATGGCGTGTTGCTCCTGATATGCTTTTTGATAAGATCTGGACCAATATAGAATATCAGGCTGATTTCCTTGAGGTGCTCTCTGCTGAAGGTGATGTGCCGGAGATGGAGTTTATCGACGGAGATATCAAAAACCAAATACACCAACAAGACTTTTGATTCAGTTGAGGTGTGGAACGAGTATCAGACCACAGGAGAAGTAAGTATCCCATCCAGGGCGTCC
>CATQJL010000066.1:0-27885 GCA_958299035.1 Cylicocyclus nassatus
TCGCCGCGCCGTTGAATGGTTCGGGTTCTGGGTCGCATGCCGGGCATGCCTCGGCTGCGTTTACAAGGGCCGGAGGCTCTCTCTCCTGCTGATGTGTTGAGGTGTTTGTTCTCTCCGGTTCCGGAGCTGGGGGGGTCGGCTCTGTTGTCGTCTCCTCAGATGGTCGGGGTTCGGGTTCCTGCCTCGGTAATGCGTCTGCCGGCCCTGCCGCTACTGACACACCAAACAGCCGCATAATATCGGCATATGATACCTCCGGCAATGTCTCCGGCGGGTTCGGCTGCCAGTCACCTGCATCTATCGGCACGGGGAAACCTGACCAAAACACAGATACCCCTTCTGGGGTAATAATGCTGCTTCCCTCCGGCCCGTCCGCCGGTATATCAGTCATTGAAAACCACAGCCTGCGGGATGTGCGGTATTTTGACTCAAGCGCCTTGTCAAGACCTGACGGAAAAAGCGCTTTCCATGCTGCATATTTTCCCTCTGGAATTACGAGGACTGCACCCGGCGGCGTTGTGCCTTTCCGCAGCCGAATAGTTCCGTCCTCTGCAATATCTACAAACCCGTTTAGTGCGGCTGGTATGCATGTCATGCGGTCCCCTCCCCCGGCTGCTTGGCAAATACATCACACAAAGGATCGCTGTGATGTAAATCCCTCTCATGCCGTGTTAAGGCCCCCCCGCAAAAATCGCTGCCGATGAGCGCGTTTACAAAAACAGCACAAAATTTAAGCCGTTTAACGACAAATAGACTATTGTCTTTTGTCATCAGCTGCGGGTTTACCGACCCGCATGCGGCTGTTTTCATGGTATTTCCTCCGGCGCTTTTGGTATCAGTGTGATGATGCCGGTTGTGTTGTCTATGTATCGTTCATACCGCCTTCCGACGCATTCATACGGGACGGATATAATTCCACCGTGCCCGTTTCTGCGTGCGGTGCGTTCGGCGAGTTTCTCGCCGTATTTTTTGCTTTCGCACTCAAAATTTAGGTTTTTCATATTCAAACCTGTGCGGCGGGCCGTGATTGAAAACCGGTTGGTATAACCAAGATGAACACCTAAAAAAGTAATTGCAATGTGTAATCACATTGAAGGAGAAAATTACTTTTAGGGTATCCGCTTGGTTTCGGGGTTCACGCCACCCGGGGTCCTCGCGGCTATCCACCGCCTGATATCTTTATAGGTCTTTCTAAAATAAAAAATCGCCGTTTCTACGTCGTTTTGTGAAAAAACGGTAGATTACGGGGTGATAACATATAAACTTATCTGGGATAATATCCCACTATTTTGGGGTGTGGGGTTAAGCCGCCCCCGCCTCTATAGTCATCATCACAAAGTCAAAATGCCGCTCCTCATCTGCGGGTATGCCGGCCTCATAGATAGCATCCATGAGGGCCCGGGCGTCCTCAATCCTGCCGGTTTTTGCGGCTATGATGACATCCTAAAAAGTCGGTGTGATGGATGGTTATGGTTTCGGGTCTTTCACACCACGCGGCGGGCCGCCTGCAATGCAAAAAAAAGAATACCTACTGCCCTAATATAGGGTATCATGAAAGGCGTGCTTTGGAAGGCGGTCGATTTGGCTGCCGTTGGTATCTGCATGGTTTGCGGCTTGGTTCTGTTTGCCGGCGGTGAGGTTCCGCAGATGTATGGTGCGGTGGTTCCGCTTGGGTTCGTTGCGCTGGGGATCGGGTCGATGATTACCGATCTGCTCGGCCTCCGGCTACGTGTTGATTGCTGATATCAATCGAAAAAAAGAATCGACCACCACGCGGGGATTTGCCGCACGTGGTCGTGTCGGCTAATTTGGGTGTGTCTTGTCGGTCGGCTTCCTCTGCGTCCTCGTCCCTCAATTCCCAACCGATGAACACACTTCTACGAAGATTGTTCATTCTTTTGCTTTCTTCGTTCTTTTGTGCGGTATGCATGCCTGCAAGCAGTTGAACAGAAGATCTTACTAGGTCTCGCGTCGTGTGGAATACATGACCCACAGTTTTTGCAAAGGCGAATCGAAGCGGATTTGCTTAACCAATATTTTGCATCCTCCATCATTTTTAGATACAGCATACCTGACTTAGAAACATGGACATCACGTTCACGGAAGGGAGTTTGCCCGAATTGTGCCCGAAAATCTGCCAGAAAAGTTTCACTCTTGAGATAGTGTATTGCTTCATTCGCACATTTTTTACTACAATATCGTTTTTGTTTACCTATTAGTTCTTTACCACACCATTCACAGTATAGTGTTAGATGATTAGTGGATATTTCATGATATTCGTATCCTTTTTCTACATATTCTTTTAATATCATGTCAAATTCTTCTTTTGATTCTGCTGTATCAATCCTAATCTTAGAATTCTTTGGATCATACGCAGCGTAGAAAGGTTGGCATACAAATAGTATACTCGTTGAGAACTTACGATTACAAATCAAATTAAACACTGTATTAGTCCAATTGTCCTTGCCGCGCGTTGTTATCTGGTCTTTCATGCTTACCTATGCGCTGTTAAAATATAATAGTTTTTAATTGCGCGGAATAAAAGACGTTGTATTAGCAATGCGCGGAATAAAAGACGTTGTATTAGCAATGCGCGGAATAAAAGACGTTATATAAAGACGTTAATGGCAATTTAAGGACTTTAATCTGATTTTTTAGTTCTCTCATCCAGATACATTTATATAGAATGGACATATAATAACTAGAAAGGCGGTTCGAATCCGCCTGGGAGTATTATCTATGACGAACGAATTTGTTCCGGTCGAACCGGAGACGGCGGCGGCCGCGGAAGGGTACGATAGTTCTGGAACAAGCTACGGCCGGTCAGTGAACCGACGGCCGCAAGATTATCAGATTGGTGCGGAGCGACTTTTTATGAAGAATCAAGCGAATAAACAAGATAAAATAATAGAGATTCCGGTAAACAGGAAAATCTTCAATATGCTGGACCGACCTGAACGCACGATAGCACTCTGGGGCGGGGCAGCGTCAGGCAAGACCTATACCGCTATCCAGTGGGCGGTATCGCAGCTGCTGGTGCCCCATCCTGAATACGGAAGCGAGGGATGGACGTGCTACCTGTGCCGGCGGTATCGTACAAACGCCGAATCTGATCTCTGGGACCCGCTCATGAAGCAGCTGGTGGTGTTTGGAATTGCCGATCTGTGTACTATCAACAAAGCGAAACTCACCGTGCGGTATACGCCGGAAGGCACCCCAACGGAGAATATGATTCACGTTCGCGGTCTCCACAGTCCGGATAAGGTCGAAGGCAACCCTGGTGTGTGGATCATCGACAAGGCGAACCAGATTACCGAAGACACGTATCTGCAGATAACTAACCATACTGGCCGTGCGTTCGGAACTCATGGTAAAATCGTTCTCATGTGGAACCCGGTCTCAAAGTCCAGCTGGCTGTATAAACGGTTTTTTGCCGACCCCACTCCGCCCCCGTACTTCGCCGACCTGCATCTAACCTATAAGGACAATATCTGGAACCTCTCACCCAGCTACGTCGTACAGCTGGTATGTGACTACAAAGGCAAGATGCGGGACGTATATACCCTCGGTAAATGGGGGACGGCAGAGGGTCTCATCTATGCCAAAGACCAGTGGCAGGTCGACGACGTCCCCGACGAGATGCTCAAACGTCGTCCGTATGACTGCATTGGGATAGACTGGGGTATCAACCATCCGACGGCGGTGGTCGGGATCACCATCTTCGACCCGTCGCCTGCAACGGATATGCGGATGGTTGTCGCGGTCGACGAGCTGTATTACCGGGCTGGGAAACGTGCTATCGCGAACGTCAAGGATTATCTCACTTCCCTGAACTTGCCGCCGATTCCGATCTACTGTGATTCGTCCCGGCCTGACTCCATCAACGATCTGCGGAGCGCAGGATTCGATGCCAGAAAAGCCAGTAGACACGTGTTCAACGGGCTCACGTATATGCAGGGATGCTACTTCCTGATTACCAGTCGGTCGAAAAATGTTATCAAAGAGATAAAGAACTATCAGTGGGACAAGAATCCCGACGGCTTCTGGCTCGAGCAGCCGCTAAAAGAGTGGGATCACGCTATGGACGCTATGCGGTATGCAGTGTATACCTATCACCAGGAAATGAAAGCAAATTCCACGAGGGGAGCATAGTAAGAGATGAGAAGAAATATGGCAGTGCATCAGAGAGAAACATCCAGAAAAATAAGGATTGAAAACTTGTTTCTGATACCCCTTATCTGTTCTTTTATTTTCGGAGATATTTACCGAAAATCACCATTTTACGCAGTGTAACGGGGTCTGGTTTCTCAGCTGGTGATGATGTCCCTCTGCAATTCCCAATCTCTCATGCCCTGTCGTATTTTCCTCGCTTTCCTTTTTTTATCGATGCAAACATCTTTTTGTGAAGGAATTAATAGGATAGGCACGGATAAGGGATTGAACAGTAGATGAGTAAACTGGATGACCTGATTACGGAACTTTGTCCGGATGGGGTGGAGTATAAACAACTTTCTGATTTCTTAAAAATCCGAAATGGTCGGAGTTATTCCAACAGAGAGGCCGGACCCATTCCAGCTTATGGTTCTGGCGGTATCATGGCATATATTGATTCATATACGTATAATCAGCCATCTGTCTTAATTCCAAGAAAAGGTTCGATTAATAAATTATATTATGTGGATGAGCCATTCTGGAATATCGACACAATATTTTATACTGAAATTAATCAAACTCTTGCATATCCCAAATTTGTGTATTATTCACTGCAGAAATTACATTTAGAAAAATTAAACAAAGCGGGAGGGGTCCCAAGTCTAACTCAGGAAATGTTAAATAAAGTCAAAATACCCCTTCCTCCCCTCCCCGTTCAGTCTGAAATAGTTCGTATCCTCGATACGTTCACGGAGCTGACGGCGGAGCTGACGGCGGAGCTGACGGCGAGAAGGAAGCAGTATGAATATTATAGAGACAAAATCCTGACATTTACGGAGGGGGTGGAGTATAAGAAATTATCAGAGTTATTTAACACTCGAAATGGATACACTCCGTCAAAAAGTAATACATCTTTCTGGGAAAATGGAACAATCCCTTGGTTCAGGATGGAGGATATACGTATTAATGGTGGAATTCTCACAAAAGCGAGGAAATACGTTTCTAAGGAGGCTGTAAAAGGTAAACCCTTCCCTGCAAATTCTATAATAATATCAACATCTGCCACTATTGGTGAACATGCATTAGTTACCGTAGAATCGCTTGCAAATCAGCGTTTTACTAATCTGACATTAAAGGAGAAGTTCCAAAAATCATTTATTCCAAAGTTTTTGTATTATTATTGTTTTAAATTGGATGAATATTGTATTTCGCACACGAACAAGGGGAATTTTCTAACAGTAGACATGAATAAACTTAATGATTTCATGTTTCCCCTTCCTCCTCTCTCCGTTCAATCTGAAATAGTTCAAATTCTTGACCGTTTTGATAAACTCTGCAATGACCTCACGCAGGGTCTGCCCGCAGAAATAGAAGCACGAAAGAAACAGTATGAATACTATAGAGACAAGCTCTTGACATTCAAGCAAAAGGAGACAGCAAAATGAAAAACAACACTGGACGAATCTTTATTAACTCTCGCAACATAGTAGTTCATTACGTCGTGATTATTTAACCTCCGCACGGCGCCTCAGTTTCATCACACAGACACTCATACATCACACCATTATACTTTTTTTTCACAGATCTCTCCAGGATAGGAACTTCATTGGCCTGTGCTTTCCTTCCCCACGCATACCCTTCGGGGAGCACCACGAAAACAATTCTCCAACGCCCAATCTACAAGAGACGCATCTGAGGAAACCCATGACCGTCCGGCAGTATCCACGACTTCAGCAGTATGCCGATAGTGATAGCTGTAAACGCCAATACTGACAGCATCGAGGATTAAACCAAATTCAAGAGAATAATGTTTACTTACCCCCATTGAGCATGAAGAACCCCCTGTTGATACCTCCTTATCTGCTTTTAGAACATAGTATTCTTTGCGTCGTGCTTTGGTACCATCTTCACGGCGCGGAGTCATACGAACACATCGTCAGTGGGGTGGTTTTCCCCCACTGGCCATAATATTGCTGTTTTTTGCTGCTATTCTCCACAATTTTGCATGAATTTCATCCCGTAACGGGGTCTGGTTTTCTAGCTGGTGATGATGCCCTTCCCAAAATTCAATCTCTCAATTCCTGCCGTATTTTCCCCGCTTTCTTTTCTCCTTGGTTTTTATAGTATGAGTTGCAAAGAATAGCAACAGGGCTTTTTTGAAAAAGAGAAAATCATCAAGATTTGAGCTTTTTCCGGTTTGCGGTTTTCGGTGGTTATTTCAGTTTTCAAAACAGACCCCGTTACGGATACCCCGTTACGGGGGTAAATGAAGGTAAAATCTGAATTGCGGTAATGTATGCGGTTGTTTTCCGAACCACAAAAAGAGAGATTCCGGCTCCGGCCCTGCTGGGGTCCGGCCGTGTTCGGTTCCGGAGGGCCTGCTGTGTGTGATATACATCACATCACGCGGCTGCGTGGTGGTCGGTTATCAGCTCCGGCCGTCTGTCATCAGCTGGTCGGTGGTCATCGATGTCAAAAATCAACATCCGGAAAGACAGCCTCCGCTCCGAAGACAGTCTTCCGGCGGTCAAAAGAGGGTATCAGGCCCTCACGGGTCTGAGGTGAACAACTGCCTCATGAACAGTTCATACCTCCTCAGGCCCTCGTTATTGCCCTTCGTATCGTGGTTCTGGGGCGGGTTCTGCGGATCGGTGATGTATACACCCGCATCCTCATCCCGCAATTCCCATCCAATGAACACGCTTCTCATCACGCGGCCGGCAATGCGGGCCTGCTTCTTACAGCATTCATAACCGGCGGCGATCTCGTTATAGAACCGGTTGACTAACAGGCTGTTCCGGGCCATGAAGTCTTCTAACTTTCCTGTGATCTCAATACCGACCGCGCGCGTCCAATTCAAGAACAGGTATTTGCCGGCCGTCCGGCGGTTCCGGTTCCGGACCATGCGGGTCTTCATGAACGCGCGTGTTGTCAGCTCAGGTTCGGATTTAGCGGATTCTAACGCTGATTCTGCCCATTCCCCGGCGTTGGGGATATTTTGGGATTTTGCATATCGGATGAGGAATATCAATACATCCTCTTCATCAGCTGGCTTCTTTCCGCAATACCACGCGTTCCGTGCGGTGTTAAAAGAGTATTTCGCTTCTTTTAGGGTTTTGACCGGTTGCATTGTAGACATTGCTTTTCTCCACAGAAGAAGCGACGCCTTTTTACATCCGGTTAACCTAAATTAACATGCACGATGGTTGCCGAAAGGCAACTTCTTCTTACTCTTCTTGTTACTCTTCCCAGTAAATAACCCCTGCTGTTTTGTCGTCGATCCTCTCCTATTCTACATAGCAGGGCCGGCCCTTTATCGTCTTATTTGCCTTCTGTGTGGGTCTTAGCGGCTTTATATTCTGCAATTAAACGCACCCTGAAGGAGAGGCCGACCCGAGGAACGCGGCCATAGCGATCGCAGCCATGCGAGAAGATGCAAAACTCTTACGATTATCCGAATTTGTGGAAGAAGCCCAAGCAGCAGCCGTTCCTCCGCATCCGCCGGGTTCTTAGTCGGAACCGATTCTGTTTACCATCTCGATTTTCATCTTAGTTTCTGTTATTTTTACCGCTCCTTACGTCTGTATTCGTTAGCTATGCGTCTGTAAACCGATGGGGAGATGTAGAGTTCGCAGTCCCATCTGTCCGAACGGTCTTTCATCTTTTTGCAGATGTAGTTGACCATAGCCTCTACACCCTCGCCTGTTAATGCTAATTCGTCATCGATCACCTTCCTAAGGCACCAGTTGCGGACATACTCCCGGAACCGTTTCTCCTCCCGCCACACGCCGATGCGCCAGAGGAACTGGAGGAACAAGAGGCCGAACAAGGCGCCGACGACGAGGAAACAGGGTTCAATCACTGTCTCCTCCCCAGCGCGGCCTCCTCAGCCGCCTGATTACTGTCTGTGTCGATGATCATCTGTTTACCCTTTTCGATCACCCGCCTGACTATGTGAGAAGGAGTGTCGTCTGTGATCCGCACCGACCGGAACACGTCGATTACATGATCACAGACCCACCCCGTGATCCTCTGATTGCCCCGGGATGTATACCAGATTTGCCAGTCATCCTTCATACATCCGGCAATTTCCGACGGAGGGATCGGGCATTTGGGATCAAATCTCAGTCTCAGCGGCTGCCTGAGAGCACCTGGAGGGAGATACTCTTCGATTGCATACACACCATCCATGCGGCCCTCAATGGATGTGATAGTAGTATCTGCTTCTCCTTTGATCTTCATATGGTGGTCTCTCTCTCTGTGGGTATTTCCCTCTGCCGATCGGTGGTTCACAGCTCCGGATTGTCAGCTATTCGGAACGACTTGCGGATTTTGATGATACGGGGCCGCTGTGGTTCTGCGGCCGCTTTTTGGGATTTTTCCGCAAATTCGGATAACCTTAAGAGTTTAGCATCTTCCCGAACAGCTGCTATTGCTACGGCGGCGTTCCTTGGGTCTGCCTCGCCGATCGGGGCTCCTAAGTATTCATCACAGGCGCGCTCTGCCAATGCCTCTAACCGCGTGTGATATTTTCCCAAAATCTCCCAATACTCTGCGGCTTTATATTCTGCAATTTGTTCCGTTGCCGTCCGTATGATCTTATTCACAGTCCTGAGGTTACGGCCTGTGTCTTCGGCAATTTCCCGCTGCGTGCGGCCCTTTACTGCCAATTCAATCATTCCTGCTGCCTCCTCAGTGGTTACGTGCCCTATGTTACCTGCCTCCGTTTGTTGTATTTTTGTTGCGTTTTGGTGGTTATTTTTCTTTCCCGCGCCCGGGTATTCGTGCGTTCCGCAGTATTGCGCCTAATTATTATTATGCGAAATTATGCGCAATATTGAACGGTGTCATTTTCTGCGGATGCTGCTGATTCAGAGCCGCCCGCCGGCCGCACCGGGTATTATGCGGTATTGCGGATCGGGGTTGCAAGGTATCCGCAGCCTATGTATGCACTGTTTGTATTACGCGCGGTATGATTGGTGTTAATTGATGTGACAAAAACAGTATGAGGTTCCGGGGATGCGCCTGGCAAACGATCCCCGGTTATCCGGTCGGAATGCATTAGTCAGATGATCCTCTTGGCAGCCCGGACAAATACCATTGATTTCACAACCGGTTATGATTGCCGGTTGGGTTCCGGCCCTGCTGGGGGCCGGCTTGGTAAAAAAGGAAGATTACATCAGTCAATAAAACGCGGGTCGATGGGAATATTAACGCCGATCTCTTCGCACTGCCTCCCTAAATTGATCAGCCTCATATCACGGGCCCGTGCTGGGTTAAATGGGGTCTTCAGGCGCTCTTCTTCCTCCTGCTTCCACTCATCTATAATCCATTGGTTATGTGGCTCCGGATGTTTTGCCTTGGTTAGGAGGTTCATCCCCTGTTTCCTCCATTCCTCCAAATCATCCCAAATGTAGAAATTAACATGCGCCTCTATGTTCAGCTCATAGCAGATAAACCCATAATTCAGGCCTTCCCTATGAAACATATCAGCTCCTTCAGGTTTCACGGGTTCGTAATTGTCCGGATAGGGATTAACCCAATCGGGCCCCATCTCTCCTACACTGTTTTCCCATTGCAAATGTCCGTATGCATGGTGCGTAAGTATATCATCATCGATCATGATGCCGTTTATCCATTCCTGCCACCGGCAATAATCATACTGGATGTTATACATGATCCGCGTCTCTCTGATTAGAGTGCCGTCAGGCATGCATGCCTTTACCTGTAAATCCTGCATTTCATCCGTGTCGTCACGGGTTGCTTCAATGTATCCGTTCTCAAAATCTACACGTTGGTAATGGTGCTTTGTTGTCATGCTTTCCTCCATACCCAGCAATGTAACCGCATGCCGTGGGCGTTGTAATTGGCATGATCAAAATATCCTTCTTTACCGCCTTGATGGATTTCAAATTCAACCTTGTTTTCCGGTATACCCTCATACCTTCCCACAACTTTTCTTGCAAGGCTTTCATCCAACGTCATGATATCCTTGCCTCTCCCCATCTCCTTTACGGCCTGCTCTTCGTTCATCCGTTCAAGATTGATTTCTATCTCCCCGTGATTCCGGCGGGCTTCAAAATACCATTTGTCATCTTTCTTCCCTCCGGACGATCCGGCGGTGGCGGTATAACACTCATATGTCGCTGTCATGAGCGCTTCCCCGTCTGGTGATGTGACTTTTACCCACTGTTTTGCAAATACCTTCTCAAGTTCTGTTGATACACGTTCCGCAAAACGTTCCCAGCTCTCGGCGGGGTCTTCCCAGTGAGTATTCAGATGCTTGCCAATCTCAACAACTCCAGCTCCGGCAATGAGAACGACAACACCGGCATACACAAACTCGCTAATTGCAGGTATTGCAGGGGCGGCGGCAAATACTGCCCCTAACGGAGGTTCTTCCTTATCGTTCGGTGCGGCATTGACAGCAGGGAAAAAAATGGAGGTTAAAAGGAGTATTGACAAAAATACTGATAATAATCTTGTTTTCATAATTTTTCACCTCAGTTACGGACGTGGCCCCTCCTCTCCATCCCATTCGGAAAAGGGGATTGAACCCGCCGGATCGTATGTGGTGAGCTGGGTGGGGTCCTCCTCAGGCGCGGGCGCGGGGTTGGTTCGCTGTTCCGGTCGCTCGTTGTGATGAGTGTTCCGGTCCGGATAGTCATCATCACCCGCGCGGCCTGCGCGGGCGTTGTTTTCGGGTTGCGGTTCGGAAACAGAGCTTTCGCTCTCCCGTTTCGATTTTTTGGTAATGTCGTTTGTAGTTGACATATACGGAAATATTGGTATCCTGCCTATATACTATTGCGTTCCGGCGGGGCGTCGTTTGTAGTCTAAATCCCGCCGGTTCGCACTTCTTCGGGTCGGTGGGTTGTTCGCATCCCGTCGGTTTCTGGTATTTCCTGTGGGGGCTGTGGTGGATCGCGGCCTCCGCTCGGGATTTTTGGCATATGTCAAAATCACAAAAATACGTTTTATTTTCTATTGTGTGTGTATCCCCCCCCCACCGCTCAAATGAGTTTCGGGGTCCGGCGGGGCCGCGCGCCCCGGAGCTCTTCTTCTTAACTCCCACACACAAAAAGGGGACATCTGAGAAAAAGTCTTTTTTTAGATGACACACAGTAAAAAGAGAAGAAGAGAGGTTTTTTTTTCTTTTTATCTTATTATACACAGTATTTAGATGTCATTTAGATGTCATTTAGATGTCATCGGAGCTCATTTCTGCCTCTGTTTACCCCTTCAGATGTCATCTTGATGACATCTCTTTTCTCTTTTCTCTCTCTCCTGTGTGTGTGATGCCATCAAGATGACATCTAAATGACATCTGATGACACATTTTCACGCTCGTTCCTGCCTTATTTTTGCTCTGCAAGCTCGAATTCGTCTCGGATGTCATCTGAGTGTGTTTTTTCTCAAAAATTCCTTGGAGTGGAAATGAAGGTTAAAAAATGTTTTGAAAAAGAATTGTATGGGGGGTGTCAGTTGATCCGTTTCTGTTGATCCCGGACTGAAAACAATTCCCTCCATGCTACTTCTGTTGTGGTGGTTTCTATCTCGTCTTCCTCAACCGTTCCCATCTCGTTGTAATAGTCCGGCTGGGTTGGGAGATGAACAAAGAACCCTCTCCTCCCTTTATATCGGGTCGGGGTGATTCCCATAGCCTCCAGCTGCTTAATGATCACCGATTTGGATACTCCTTCTATCCCGTCTTTTTTTTGGGGTGTCCATGATGCTGACTTTGCTTTTTTACTCAGAATTTCGCAAATATCTGCCGGATCTTCAAACGGGTTCACATAGCATATGTAATTTTCATAGACATCCTTAGTTTCATGAAAATCCTCCTCCTGTCCATGAGGGGCCGGCCTGCACATTGATAACCATTTCTGCAAAGGTGCGGCGCCGATCTGCATCCGCTGGTTATGGTCTCTGCACTCATCAGGGATGGTAATTTTCCATTTCTGCCTTAAGCCGGTATGTAGGATTGCCTGCCAAATGTCCCGAAAGCTCCCGTCCGCGTGGATCGTTTCCATGTATTCGCTTATCGGGATTTCCGCATCTCTGAAACTCTGCCGGGAATTAACGAAGAAAACCTTCGTCTCCATTGCTGAGGTCTTGAAATTCGGCGGGTGGTTCATTGTCAGAACACAGGTTGCCCTCTGATAAACTGAGCTCTGGTTTACGTATTTCCGTTCATATTGCTGTGTTTCATCACAGAGTTTCTTTACGGTGGCGCCGTCGGGTTCCTGCGGGTCATTGACAAACAACATAGGATACTGTGATATGTATTTTGCCAATTCGGGCCGGTATCTGCCTTTCCCGTCGATTTCTGTTGAGAAATCCACATTTCGCGGCGGTGCTAATCCAAGTTCGGAAAGTATCATTCCTAATGTCGTCTTCGATGACCGGGACGGCCCGGTAAATATTACCACACGCCTGTTTGCCGGTATGCAAGGGATGCTTGCCGCTGTTACTGACAGCAGATATGATACGGTCTCCCGTCCGACGTATGTCCCGATGTCGGCAAACACTCTTCCGGTCGGTTGATAGTTTGGGTCGTATTCCGCTTCCTTCGTTGTGAGATGTAATACAAACGGGCAATACTCCATCGCTGCCGGTTGTTTGCATTTCATGCCATCTTTTAAGGAGATGTAACCATCTAAGCACGGAATGGCGGTTATGGGTTTGCTGATGTCAATGTCCGGGATGCGGTCGGCGGTATGTAGGACGGAAATGTTCCGGAACATCTCCTCTGCGAATTTCGGATCGTATCCGAAGCCCTCAAAGTGCTTATTACACCACCGATTAAACGCGTCGTCCCTGCCGGATGAAACGAGCTTAACGATGTTGTTGTTTGGGTCAATGATTGCATAGATGCCCTCACCGGCCCTCTTGATATCCTTCAGCTTGCCGGCGTTGTTTTTGCAAATCTGATGAGCTGCCTCTGTCTGCCAGTTGTTCCCCCCTCCTCCGGAAAACGGCTTTCCCGCTGCTGGGGTTCCCGCTGTCGGTGCTGTCTTCTTTGACTGTTGTGATTGCAGAACATCCCTAATGGCATTGTCTGCGGTTCTTTCCAAATAATCCGGGCGACCCTGCACTTTTTCACGTTTTGCAAGTCCCGATGTCATGAACATCCGGATCATCTGTTCTTTATTGCACCCCGTCACTTCTGCGAGTTTGCACATTAAAGCATAGTCGGCCTCGCTTGGGCTGGGGTATCTGGTGGTGCTGCCTTCCCACAACGCCTTATACATCGGGATGCCGGTGACTCGGTAATACACTTCATCATCTGATCGGGACGGCTCCGTTCTTTTCATTGGCAGGGGTTCCGGAGCTGGGCCGGCGGTATTGAGAGATACTTCTCTCGTTGATGACATCGGCGGCGTGGGGTCTCCGAAAAGTTTAGAGTGGATTTCCCGGTATTCGTCTCCGGACAGCGTCCGGAGCACTCCCGGGTTTCTCCCTGCTCTCCCTGTGACTGTGAAATACCGGCCTTTACAATACATCTCAACGTTGTCTTTTCGCTTCCGGCCCGCCTTGCATTCCGGCGGGATGTCATCACACCGGAATATGATATGAAATCCTGTTCTGGAGGGGCTAATCTCGGTATAGCTCCCGACCTTGTCGATGATTGATTCTAAGTATGCATATTCCGGTTTCAGCTGCCCGTTCGCATCAATCACCCCATCCAAATCAATACCAATAATCCCATTTTTCAACGAGAACCCGATCCCCACAAACCCCCGGTATCCTGCTGCCATTGCTTCCCGACAAGTTTCATACGACCAATTCGCTTCCGGCGCCTTTGCAAACCCGTATGTTTCGGGATTGATAGGGATTTTTGTGGGTTTCCCGTCTCGCTCTCCGAATTTCCAGCACAGCCATTGATTCAGGTTCTTGAGTTCTTGCGGGATCGCCGCGCCGTTGAATGGTTCGGGTTCTGGGTCGCATGCCGGGCATGCCTCGGCTGCGTTTACAAGGGCCGGAGGCTCTCTCTCCTGCTGATGTGTTGAGGTGTTTGTTCTCTCCGGTTCCGGAGCTGGGGGGGTCGGCTCTGTTGTCGTCTCCTCAGATGGTCGGGGTTCGGGTTCCTGCCTCGGTAATGCGTCTGCCGGCCCTGCCGCTACTGACACACCAAACAGCCGCATAATATCGGCATATGATACCTCCGGCAATGTCTCCGGCGGGTTCGGCTGCCAGTCACCTGCATCTATCGGCACGGGGAAACCTGACCAAAACACAGATACCCCTTCTGGGGTAATAATGCTGCTTCCCTCCGGCCCGTCCGCCGGTATATCAGTCATTGAAAACCACAGCCTGCGGGATGTGCGGTATTTTGACTCAAGCGCCTTGTCAAGACCTGACGGAAAAAGCGCTTTCCATGCTGCATATTTTCCCTCTGGAATTACGAGGACTGCACCCGGCGGCGTTGTGCCTTTCCGCAGCCGAATAGTTCCGTCCTCTGCAATATCTACAAACCCGTTTAGTGCGGCTGGTATGCATGTCATGCGGTCCCCTCCCCCGGCTGCTTGGCAAATACATCACACAAAGGATCGCTGTGATGTAAATCCCTCTCATGCCGTGTTAAGGCCCCCCCGCAAAAATCGCTGCCGATGAGCGCGTTTACAAAAACAGCACAAAATTTAAGCCGTTTAACGACAAATAGACTATTGTCTTTTGTCATCAGCTGCGGGTTTACCGACCCGCATGCGGCTGTTTTCATGGTATTTCCTCCGGCGCTTTTGGTATCAGTGTGATGATGCCGGTTGTGTTGTCTATGTATCGTTCATACCGCCTTCCGACGCATTCATACGGGACGGATATAATTCCACCGTGCCCGTTTCTGCGTGCGGTGCGTTCGGCGAGTTTCTCGCCGTATTTTTTGCTTTCGCACTCAAAATTTAGGTTTTTCATATTCAAACCTGTGCGGCGGGCCGTGATTGAAAACCGGTTGGTATAACCAAGATGAACACCTAAAAAAGTAATTGCAATGTGTAATCACATTGAAGGAGAAAATTACTTTTAGGGTATCCGCTTGGTTTCGGGGTTCACGCCACCCGGGGTCCTCGCGGCTATCCACCGCCTGATATCTTTATAGGTCTTTCTAAAATAAAAAATCGCCGTTTCTACGTCGTTTTGTGAAAAAACGGTAGATTACGGGGTGATAACATATAAACTTATCTGGGATAATATCCCACTATTTTGGGGTGTGGGGTTAAGCCGCCCCCGCCTCTATAGTCATCATCACAAAGTCAAAATGCCGCTCCTCATCTGCGGGTATGCCGGCCTCATAGATAGCATCCATGAGGGCCCGGGCGTCCTCAATCCTGCCGGTTTTTGCGGCTATGATGACATCCTAAAAAGTCGGTGTGATGGATGGTTATGGTTTCGGGTCTTTCACACCACGCGGCGGGCCGCCTGCAATGCAAAAAAAAGAATACCTACTGCCCTAATATAGGGTATCATGAAAGGCGTGCTTTGGAAGGCGGTCGATTTGGCTGCCGTTGGTATCTGCATGGTTTGCGGCTTGGTTCTGTTTGCCGGCGGTGAGGTTCCGCAGATGTATGGTGCGGTGGTTCCGCTTGGGTTCGTTGCGCTGGGGATCGGGTCGATGATTACCGATCTGCTCGGCCTCCGGCTACGTGTTGATTGCTGATATCAATCGAAAAAAAGAATCGACCACCACGCGGGGATTTGCCGCACGTGGTCGTGTCGGCTAATTTGGGTGTGTCTTGTCGGTCGGCTTCCTCTGCGTCCTCGTCCCTCAATTCCCAACCGATGAACACACTTCTACGAAGATTGTTCATTCTTTTGCTTTCTTCGTTCTTTTGTGCGGTATGCATGCCTGCAAGCAGTTGAACAGAAGATCTTACTAGGTCTCGCGTCGTGTGGAATACATGACCCACAGTTTTTGCAAAGGCGAATCGAAGCGGATTTGCTTAACCAATATTTTGCATCCTCCATCATTTTTAGATACAGCATACCTGACTTAGAAACATGGACATCACGTTCACGGAAGGGAGTTTGCCCGAATTGTGCCCGAAAATCTGCCAGAAAAGTTTCACTCTTGAGATAGTGTATTGCTTCATTCGCACATTTTTTACTACAATATCGTTTTTGTTTACCTATTAGTTCTTTACCACACCATTCACAGTATAGTGTTAGATGATTAGTGGATATTTCATGATATTCGTATCCTTTTTCTACATATTCTTTTAATATCATGTCAAATTCTTCTTTTGATTCTGCTGTATCAATCCTAATCTTAGAATTCTTTGGATCATACGCAGCGTAGAAAGGTTGGCATACAAATAGTATACTCGTTGAGAACTTACGATTACAAATCAAATTAAACACTGTATTAGTCCAATTGTCCTTGCCGCGCGTTGTTATCTGGTCTTTCATGCTTACCTATGCGCTGTTAAAATATAATAGTTTTTAATTGCGCGGAATAAAAGACGTTGTATTAGCAATGCGCGGAATAAAAGACGTTGTATTAGCAATGCGCGGAATAAAAGACGTTATATAAAGACGTTAATGGCAATTTAAGGACTTTAATCTGATTTTTTAGTTCTCTCATCCAGATACATTTATATAGAATGGACATATAATAACTAGAAAGGCGGTTCGAATCCGCCTGGGAGTATTATCTATGACGAACGAATTTGTTCCGGTCGAACCGGAGACGGCGGCGGCCGCGGAAGGGTACGATAGTTCTGGAACAAGCTACGGCCGGTCAGTGAACCGACGGCCGCAAGATTATCAGATTGGTGCGGAGCGACTTTTTATGAAGAATCAAGCGAATAAACAAGATAAAATAATAGAGATTCCGGTAAACAGGAAAATCTTCAATATGCTGGACCGACCTGAACGCACGATAGCACTCTGGGGCGGGGCAGCGTCAGGCAAGACCTATACCGCTATCCAGTGGGCGGTATCGCAGCTGCTGGTGCCCCATCCTGAATACGGAAGCGAGGGATGGACGTGCTACCTGTGCCGGCGGTATCGTACAAACGCCGAATCTGATCTCTGGGACCCGCTCATGAAGCAGCTGGTGGTGTTTGGAATTGCCGATCTGTGTACTATCAACAAAGCGAAACTCACCGTGCGGTATACGCCGGAAGGCACCCCAACGGAGAATATGATTCACGTTCGCGGTCTCCACAGTCCGGATAAGGTCGAAGGCAACCCTGGTGTGTGGATCATCGACAAGGCGAACCAGATTACCGAAGACACGTATCTGCAGATAACTAACCATACTGGCCGTGCGTTCGGAACTCATGGTAAAATCGTTCTCATGTGGAACCCGGTCTCAAAGTCCAGCTGGCTGTATAAACGGTTTTTTGCCGACCCCACTCCGCCCCCGTACTTCGCCGACCTGCATCTAACCTATAAGGACAATATCTGGAACCTCTCACCCAGCTACGTCGTACAGCTGGTATGTGACTACAAAGGCAAGATGCGGGACGTATATACCCTCGGTAAATGGGGGACGGCAGAGGGTCTCATCTATGCCAAAGACCAGTGGCAGGTCGACGACGTCCCCGACGAGATGCTCAAACGTCGTCCGTATGACTGCATTGGGATAGACTGGGGTATCAACCATCCGACGGCGGTGGTCGGGATCACCATCTTCGACCCGTCGCCTGCAACGGATATGCGGATGGTTGTCGCGGTCGACGAGCTGTATTACCGGGCTGGGAAACGTGCTATCGCGAACGTCAAGGATTATCTCACTTCCCTGAACTTGCCGCCGATTCCGATCTACTGTGATTCGTCCCGGCCTGACTCCATCAACGATCTGCGGAGCGCAGGATTCGATGCCAGAAAAGCCAGTAGACACGTGTTCAACGGGCTCACGTATATGCAGGGATGCTACTTCCTGATTACCAGTCGGTCGAAAAATGTTATCAAAGAGATAAAGAACTATCAGTGGGACAAGAATCCCGACGGCTTCTGGCTCGAGCAGCCGCTAAAAGAGTGGGATCACGCTATGGACGCTATGCGGTATGCAGTGTATACCTATCACCAGGAAATGAAAGCAAATTCCACGAGGGGAGCATAGTAAGAGATGAGAAGAAATATGGCAGTGCATCAGAGAGAAACATCCAGAAAAATAAGGATTGAAAACTTGTTTCTGATACCCCTTATCTGTTCTTTTATTTTCGGAGATATTTACCGAAAATCACCATTTTACGCAGTGTAACGGGGTCTGGTTTCTCAGCTGGTGATGATGTCCCTCTGCAATTCCCAATCTCTCATGCCCTGTCGTATTTTCCTCGCTTTCCTTTTTTTATCGATGCAAACATCTTTTTGTGAAGGAATTAATAGGATAGGCACGGATAAGGGATTGAACAGTAGATGAGTAAACTGGATGACCTGATTACGGAACTTTGTCCGGATGGGGTGGAGTATAAACAACTTTCTGATTTCTTAAAAATCCGAAATGGTCGGAGTTATTCCAACAGAGAGGCCGGACCCATTCCAGCTTATGGTTCTGGCGGTATCATGGCATATATTGATTCATATACGTATAATCAGCCATCTGTCTTAATTCCAAGAAAAGGTTCGATTAATAAATTATATTATGTGGATGAGCCATTCTGGAATATCGACACAATATTTTATACTGAAATTAATCAAACTCTTGCATATCCCAAATTTGTGTATTATTCACTGCAGAAATTACATTTAGAAAAATTAAACAAAGCGGGAGGGGTCCCAAGTCTAACTCAGGAAATGTTAAATAAAGTCAAAATACCCCTTCCTCCCCTCCCCGTTCAGTCTGAAATAGTTCGTATCCTCGATACGTTCACGGAGCTGACGGCGGAGCTGACGGCGGAGCTGACGGCGAGAAGGAAGCAGTATGAATATTATAGAGACAAAATCCTGACATTTACGGAGGGGGTGGAGTATAAGAAATTATCAGAGTTATTTAACACTCGAAATGGATACACTCCGTCAAAAAGTAATACATCTTTCTGGGAAAATGGAACAATCCCTTGGTTCAGGATGGAGGATATACGTATTAATGGTGGAATTCTCACAAAAGCGAGGAAATACGTTTCTAAGGAGGCTGTAAAAGGTAAACCCTTCCCTGCAAATTCTATAATAATATCAACATCTGCCACTATTGGTGAACATGCATTAGTTACCGTAGAATCGCTTGCAAATCAGCGTTTTACTAATCTGACATTAAAGGAGAAGTTCCAAAAATCATTTATTCCAAAGTTTTTGTATTATTATTGTTTTAAATTGGATGAATATTGTATTTCGCACACGAACAAGGGGAATTTTCTAACAGTAGACATGAATAAACTTAATGATTTCATGTTTCCCCTTCCTCCTCTCTCCGTTCAATCTGAAATAGTTCAAATTCTTGACCGTTTTGATAAACTCTGCAATGACCTCACGCAGGGTCTGCCCGCAGAAATAGAAGCACGAAAGAAACAGTATGAATACTATAGAGACAAGCTCTTGACATTCAAGCAAAAGGAGACAGCAAAATGAAAAACAACACTGGACGAATCTTTATTAACTCTCGCAACATAGTAGTTCATTACGTCGTGATTATTTAACCTCCGCACGGCGCCTCAGTTTCATCACACAGACACTCATACATCACACCATTATACTTTTTTTTCACAGATCTCTCCAGGATAGGAACTTCATTGGCCTGTGCTTTCCTTCCCCACGCATACCCTTCGGGGAGCACCACGAAAACAATTCTCCAACGCCCAATCTACAAGAGACGCATCTGAGGAAACCCATGACCGTCCGGCAGTATCCACGACTTCAGCAGTATGCCGATAGTGATAGCTGTAAACGCCAATACTGACAGCATCGAGGATTAAACCAAATTCAAGAGAATAATGTTTACTTACCCCCATTGAGCATGAAGAACCCCCTGTTGATACCTCCTTATCTGCTTTTAGAACATAGTATTCTTTGCGTCGTGCTTTGGTACCATCTTCACGGCGCGGAGTCATACGAACACATCGTCAGTGGGGTGGTTTTCCCCCACTGGCCATAATATTGCTGTTTTTTGCTGCTATTCTCCACAATTTTGCATGAATTTCATCCCGTAACGGGGTCTGGTTTTCTAGCTGGTGATGATGCCCTTCCCAAAATTCAATCTCTCAATTCCTGCCGTATTTTCCCCGCTTTCTTTTCTCCTTGGTTTTTATAGTATGAGTTGCAAAGAATAGCAACAGGGCTTTTTTGAAAAAGAGAAAATCATCAAGATTTGAGCTTTTTCCGGTTTGCGGTTTTCGGTGGTTATTTCAGTTTTCAAAACAGACCCCGTTACGGATACCCCGTTACGGGGGTAAATGAAGGTAAAATCTGAATTGCGGTAATGTATGCGGTTGTTTTCCGAACCACAAAAAGAGAGATTCCGGCTCCGGCCCTGCTGGGGTCCGGCCGTGTTCGGTTCCGGAGGGCCTGCTGTGTGTGATATACATCACATCACGCGGCTGCGTGGTGGTCGGTTATCAGCTCCGGCCGTCTGTCATCAGCTGGTCGGTGGTCATCGATGTCAAAAATCAACATCCGGAAAGACAGCCTCCGCTCCGAAGACAGTCTTCCGGCGGTCAAAAGAGGGTATCAGGCCCTCACGGGTCTGAGGTGAACAACTGCCTCATGAACAGTTCATACCTCCTCAGGCCCTCGTTATTGCCCTTCGTATCGTGGTTCTGGGGCGGGTTCTGCGGATCGGTGATGTATACACCCGCATCCTCATCCCGCAATTCCCATCCAATGAACACGCTTCTCATCACGCGGCCGGCAATGCGGGCCTGCTTCTTACAGCATTCATAACCGGCGGCGATCTCGTTATAGAACCGGTTGACTAACAGGCTGTTCCGGGCCATGAAGTCTTCTAACTTTCCTGTGATCTCAATACCGACCGCGCGCGTCCAATTCAAGAACAGGTATTTGCCGGCCGTCCGGCGGTTCCGGTTCCGGACCATGCGGGTCTTCATGAACGCGCGTGTTGTCAGCTCAGGTTCGGATTTAGCGGATTCTAACGCTGATTCTGCCCATTCCCCGGCGTTGGGGATATTTTGGGATTTTGCATATCGGATGAGGAATATCAATACATCCTCTTCATCAGCTGGCTTCTTTCCGCAATACCACGCGTTCCGTGCGGTGTTAAAAGAGTATTTCGCTTCTTTTAGGGTTTTGACCGGTTGCATTGTAGACATTGCTTTTCTCCACAGAAGAAGCGACGCCTTTTTACATCCGGTTAACCTAAATTAACATGCACGATGGTTGCCGAAAGGCAACTTCTTCTTACTCTTCTTGTTACTCTTCCCAGTAAATAACCCCTGCTGTTTTGTCGTCGATCCTCTCCTATTCTACATAGCAGGGCCGGCCCTTTATCGTCTTATTTGCCTTCTGTGTGGGTCTTAGCGGCTTTATATTCTGCAATTAAACGCACCCTGAAGGAGAGGCCGACCCGAGGAACGCGGCCATAGCGATCGCAGCCATGCGAGAAGATGCAAAACTCTTACGATTATCCGAATTTGTGGAAGAAGCCCAAGCAGCAGCCGTTCCTCCGCATCCGCCGGGTTCTTAGTCGGAACCGATTCTGTTTACCATCTCGATTTTCATCTTAGTTTCTGTTATTTTTACCGCTCCTTACGTCTGTATTCGTTAGCTATGCGTCTGTAAACCGATGGGGAGATGTAGAGTTCGCAGTCCCATCTGTCCGAACGGTCTTTCATCTTTTTGCAGATGTAGTTGACCATAGCCTCTACACCCTCGCCTGTTAATGCTAATTCGTCATCGATCACCTTCCTAAGGCACCAGTTGCGGACATACTCCCGGAACCGTTTCTCCTCCCGCCACACGCCGATGCGCCAGAGGAACTGGAGGAACAAGAGGCCGAACAAGGCGCCGACGACGAGGAAACAGGGTTCAATCACTGTCTCCTCCCCAGCGCGGCCTCCTCAGCCGCCTGATTACTGTCTGTGTCGATGATCATCTGTTTACCCTTTTCGATCACCCGCCTGACTATGTGAGAAGGAGTGTCGTCTGTGATCCGCACCGACCGGAACACGTCGATTACATGATCACAGACCCACCCCGTGATCCTCTGATTGCCCCGGGATGTATACCAGATTTGCCAGTCATCCTTCATACATCCGGCAATTTCCGACGGAGGGATCGGGCATTTGGGATCAAATCTCAGTCTCAGCGGCTGCCTGAGAGCACCTGGAGGGAGATACTCTTCGATTGCATACACACCATCCATGCGGCCCTCAATGGATGTGATAGTAGTATCTGCTTCTCCTTTGATCTTCATATGGTGGTCTCTCTCTCTGTGGGTATTTCCCTCTGCCGATCGGTGGTTCACAGCTCCGGATTGTCAGCTATTCGGAACGACTTGCGGATTTTGATGATACGGGGCCGCTGTGGTTCTGCGGCCGCTTTTTGGGATTTTTCCGCAAATTCGGATAACCTTAAGAGTTTAGCATCTTCCCGAACAGCTGCTATTGCTACGGCGGCGTTCCTTGGGTCTGCCTCGCCGATCGGGGCTCCTAAGTATTCATCACAGGCGCGCTCTGCCAATGCCTCTAACCGCGTGTGATATTTTCCCAAAATCTCCCAATACTCTGCGGCTTTATATTCTGCAATTTGTTCCGTTGCCGTCCGTATGATCTTATTCACAGTCCTGAGGTTACGGCCTGTGTCTTCGGCAATTTCCCGCTGCGTGCGGCCCTTTACTGCCAATTCAATCATTCCTGCTGCCTCCTCAGTGGTTACGTGCCCTATGTTACCTGCCTCCGTTTGTTGTATTTTTGTTGCGTTTTGGTGGTTATTTTTCTTTCCCGCGCCCGGGTATTCGTGCGTTCCGCAGTATTGCGCCTAATTATTATTATGCGAAATTATGCGCAATATTGAACGGTGTCATTTTCTGCGGATGCTGCTGATTCAGAGCCGCCCGCCGGCCGCACCGGGTATTATGCGGTATTGCGGATCGGGGTTGCAAGGTATCCGCAGCCTATGTATGCACTGTTTGTATTACGCGCGGTATGATTGGTGTTAATTGATGTGACAAAAACAGTATGAGGTTCCGGGGATGCGCCTGGCAAACGATCCCCGGTTATCCGGTCGGAATGCATTAGTCAGATGATCCTCTTGGCAGCCCGGACAAATACCATTGATTTCACAACCGGTTATGATTGCCGGTTGGGTTCCGGCCCTGCTGGGGGCCGGCTTGGTAAAAAAGGAAGATTACATCAGTCAATAAAACGCGGGTCGATGGGAATATTAACGCCGATCTCTTCGCACTGCCTCCCTAAATTGATCAGCCTCATATCACGGGCCCGTGCTGGGTTAAATGGGGTCTTCAGGCGCTCTTCTTCCTCCTGCTTCCACTCATCTATAATCCATTGGTTATGTGGCTCCGGATGTTTTGCCTTGGTTAGGAGGTTCATCCCCTGTTTCCTCCATTCCTCCAAATCATCCCAAATGTAGAAATTAACATGCGCCTCTATGTTCAGCTCATAGCAGATAAACCCATAATTCAGGCCTTCCCTATGAAACATATCAGCTCCTTCAGGTTTCACGGGTTCGTAATTGTCCGGATAGGGATTAACCCAATCGGGCCCCATCTCTCCTACACTGTTTTCCCATTGCAAATGTCCGTATGCATGGTGCGTAAGTATATCATCATCGATCATGATGCCGTTTATCCATTCCTGCCACCGGCAATAATCATACTGGATGTTATACATGATCCGCGTCTCTCTGATTAGAGTGCCGTCAGGCATGCATGCCTTTACCTGTAAATCCTGCATTTCATCCGTGTCGTCACGGGTTGCTTCAATGTATCCGTTCTCAAAATCTACACGTTGGTAATGGTGCTTTGTTGTCATGCTTTCCTCCATACCCAGCAATGTAACCGCATGCCGTGGGCGTTGTAATTGGCATGATCAAAATATCCTTCTTTACCGCCTTGATGGATTTCAAATTCAACCTTGTTTTCCGGTATACCCTCATACCTTCCCACAACTTTTCTTGCAAGGCTTTCATCCAACGTCATGATATCCTTGCCTCTCCCCATCTCCTTTACGGCCTGCTCTTCGTTCATCCGTTCAAGATTGATTTCTATCTCCCCGTGATTCCGGCGGGCTTCAAAATACCATTTGTCATCTTTCTTCCCTCCGGACGATCCGGCGGTGGCGGTATAACACTCATATGTCGCTGTCATGAGCGCTTCCCCGTCTGGTGATGTGACTTTTACCCACTGTTTTGCAAATACCTTCTCAAGTTCTGTTGATACACGTTCCGCAAAACGTTCCCAGCTCTCGGCGGGGTCTTCCCAGTGAGTATTCAGATGCTTGCCAATCTCAACAACTCCAGCTCCGGCAATGAGAACGACAACACCGGCATACACAAACTCGCTAATTGCAGGTATTGCAGGGGCGGCGGCAAATACTGCCCCTAACGGAGGTTCTTCCTTATCGTTCGGTGCGGCATTGACAGCAGGGAAAAAAATGGAGGTTAAAAGGAGTATTGACAAAAATACTGATAATAATCTTGTTTTCATAATTTTTCACCTCAGTTACGGACGTGGCCCCTCCTCTCCATCCCATTCGGAAAAGGGGATTGAACCCGCCGGATCGTATGTGGTGAGCTGGGTGGGGTCCTCCTCAGGCGCGGGCGCGGGGTTGGTTCGCTGTTCCGGTCGCTCGTTGTGATGAGTGTTCCGGTCCGGATAGTCATCATCACCCGCGCGGCCTGCGCGGGCGTTGTTTTCGGGTTGCGGTTCGGAAACAGAGCTTTCGCTCTCCCGTTTCGATTTTTTGGTAATGTCGTTTGTAGTTGACATATACGGAAATATTGGTATCCTGCCTATATACTATTGCGTTCCGGCGGGGCGTCGTTTGTAGTCTAAATCCCGCCGGTTCGCACTTCTTCGGGTCGGTGGGTTGTTCGCATCCCGTCGGTTTCTGGTATTTCCTGTGGGGGCTGTGGTGGATCGCGGCCTCCGCTCGGGATTTTTGGCATATGTCAAAATCACAAAAATACGTTTTATTTTCTATTGTGTGTGTATCCCCCCCCCACCGCTCAAATGAGTTTCGGGGTCCGGCGGGGCCGCGCGCCCCGGAGCTCTTCTTCTTAACTCCCACACACAAAAAGGGGACATCTGAGAAAAAGTCTTTTTTTAGATGACACACAGTAAAAAGAGAAGAAGAGAGGTTTTTTTTTCTTTTTATCTTATTATACACAGTATTTAGATGTCATTTAGATGTCATTTAGATGTCATCGGAGCTCATTTCTGCCTCTGTTTACCCCTTCAGATGTCATCTTGATGACATCTCTTTTCTCTTTTCTCTCTCTCCTGTGTGTGTGATGCCATCAAGATGACATCTAAATGACATCTGATGACACATTTTCACGCTCGTTCCTGCCTTATTTTTGCTCTGCAAGCTCGAATTCGTCTCGGATGTCATCTGAGTGTGTTTTTTCTCAAAAATTCCTTGGAGTGGAAATGAAGGTTAAAAAATGTTTTGAAAAAGAATTGTATGGGGGGTGTCAGTTGATCCGTTTCTGTTGATCCCGGACTGAAAACAATTCCCTCCATGCTACTTCTGTTGTGGTGGTTTCTATCTCGTCTTCCTCAACCGTTCCCATCTCGTTGTAATAGTCCGGCTGGGTTGGGAGATGAACAAAGAACCCTCTCCTCCCTTTATATCGGGTCGGGGTGATTCCCATAGCCTCCAGCTGCTTAATGATCACCGATTTGGATACTCCTTCTATCCCGTCTTTTTTTTGGGGTGTCCATGATGCTGACTTTGCTTTTTTACTCAGAATTTCGCAAATATCTGCCGGATCTTCAAACGGGTTCACATAGCATATGTAATTTTCATAGACATCCTTAGTTTCATGAAAATCCTCCTCCTGTCCATGAGGGGCCGGCCTGCACATTGATAACCATTTCTGCAAAGGTGCGGCGCCGATCTGCATCCGCTGGTTATGGTCTCTGCACTCATCAGGGATGGTAATTTTCCATTTCTGCCTTAAGCCGGTATGTAGGATTGCCTGCCAAATGTCCCGAAAGCTCCCGTCCGCGTGGATCGTTTCCATGTATTCGCTTATCGGGATTTCCGCATCTCTGAAACTCTGCCGGGAATTAACGAAGAAAACCTTCGTCTCCATTGCTGAGGTCTTGAAATTCGGCGGGTGGTTCATTGTCAGAACACAGGTTGCCCTCTGATAAACTGAGCTCTGGTTTACGTATTTCCGTTCATATTGCTGTGTTTCATCACAGAGTTTCTTTACGGTGGCGCCGTCGGGTTCCTGCGGGTCATTGACAAACAACATAGGATACTGTGATATGTATTTTGCCAATTCGGGCCGGTATCTGCCTTTCCCGTCGATTTCTGTTGAGAAATCCACATTTCGCGGCGGTGCTAATCCAAGTTCGGAAAGTATCATTCCTAATGTCGTCTTCGATGACCGGGACGGCCCGGTAAATATTACCACACGCCTGTTTGCCGGTATGCAAGGGATGCTTGCCGCTGTTACTGACAGCAGATATGATACGGTCTCCCGTCCGACGTATGTCCCGATGTCGGCAAACACTCTTCCGGTCGGTTGATAGTTTGGGTCGTATTCCGCTTCCTTCGTTGTGAGATGTAATACAAACGGGCAATACTCCATCGCTGCCGGTTGTTTGCATTTCATGCCATCTTTTAAGGAGATGTAACCATCTAAGCACGGAATGGCGGTTATGGGTTTGCTGATGTCAATGTCCGGGATGCGGTCGGCGGTATGTAGGACGGAAATGTTCCGGAACATCTCCTCTGCGAATTTCGGATCGTATCCGAAGCCCTCAAAGTGCTTATTACACCACCGATTAAACGCGTCGTCCCTGCCGGATGAAACGAGCTTAACGATGTTGTTGTTTGGGTCAATGATTGCATAGATGCCCTCACCGGCCCTCTTGATATCCTTCAGCTTGCCGGCGTTGTTTTTGCAAATCTGATGAGCTGCCTCTGTCTGCCAGTTGTTCCCCCCTCCTCCGGAAAACGGCTTTCCCGCTGCTGGGGTTCCCGCTGTCGGTGCTGTCTTCTTTGACTGTTGTGATTGCAGAACATCCCTAATGGCATTGTCTGCGGTTCTTTCCAAATAATCCGGGCGACCCTGCACTTTTTCACGTTTTGCAAGTCCCGATGTCATGAACATCCGGATCATCTGTTCTTTATTGCACCCCGTCACTTCTGCGAGTTTGCACATTAAAGCATAGTCGGCCTCGCTTGGGCTGGGGTATCTGGTGGTGCTGCCTTCCCACAACGCCTTATACATCGGGATGCCGGTGACTCGGTAATACACTTCATCATCTGATCGGGACGGCTCCGTTCTTTTCATTGGCAGGGGTTCCGGAGCTGGGCCGGCGGTATTGAGAGATACTTCTCTCGTTGATGACATCGGCGGCGTGGGGTCTCCGAAAAGTTTAGAGTGGATTTCCCGGTATTCGTCTCCGGACAGCGTCCGGAGCACTCCCGGGTTTCTCCCTGCTCTCCCTGTGACTGTGAAATACCGGCCTTTACAATACATCTCAACGTTGTCTTTTCGCTTCCGGCCCGCCTTGCATTCCGGCGGGATGTCATCACACCGGAATATGATATGAAATCCTGTTCTGGAGGGGCTAATCTCGGTATAGCTCCCGACCTTGTCGATGATTGATTCTAAGTATGCATATTCCGGTTTCAGCTGCCC
>CATQJL010000067.1:0-27716 GCA_958299035.1 Cylicocyclus nassatus
GCATGACCAGTTTCTATTTCACATTCTTTGATGGCATACTCTACCCTTTTCCAATTCAATCTTGTTTGGCTGAGTTTAGAATCTTCTAAAGAATTAAGTTTTGTTTCTTTTAGTTTGAGATATTGGTTTCTTGTAATGTTTTTTCCATGTAATAATCTTCGCCAATTTTTCTTTATCTTTTTTTCACCATCTGTAAAAATTTCCGGGAACCAGGCAAAGAGATAATCATACTGTTGGGCAGACGGCTTGTAATTATAGTTTTCGTCATGGAAAAATACTGTTTTTAGTACAATGCTTGTTATTCTCATCTAAAATAAACCTATATATTTAGATTATTTGAGGTTATTCAGGATGTTTTCATGGATTCCTGAATCAGAAATTATAAGCTTTCCGGCTGAAATTTGAAGTGCAGCATAATCAAGGCACATTCTAATTCCATGTGAAAGACTTAATCCTTCTGCTCCAAAGAGTTTTTCATATTCCTTTTTCTTGGCTTTACTTATATAGAAGTTTAAGAGAACCTTTTCTTTTTCATCGTTCTTCTTTTCTTCCCTGGCCTTTGTTTCTGTTTCAACTGCTTGATTAATGATATTTAATTTTGCAGCAGTTCCTGCAGCTGCAGTAGCTAAAGCTTCACTTTCCTTTAATTTTGCCATTTTATTATTCTCCAATAATATCGTTTACGATTGTTTCCAAAACTTCTGTTGTATCTGGCTTCATGCGGTCCAAAGCCTGAACTGCTTTCTGCTGCAGAGCTGCTTTTTTGAAGATTTCATCATTAGGGACCTTATATTTTTTGAGAGTGAGTTCATCAATTGTTGTAATGAGACTTTTCTGAACGGCTTTTCTCTTGTCGTAGTTATTGAAGATGAGTTTTTCAAGAACTGGCTTTGGATCACCGCTTTTGAGTTTTGTCAGGAGAAGGAAGAAGTCTGATAATCCATCAATTGAGTATTTATCAATCTGCAGAACTGGGATTACTTCATCAGATCCGAGAAGCACTTTTTTATCAAGTTCAGAATAAGATGGTGGCATATCAAACAGAATGAAGTCAGGAGATAAACTTGCTAATTCTGCAATGAAATTCTTGATGGCATTACGATTTTCAATTTCTGTTGCTTCACCTCTGGCCCATTTGTCGAGTTTTCCGCCTGCAGAAAGTTTTTTACAAGGAACCAGGAAAAGACCATCGTATTTAGTTCTGCATACGATATTTGCTATTCCGATGGAATTGTCATAAAGGTAATCTGCAAGTTCATATTCCATAGAATCAGGATCTGCAGGATAGAACTGGCTTGTAAGGTTTGCCTGGCTATCTGTATCAACAAGAATTACTTTCTTTCCTTTTGTTATGAGTTCACCTGCAATTGCTGCAGTAAGAGTTGTTTTTCCGACTCCGCCTTTGTGGTTATAGAAACAGATTGTTTTCATAAAGATGACTCCTTCTCAAAATCTCAATTTTCATTATAAATGCAAAGTTAAAAAATGTAAAGAATATATATAGAAACTTCTTTATATACATAAAGAGATTATAAAGAGAAAGTTCTTTATATACATAAAGAATATAAAGAGAAAGTTCTTTATATAAAATAGAGGACGCAAATAGAAGCGTTTTAAGGGGGGTGTTTGAGAAAAAACGTGTAATTACCCTACCCACTCGTTTTGAAGCGTTTCTAGGGCCTTTTTTGAAGGTGTACATTTTTTACCGGAAATTCGACCAAAATTCCCTAAAATTCGACCAAAATTGCCTGAATATGGTACTGTTTTTTCTTTGCAGCAGAACTATATTGTAAACATAACTTGAATGGTTATTTCTTGGATTTTATAGCTTTTACTGATTACTGCAGCAGCTTTTATTAGTTTTGGTTATTGATTTTTTGCAAGATTTGACCGATAATATAGGCAACGGCTTAGAACCCCGTTTTTTACATACCTAGAATAATTAAGAAGAACTTAACAAGTTGATATTGGCATTGGTCTGATTGTAGACGTTTTCCGATTGCCAGTATAGGCATTTGGAATAATGCTGATATTTGTTTCGTTTCAGAAATGTACTGCTTTATTCTAGGGGCAGATATATTGACGGATACGAAACTGGTTATATTGAGTAAAACTCAATATCGATTTGTTAAGTTCTTTTTTTATGTAATACCGAGGTTCTTACCGTTGGGGAAAAATATATTGATGTGTCATTCTGTGGCACTTCGGTATATTAAAATGATGGTGGGAATCGAAAAAAAGTGAACTCATTTATTGGGACATCGGCAGCGGCATTACAAACTCAACTCAAATCGTCCTATTTTATAGGAAAACAATCCCAATATTTAAAAATTCGCAGTGCTTTTAATAAGGGCCAGGAGCAGAATAGAAACAGATACCTGGATGAAGCTCTTACCTATCCTTATATTCAGCCAAATACACAATTCAATCTCAAATGGTTAGTGTTCGATGTAGATCGTGATTTTAATATCTCTGAGATCTATGATTGTAATGCCCCTATTCCGAATTTTGTTGTAGTAAATCCAGAAAACGGCCATTCTCATTTGTGGTATGGATTAAACCAGGCAGTTTATTCTCAATTTCAATTCAAATCCTCAAGACCAATGCAATACGCTAAAGCCGTTTACAAGGCTCTCTGCAAGAAACTTGATGCAGATGTTCATTTCAATAAAGTTCTCTGTAAAAACCCTATTCATGAAATGTGGCAGACAATTTCACTTAGAAAAGAACTGTATGATCTATCAGAACTTGCAAGCCATCTTGATATTAACTGGATAGATGAGACTCCTGCCAAGAAAAGAAGATCTAGAACTGCTGCAGCAACAATAACGATGGAAGATGTAGGGCAATTCTCAGGAGCTGATTCAGGATCTAGAAACTCAGAAACCTTTGATTACTGCAGAGTTAAAGCTTATTCCCACAGAAGAAATACAAATTGCTCAGAAAAAGAACTCATAGACTGGACCTATGCTCTTGTAAAGACAGTAAATGCAAGTAACCGGCCATCTATGGATGAACGAGAATGTTCACAGATTGCAGAATCAATTGCAGTCTGGACCTATGCAAATATTGATCCAGTAAAGGCAAAAGAAGCTATGTATGACGAGGCTGACAGAGAAAGATCTTTGCTTGTTCGTCAAAAGAAAGCGGCCAAGAAAGTGAAAGATATTAAGAAGTATCTTAAGAAACATCCTGATGCATCAAACAGAGAGATTTCCAGAGTTTTAGGTGATGGATTTTCTACTGACACAGTAAATAGGGCAGTAAAGAAGATTGCAGCCGAGAAAAAAGCGAAAGCAGAAAAAGCTGCAGCTTCTCGAGCCGAAGTTGTGGGATTAGTTCCTTCTGATGATCCTTTAAGTGAGAGATTTGTAAATCAGGTTGTAAAGGCTGTAGGCCTTTTGGGTTCTCCTGGTATTACTAGACTAACTAACTGACTTTTTTTACTGGCGTAGTCAGTTACTTTTTTTATCGGTATTTAGTCCTTTTTTTATAATCACAAAGGGCAAGAGTGAAGCGAAGCTTCACCGCGGCAGGTGGGGTCTGGGGACACTTCCCCAGCATAGATCAAACAGTTTTCTTTTTTGTTCTTTTTATTTGTTATACAAAATGCAGCAGCAGCAGCTTTTTGTATAACACTTGTTCCAGGTCCTGAAATTTTTTTCCATACCTGGTGAAATAAATTGCGTGAGGTATTTAGAAAACCTATATATTTAGGTAAAATAAAAGCTATGGAATCAGTAAAACAGATGATGGATGATCACATTGACCATCTTACAAAAGAAACAGATCAGCTTAGAGCAAGATTAGAGACACTTTATGATGAAGTTCAAGGAAAGACTCGTATATATGTAAAGCGAGAAGATCTTGATACTGTATTTCATCAGGCAGAAGAAATTGCTCGTGAAATGGTGTCCTTGAAGTCTGCAAATGAAATTCTTTATAAGAATAGGGGAAAAGCTTCTCCTAAAAAAGCCGTATCTTCAAAATCGAATGGAAAATTCGGCGGCCGCCCGCCAAGAGAAATTGCAGAAAAGAAACGTCGTATTCAGGAACTAGAGAATCGAAGTTATGTTCTTTTTGAAACTTTAACAGATGCAGAAAGAAAAGAGCTTGATGAATTGTATTATGATATAACTGCATGGGAAACAAATAAAAAAATGCGTATTAAGGAAGAACAAGAAAACCTAAATAAATAGGAAAAAGTGGAGTTATATGCAGGATTTTGAAATAAAAGATAGTAGTAAAAATGATAAAACTGGGGTTTATGAGTTTTATCTGGCTTTTCTAAAAGTTCATTGTTCAAAAGATGGGATTTTGTATCAGCGAAAATATCCGTATGAACAGTATGAAGATTTTTATACACATCATTCGCATATTTTTAACGGCTGCAATTCAGATTTAAAACGGATAATTGATACAAAGGACAGAAATGAATTAACGGATTCAGATTTTCAAATTGTTTTGGATGAATTTGAAAAAAGATGCTTTACTCGTAGAACAGGACAGAGAGAAAACTGGTATATTTCTTTTTCTGGCTTTGCATTGTTTTTTGGAATGGTTTTTATTGTAGCATCTATTATATGTAAGTCCTTTTTTCTTGCAGCAGTAGGAGTTGTTTTTTCAGCGGCTTGTTTTTCGTCCTTATTGAGAAATATAAATGTAGGAAGAGTGATTTCAGGAAAGCAGAAAAATCCTAAGAAAAGGATATTTTATTTTCCAGTGAGGACAAATGAAGTGTTCAAAAAATTGGATCAACTTTGGAGAGAATTAAAAGAAGATGTAATTCAAGTAGATTCTGAAGATATTAAAATTGAAGACTTAAAAATTCTTGAAGAACTTGTTCAGGAAGGGCAGCTTTTAAAGGAAGATGGAAAGTATAAACTAGCTGGTCCAATTAAAAGCTTTGTAAAGTGGAGAGAAGAGCAGGGAGATATTTACGATATTAAGAACAATTTTATTTGCAAAAATATATTGCAAACAGATGGATCAAAAATAACATTAAATTCAATTTATCAGGCAAAAAGCAGAAATAAAGAGGATGAAAAACCGTTTTTAGACTAACCTTGCCAAAATCTTGCTTACCCTTGTCATAACCTTTTGAACCTTGCGTGAGATTTCAATTTTATAAATCTATTATGGAGACATACGATTTTTAGTCGTATGTCTTTTTTTTTGCATCAGGAGGATTTATGGAAAAAGTGATTATAAAAGATCCAGAAGAACTGAAAAATGAAAAGCAGTATGCAAGCAAATATGTAAGTCCATTTTTCAGACCATTCTATCTATATAGGTATCAAGTTTTGCGTGTAATGAATCTTTCTCCAAGTCAGGCCAGAAGTAGAGTTATGTCAGAACTGAATATTATTTGGGAAAAAATAGGGGAGGATCTGCAGCATGAAGAATCCTAACTTTCAACAAAAAACAACAAAGACCGGCTACAAGTTCCGGCCGTTTTCACTGGCTGACCACAGTCCTGCTGCTGCAAAAAAAAGGCAGCAGCAGGAGCAGAAGGGGTGGCCATCCGTTCAACGACCTATACTTTCCGCCGGTCTATGTTGTTGCAAGATTCGCAAAAGTGTAAACACTTTTACAAATCTTGCCAGGGAGTTCACCCCCTTGGATCCTCGTCGCAAAGATAACGGACCAGAAAAGTCGGTCCATTATTTTTGCTCAGGAGAACTTGCCTATGAATAAGAAAAGACAAAACACTGCAGCGTTCCGTCTTTCTGATTCTGAAAGGCAAGTTCTCAAGGACCGAATCAAAAACTCTGGAATGAGTAGCCAGGAGTTTCTTCTTCGGTCCTCGCTTGAAAGACCAATTATGAATGTAGAAGTCTTTCAAGCTTTGTTGGTTGAACTTCGTAAGCAAGGAACGAATCTCAACCAAATTGCCAGGGCCTGCAATTCTGGCCGCCAGATGGATGCTGCAGAAAGTGCAAAAGCTGCAGCTAGGAAAATTGAAAGAACAGTTCAAGCATTGAGATTTTTTTATGAGATGGAAAGTCGGGGAGTGGACCTTTCTCGATTAAAGAAAGCTTGTGATGAATCTGCAGTAAATCCATCAGATCAGGACAAGGAGATCCTGGAGGAGTTAAAGGTAGTATGGCCATTCTTAAAATTGTAAATCGGAGAAATGGGAAAAGGAAAAGGTCCCATCTGGCCAGAGTTATTAAATATGTCCTGAAAACAGAAAAGACAGAAGAAAAACTCATTTACGGCCAGAACCTGGAACCAGAAAGAGCCTATCAGATGATGATGGAAACCAAGGACCTTTTTAATAAAAGGAAAGGGATGGATTATTTTCATTTTGTGTTGTCATATCCGCCAAATGAAAAAATCACTCCTGAACAAGCTTTGGAGCAGGCCAAAGAGTTGTTGGAAAGAACAAAGAAGTTTAGGGGATATGAAACTCTTGTTGCGGTCCATCGTGATAAGAAGCACATCCATGTTCACTTCATTGTTAATTCAGTGAACTTTGTAGACGGCCGAAAGTTCCATCTTTCCAGGAAAGAATTGGAAGCATTAAAGCAGCTGCAGAACCAAATCAATATAGAGAAAGGTTTTTCTGCAGCACCTGGAAAATATGAAGATATGAACGGAGAAGAAAGAACCGAAACCGTTTCAAATAATAAAAATACTTATCAGCTTTTGAAACGTGCTGAAAGTGGGGAAGTGAAAAGTTATGTGCAAACTTGTGCAATTTCAGTTTTGACACAAGCTGCAAGAGCTTCCAGTAAGGAAGAGTTCATTCAGCTTATGGATCAGGATGGATTTGAAACCATCTGGGATGACAACAAAAAACACATAACTTTCATTGATAAAGAACGTGCAGCAGCAGGGGAGCAGAAGTGCAAAATCCGTCTTTCAAAACTGGCGGATTACTATGCTGAATTCAAAAATCTTAATACAAAGGAGGATTTAATACATGGCTTTGACGAAAACCGCAGAGTATCAGCAGAAGCAAGAGAAAACATCGAAAGAATCAGATCTGGTTCAGGAATTGCAGCAGATAATAACGGATCAGAAATCGAAGATATCGGCCCTGGAATCGAAGAACTCAAAAGCAGTACAGAAAATCAACGAACTGAATTCGATAATCTCCGACAAGGACAAGATAATCTCCGAGCAAAAGGAGTTGATCAGTCAGCAGCAATCGGACAGCTCGAACACGATAGAAAACAACGAGAAGCTGCTAGATCTGAACAAGGCCGCACCAATAACACAACTACAAGAAGCTCAGAAAAAGATTACGGCCCTTCAAGGTGATCTTAAAAAAGAGAAGAATAAACCTCCAAAGATTGAAACCAGGATTGTAACGGAATATGAACCAAAGTGCAGTTCGTGTGTTAAGGAAGAACATGAAAAAGCTATAACTGTTATGAATAATAAGCAAACTTTATATGAAAGTTGCATAGTGGGTGGAGGTCTTTATGCAATTGTTATGACAGTTTTCCAGATAATCAATGCAGATGGATTTTTATTCTTCTGCAAGAAACTTGGAAAAGGAATAGGGGAGTTTTACATAAAAGCCTGGGACTATCTTTGTTCTATTGAGTTTAGTAGTGCTGCAGGAACAGTTACAGTTCAGGCTCTTTTTGGCTTGGTCATAGTAGCAATTACATTTGCGGTAATAGCCGGAATTGTGGCGTTGTATGTTGGTCCTGAATGGATGCGACATTGGGGAACTGTTGCAGAACTGGTTATAACACTTGGAATCGTAATTAACTGGGACCGGCAGTTATGGGAATTATGGCATCATAATTTGCTTTTGGTTTGGTTATATTCCCAGATCATTTATTTTGTTGGAGCTTTCATAATCTGGAAGAAGTTCATTGATTACTAGACTGCTCTAGATTGCAATAGTTCGTATAAATGTACGGCTAAAAATTAAATAACGCTATTTAGGATGCTTAAAAATGGACCTCTCGACATTGAATATGCATCTATAAATAAATCTAAATTAAAGGAGCTTGTAATGAGCGTTTTTTCAAATGGCGGCTATGTGCCGGAAGGGATGGATTTTGGAGAGTGGGTTGAGTACTTGAATGGAATAGATGAGTATGAAGCTTTCCAGGATTATTTAGAATTTTTGGAAGAAGAAGAGGAAGAATATCCTGATGATCTTCTTATTCCTACTTTGAGTGATGAATCAATTGCATCACTTAAAACGGTGGCTGCAGGAGCGTTTCAAGAAATTGAACGTTCTTTTGCAGATATGAGTACGGATCAGAAACTTTCAAATCTTGATGAATTGATGGATTTGAACAGAAAAAGATTGCTTTTTGATTACATAAAGCAAGATGATGAGTTTGGCTTTAATTTCATTTTTGATGGCAGAGAAAATGCTTCTTTTGCAGAAAGTGGAAAAAGAGCTTTGACTTATACAAATCTGAAAAGAATCTATGATATGGATGAGTTTAATTCAAATGATCCTGAGTTAAAGAAATCCTTAGAATTCTATGATTCTGTAATTCATAATGAATCCTGGTGTGAAAAGCAGATGCAGCGAATTGATCAGTGGATGAATTGTGATGCAGGCTCAAGCCAGGCAGTTTATGCAAAATGCTTGAACAAAAGTTTTCAGGACCTGAGAGAAAGAATTGTTCAGGATCCTGAAATAACGAAAACTAAGGTCCGTAAAGTTGATTATTCAATGGATCGTTAAATTTTAACTCTCTAAATCTGAAAAATTATGTATGGATATATGAATAAAATGGAAATAACGCAATCTAGAACAGTCTAGGTTGCGTTATTTTTTTAAAGTATCAATAATCCATCTGATAGTTTCTACAATTAAAACTATTAACCAGGAATAATCATTTAGATTAAATCGTTTTTTCTTCTTTCTGCTCATATATAATATAGTCATTTCAGAAAAAAATTAGATTAAATCCTGACTGTATATAATGGTAATTCTGTCTACTAACCTAAATATTTAGGTTTTCTTATACACTATTCTAACGTTTTTGCCTGGGCATTTACAACAGTTTCATGAACAAAAATAATCTGTCCTTTCTTATTTTTATAGAAATCTGATTCCAGTCGTTTGAAATAACCTCTACGGAAATGTGGATTTACAATTCCGCCTGCAGATGGCTCCTGAAGATCTAGGACCTTTTCTGATGTGGCCAAACGATGGTTGTTTTCAGTTTTAATTCCATGAGGTGCTCCATCAGTAAGACAGTCCGGAAAGCAGCTTATGTAAGCAATCATATTTATTGCAAAATGAGCAATTTCATTTATTTCAGGATCTGTATAAACGATGGAATTTTTATTTTCATAATCAATGCTTGAAAGATGGAATTGTTCCATTCCATGTGCTACAAAAATGCGAAGCTCTTCATTTTCATAAAGAGAATAACAGAAAACATAGCCCTGGCGTTCATCAGGAATGTGTAGACAGAATGCCAGATTTGAACCTTCTGAAAGATGCTGCATTTCATCATCTTCATTGACAATAACTCTTGAGCCGTTATCAGCAATGTATTTTTTGATTCCTGAAAGATCCTTAACTTCTGCCTGCTTCAAGAAGTTCTGCAGGTGTGCATCCGTCATATAAATATGGACCAGTTCGTGATGAACGTCTCTAACGAATAACTGAAAGGACGTTGCATCATCAATGCTCTGGGCATAGTTTTTCAGGAAAAAATCTCTGAACTGTTCTGCAGGATGATCAGACAACTCCCCTGCTGCGGCCATTTCTCTGCAGAATCTGCGGAAGTTGTCATAGAAGATTCCGAATGTTTTACTGTATTCCTTGTGTTTTGCCATAATCTAATTTTAAGCTATATCAGCATAGTGAACATTGATAGCATTCATAACTGATTGGAAATCCATATCATCAATACTTTCAACATCATCATTATCAAATCCAACACTAAGCACATGTAAGAATCTTGAGAATTCGTAAATCTTTTCAACATTTTCACCATAATGTTCTAAAAGGTTCTCTTTTATTCTATCAGCTTTTGAAAGTAATAATAGTTTTTGGTATGTAACATTTATTTCTTGTGTATGACCATTTGGATGGGCATAGTTATAATGCTGAGTTGGAGTTAGGGCTATAAGATTTTCAAGATAATAACAAATCTCTGGATACATAGCTTTTGGGAAGATATGATGAATATGTATAGCTTGATCACTTAAGTGAGCACTTTCTAAATGTTCTGTTTGACTATTTCTGTATTGATCATTAAATAAACGAAGAAATTTCTTTGCTTTATTAGATTGATATTCGTAGTATTGTTCATTGATCTGGATAGGATTTTCACTAGCATATTCTTTTCTTGTTATACCTTTAGGTTTATTAGCATAAATATCCCTAAAATTATTTCGATTATACATTAATACATCAAATGTAATCATATCTTTAGATACATGGCCGCCTTCCGTACCACAAGCATTGTAAAAATAAGCTAAAGGATTAATTACTTTTGTAAAAATTCGGCCACATTCTAAGTCTTTGTTTATTGGAGTATATCTTTTTGTGAAATGGTAAAAGTCATTTTTTACATTCAGATATAAAGATTGCATCCGATCTTTGTTACTCAAATATCTTCTTTGTTCTGAGAAATAATTATCAAAACTTGAATATAATCCACTGTCGGATAATACTTTTTCAATGTATCTGAATAGGAATTTCAAAGCATTTCGTTCACTGATTGCAATGTATTCTAATAATTCTAAATTATTAACGGTATATACATTTTTATTGCCATCTTTGGTTTCATTTAAAACTTTTGAATATCCAAGCAGTTTTAAAGGTTGTCCAAAAAACTTATCATATTCATTTTTAGCTTTGTCTGTTGTTGGACTTGGCTTTTTAAAAATAGCCATTGTATTATCAATAGCATAATCATTAAACCATATATCCTTGGTATAAAATGGTTGACCAGGATGTTCCATGACATAGTTATAAATACAATCAGCCTGAAAAGAGAGAACGTCTGGTGTACATTTCTGATCAATCCATCTACCGTTATGGGAAGTTCTAACGTCATAATCATTTTGAGATAAGAAATCAATAACTGCTTGTTCTGTAAGCATTTTTTTCTCCTTTTTTTATTTTAATAATCCATAAAAATATACGGAACAAGCATCTACATTGAGAGATCTTGTTTGATAGTTTCTTGCAATTTGATAAAAAGTTCTATATTCAGGTGTAGAAAAGAAGACTAATTGTTCATCAGAAATAGAACGATTTATCTTTGGAATAAGAATGGCAACAGAGCCATTTACTAAAACGCCTTTTGGTTTTCTCATGACTCTAGGTTTGTAAGTCATGTTTGGAGTTAAAAAAACATTATTATCGTTTAAATATTTGCTGACTGAAAATGAGTTGAGCACATCTTTATCTACAAAAGAATCATATCCAGGAATATCAATTAGATTTACCCCCAGATCATCTATATTTCTAGATTTTATAATTCTAATGGAAGATGAGTTTTTCTCTAAACTTGTATTTGAATTAGTTAATTGGCGATCACGAAATACAGTGAAAACATTAAACTCTAATTTATCTGCAACCATATCAAAATTAGAATCTCTGTAAATTAACCAATAAGGATATTTGTTATCAAAAATATAATCTTGTTTTTGAATAATCCTTTTATTCATTGTTGTTGAGATAATTTCTGTCTTACCAGGTTTTCCATTTGTATCAATAAAAGTACAAATAGTTTCAACAAGAACTCCTTTAAAACCTTGTTCTCCAAAATCCTGAATACAATCAATTTTGTATTTAGAAAGGAGTTCCCTTGTGACCTTAAATTCTGGTGTGTTTAATAAATTCTTAGGAGTAATCATTGCAACATAGTTTGCTATTGAAACAGATTTCTCTAAGAAAAACTCAAAAAGATTTGTTGTATCTTTGTTTGTGTTGTTTTGTAGATATGGCTTAGCTATTTTTGCATCTACTTTAGTAAATGGAGGATTTCCTATAACTAAAAAATATTTCTTGTTGAATGAATGCAATAAAAAGTCATCACAAATGAAATTGAGAGTAATATTGTTTGGAATATCAATTTTTTCTAACAATATTTTAACAATATCTAAAGAATTCTGATCAATATCACAAACATCAATTGTTACTGCTTGTTTGTCTTCATACTTTCTCATAAGTGGAGGGAGAAAATTTCCTATTCCAACAGATGGCTCCAATATATGAAGCTCTTCCAGGCTTGTATCTGGAAGTGAGGACATGATTTCATTTACGATGAACTTATTAGTAAAGTATGCAGAATTATTTTCTCTTTTACTGTTAGTCAATTCTGCAATTCTTGATAAGCAAGAAAAATCTAGATTTTCAGGATTTTTTTTTAGATATTCTTTAAGCCTGGGAACATCCTTTAAATTATTTTGTTCGATTGTTCTATTTATTTCTTGAGTATCAAAGTGTTGCTGATTTATGAAATTTTTTATATTGCAACCTATTTGGAAAAAGATATTTGTAGGAACTGCTTCGCCTATAGATTGTCTAATATTTATTTCTTCTTTTTTTAGAATAGCAGTCTTTTCTGCAAGTGAAAGACTGTTTAATTCTGAAAGATCTTTGTTGGTCCATCTAAAGTCCTCAGGAATGGTCATGATTTTCATAAGTTCTCTAATTGAAAAAACACGATCTTCACATGGATGAATTGTATTTTGACTTGCTAACTGATCATTTCTTGTATGAATACAAGGAGCTACTTTATCCCAGTATTGGCGAGTATATTTATCTCCATTTTTTTGAACGTTTTGAATGATTTTTCCATCAACGACTTGGTGAGGTCTTTTCATAGGATCTTCATTTTCAAAAGCTCCCTGCCCCTCTTTTAGATCATGAATCCAAGGCCTCATTTTTTCATCATAGGTTCTGAATTGATGATAGAAATCTGTAGGACAGAATTCACCCCATTCAAGTTTTGGCATATTTCCGATAATGTCTCTTAATGTCTTTTCTTCGACATATTTAGGAAATAGTTCAATAGGTGCTATATAATCTGCATATTTTTTTGAAACTCCAATAACTATGGTTCTTGTTCTAGAAGAATTACTTCCATAGTTTTTGAAGTTTAGAATTTTATGGGAAATAATATAATCCGATCCTAATTCTTCATAAATAACGGTCCCTATTTCTTTTATTGTTTTGTCTGGGGCCGTACATCCAGTTTTCATAAATGCAGCAACATTCTCGAAAATAAAAAAGTTAGGATGAATTTCATTTATAATTTTAATACTTTCAACAACAAGACTATTTCTGTTTATTTCTGTAGCTGACTTTTTATGATTTGCAACAGACATTCCCTGACATGGTGGAGTTGCAATAACAACATCCACATTTTTGAGTCCGTCTTTTTCCCATCTTTTTATCTCAGATAAAATAAGCTTTTTTGTTTCTTCTGTAGTTATGTCTCCACAGATATAACCTGATTCATATTTGCACTTATTATTATTACGTTGAACATTTAATCTTCGTTCTATAAGTTCATTTGTTGCAATGCAATCAAAACCTGCTTTTTTGAATCCATAACAACCAACACCAGCAGAGCTAAATAAACTTATGTATGTAGGGTTTTCAATATTATTTTTCTTCATTATTTATCTCCTTTGGTTGTTTCTGGCCAGTCTGCATTTACTTCACCAGTTCTATACCCTTTTGACTTCATGTATTCCATCAAGTTCAAAGGTGGTAGATCATGCTCTGCCCTTCTCTTATTTTTTTCTTCAAGCTTTGCAAGAAGCTCTTCAATGGCCATTTCTGCAGGATTGAATCTTGCCTTTGGATTGTTCTTCTTTGCAGCCTTTTCTTTTACAGTTTGATCCCAGTTCCAAACCCATTCATGAGGTGGAAGTTCGTCAAAAGGACCTTCTGTATCTTTATCTTTTGCGAAATCATGCAGCTTATAGATTTCAAGATTTGTGCTGAATGCGTAATTTACACCTAATTCTTCTGCAAATTCTCTGGATCTTTCCATGCAGGCATCGCAGTCTTCACCAGGAGTCATAACGGCTACTGGTTCTTTTTTCTGATTTATCAGAACGATGGCCGGCTGAATGAGCTTTCCTGATTTACCGGTATATATGTTTTCTATCCTAAGATAACGTGGTCGCCATTTTGTCTGAATTGTGTTCAAATGTTTCATTCCAATTTTTAAGGAACGAGATTTAATCTTTGTGAATTCACCATTGGCGATATATTTTTCAACTGCTTCTCTAATGTCAGTGCCAGTGCAGTCAATTTTTTCATTTACTGAGGTCCAGAGATAAAGTTTAAGTCTGGAATCTTCCCCAGGAAGAATTCCAGGTTCTTCTACACATTCTGCCTGAAGAAATTTTCCATAATAATCAAATACAACTGAGGTATCGCCATTTTCTTCTATAGAAACATCAATGATTTTTGCACCAATCAGACTGAATACTCTTCTAAGAAAAGCTCTATGAACGAATGCAGGAGCATGACCAGTTTCTATTTCACATTCTTTGATGGCATACTCTACCCTTTTCCAATTCAATCTTGTTTGGCTGAGTTTAGAATCTTCTAAAGAATTAAGTTTTGTTTCTTTTAGTTTGAGATATTGGTTTCTTGTAATGTTTTTTCCATGTAATAATCTTCGCCAATTTTTCTTTATCTTTTTTTCACCATCTGTAAAAATTTCCGGGAACCAGGCAAAGAGATAATCATACTGTTGGGCAGACGGCTTGTAATTATAGTTTTCGTCATGGAAAAATACTGTTTTTAGTACAATGCTTGTTATTCTCATCTAAAATAAACCTATATATTTAGATTATTTGAGGTTATTCAGGATGTTTTCATGGATTCCTGAATCAGAAATTATAAGCTTTCCGGCTGAAATTTGAAGTGCAGCATAATCAAGGCACATTCTAATTCCATGTGAAAGACTTAATCCTTCTGCTCCAAAGAGTTTTTCATATTCCTTTTTCTTGGCTTTACTTATATAGAAGTTTAAGAGAACCTTTTCTTTTTCATCGTTCTTCTTTTCTTCCCTGGCCTTTGTTTCTGTTTCAACTGCTTGATTAATGATATTTAATTTTGCAGCAGTTCCTGCAGCTGCAGTAGCTAAAGCTTCACTTTCCTTTAATTTTGCCATTTTATTATTCTCCAATAATATCGTTTACGATTGTTTCCAAAACTTCTGTTGTATCTGGCTTCATGCGGTCCAAAGCCTGAACTGCTTTCTGCTGCAGAGCTGCTTTTTTGAAGATTTCATCATTAGGGACCTTATATTTTTTGAGAGTGAGTTCATCAATTGTTGTAATGAGACTTTTCTGAACGGCTTTTCTCTTGTCGTAGTTATTGAAGATGAGTTTTTCAAGAACTGGCTTTGGATCACCGCTTTTGAGTTTTGTCAGGAGAAGGAAGAAGTCTGATAATCCATCAATTGAGTATTTATCAATCTGCAGAACTGGGATTACTTCATCAGATCCGAGAAGCACTTTTTTATCAAGTTCAGAATAAGATGGTGGCATATCAAACAGAATGAAGTCAGGAGATAAACTTGCTAATTCTGCAATGAAATTCTTGATGGCATTACGATTTTCAATTTCTGTTGCTTCACCTCTGGCCCATTTGTCGAGTTTTCCGCCTGCAGAAAGTTTTTTACAAGGAACCAGGAAAAGACCATCGTATTTAGTTCTGCATACGATATTTGCTATTCCGATGGAATTGTCATAAAGGTAATCTGCAAGTTCATATTCCATAGAATCAGGATCTGCAGGATAGAACTGGCTTGTAAGGTTTGCCTGGCTATCTGTATCAACAAGAATTACTTTCTTTCCTTTTGTTATGAGTTCACCTGCAATTGCTGCAGTAAGAGTTGTTTTTCCGACTCCGCCTTTGTGGTTATAGAAACAGATTGTTTTCATAAAGATGACTCCTTCTCAAAATCTCAATTTTCATTATAAATGCAAAGTTAAAAAATGTAAAGAATATATATAGAAACTTCTTTATATACATAAAGAGATTATAAAGAGAAAGTTCTTTATATACATAAAGAATATAAAGAGAAAGTTCTTTATATAAAATAGAGGACGCAAATAGAAGCGTTTTAAGGGGGGTGTTTGAGAAAAAACGTGTAATTACCCTACCCACTCGTTTTGAAGCGTTTCTAGGGCCTTTTTTGAAGGTGTACATTTTTTACCGGAAATTCGACCAAAATTCCCTAAAATTCGACCAAAATTGCCTGAATATGGTACTGTTTTTTCTTTGCAGCAGAACTATATTGTAAACATAACTTGAATGGTTATTTCTTGGATTTTATAGCTTTTACTGATTACTGCAGCAGCTTTTATTAGTTTTGGTTATTGATTTTTTGCAAGATTTGACCGATAATATAGGCAACGGCTTAGAACCCCGTTTTTTACATACCTAGAATAATTAAGAAGAACTTAACAAGTTGATATTGGCATTGGTCTGATTGTAGACGTTTTCCGATTGCCAGTATAGGCATTTGGAATAATGCTGATATTTGTTTCGTTTCAGAAATGTACTGCTTTATTCTAGGGGCAGATATATTGACGGATACGAAACTGGTTATATTGAGTAAAACTCAATATCGATTTGTTAAGTTCTTTTTTTATGTAATACCGAGGTTCTTACCGTTGGGGAAAAATATATTGATGTGTCATTCTGTGGCACTTCGGTATATTAAAATGATGGTGGGAATCGAAAAAAAGTGAACTCATTTATTGGGACATCGGCAGCGGCATTACAAACTCAACTCAAATCGTCCTATTTTATAGGAAAACAATCCCAATATTTAAAAATTCGCAGTGCTTTTAATAAGGGCCAGGAGCAGAATAGAAACAGATACCTGGATGAAGCTCTTACCTATCCTTATATTCAGCCAAATACACAATTCAATCTCAAATGGTTAGTGTTCGATGTAGATCGTGATTTTAATATCTCTGAGATCTATGATTGTAATGCCCCTATTCCGAATTTTGTTGTAGTAAATCCAGAAAACGGCCATTCTCATTTGTGGTATGGATTAAACCAGGCAGTTTATTCTCAATTTCAATTCAAATCCTCAAGACCAATGCAATACGCTAAAGCCGTTTACAAGGCTCTCTGCAAGAAACTTGATGCAGATGTTCATTTCAATAAAGTTCTCTGTAAAAACCCTATTCATGAAATGTGGCAGACAATTTCACTTAGAAAAGAACTGTATGATCTATCAGAACTTGCAAGCCATCTTGATATTAACTGGATAGATGAGACTCCTGCCAAGAAAAGAAGATCTAGAACTGCTGCAGCAACAATAACGATGGAAGATGTAGGGCAATTCTCAGGAGCTGATTCAGGATCTAGAAACTCAGAAACCTTTGATTACTGCAGAGTTAAAGCTTATTCCCACAGAAGAAATACAAATTGCTCAGAAAAAGAACTCATAGACTGGACCTATGCTCTTGTAAAGACAGTAAATGCAAGTAACCGGCCATCTATGGATGAACGAGAATGTTCACAGATTGCAGAATCAATTGCAGTCTGGACCTATGCAAATATTGATCCAGTAAAGGCAAAAGAAGCTATGTATGACGAGGCTGACAGAGAAAGATCTTTGCTTGTTCGTCAAAAGAAAGCGGCCAAGAAAGTGAAAGATATTAAGAAGTATCTTAAGAAACATCCTGATGCATCAAACAGAGAGATTTCCAGAGTTTTAGGTGATGGATTTTCTACTGACACAGTAAATAGGGCAGTAAAGAAGATTGCAGCCGAGAAAAAAGCGAAAGCAGAAAAAGCTGCAGCTTCTCGAGCCGAAGTTGTGGGATTAGTTCCTTCTGATGATCCTTTAAGTGAGAGATTTGTAAATCAGGTTGTAAAGGCTGTAGGCCTTTTGGGTTCTCCTGGTATTACTAGACTAACTAACTGACTTTTTTTACTGGCGTAGTCAGTTACTTTTTTTATCGGTATTTAGTCCTTTTTTTATAATCACAAAGGGCAAGAGTGAAGCGAAGCTTCACCGCGGCAGGTGGGGTCTGGGGACACTTCCCCAGCATAGATCAAACAGTTTTCTTTTTTGTTCTTTTTATTTGTTATACAAAATGCAGCAGCAGCAGCTTTTTGTATAACACTTGTTCCAGGTCCTGAAATTTTTTTCCATACCTGGTGAAATAAATTGCGTGAGGTATTTAGAAAACCTATATATTTAGGTAAAATAAAAGCTATGGAATCAGTAAAACAGATGATGGATGATCACATTGACCATCTTACAAAAGAAACAGATCAGCTTAGAGCAAGATTAGAGACACTTTATGATGAAGTTCAAGGAAAGACTCGTATATATGTAAAGCGAGAAGATCTTGATACTGTATTTCATCAGGCAGAAGAAATTGCTCGTGAAATGGTGTCCTTGAAGTCTGCAAATGAAATTCTTTATAAGAATAGGGGAAAAGCTTCTCCTAAAAAAGCCGTATCTTCAAAATCGAATGGAAAATTCGGCGGCCGCCCGCCAAGAGAAATTGCAGAAAAGAAACGTCGTATTCAGGAACTAGAGAATCGAAGTTATGTTCTTTTTGAAACTTTAACAGATGCAGAAAGAAAAGAGCTTGATGAATTGTATTATGATATAACTGCATGGGAAACAAATAAAAAAATGCGTATTAAGGAAGAACAAGAAAACCTAAATAAATAGGAAAAAGTGGAGTTATATGCAGGATTTTGAAATAAAAGATAGTAGTAAAAATGATAAAACTGGGGTTTATGAGTTTTATCTGGCTTTTCTAAAAGTTCATTGTTCAAAAGATGGGATTTTGTATCAGCGAAAATATCCGTATGAACAGTATGAAGATTTTTATACACATCATTCGCATATTTTTAACGGCTGCAATTCAGATTTAAAACGGATAATTGATACAAAGGACAGAAATGAATTAACGGATTCAGATTTTCAAATTGTTTTGGATGAATTTGAAAAAAGATGCTTTACTCGTAGAACAGGACAGAGAGAAAACTGGTATATTTCTTTTTCTGGCTTTGCATTGTTTTTTGGAATGGTTTTTATTGTAGCATCTATTATATGTAAGTCCTTTTTTCTTGCAGCAGTAGGAGTTGTTTTTTCAGCGGCTTGTTTTTCGTCCTTATTGAGAAATATAAATGTAGGAAGAGTGATTTCAGGAAAGCAGAAAAATCCTAAGAAAAGGATATTTTATTTTCCAGTGAGGACAAATGAAGTGTTCAAAAAATTGGATCAACTTTGGAGAGAATTAAAAGAAGATGTAATTCAAGTAGATTCTGAAGATATTAAAATTGAAGACTTAAAAATTCTTGAAGAACTTGTTCAGGAAGGGCAGCTTTTAAAGGAAGATGGAAAGTATAAACTAGCTGGTCCAATTAAAAGCTTTGTAAAGTGGAGAGAAGAGCAGGGAGATATTTACGATATTAAGAACAATTTTATTTGCAAAAATATATTGCAAACAGATGGATCAAAAATAACATTAAATTCAATTTATCAGGCAAAAAGCAGAAATAAAGAGGATGAAAAACCGTTTTTAGACTAACCTTGCCAAAATCTTGCTTACCCTTGTCATAACCTTTTGAACCTTGCGTGAGATTTCAATTTTATAAATCTATTATGGAGACATACGATTTTTAGTCGTATGTCTTTTTTTTTGCATCAGGAGGATTTATGGAAAAAGTGATTATAAAAGATCCAGAAGAACTGAAAAATGAAAAGCAGTATGCAAGCAAATATGTAAGTCCATTTTTCAGACCATTCTATCTATATAGGTATCAAGTTTTGCGTGTAATGAATCTTTCTCCAAGTCAGGCCAGAAGTAGAGTTATGTCAGAACTGAATATTATTTGGGAAAAAATAGGGGAGGATCTGCAGCATGAAGAATCCTAACTTTCAACAAAAAACAACAAAGACCGGCTACAAGTTCCGGCCGTTTTCACTGGCTGACCACAGTCCTGCTGCTGCAAAAAAAAGGCAGCAGCAGGAGCAGAAGGGGTGGCCATCCGTTCAACGACCTATACTTTCCGCCGGTCTATGTTGTTGCAAGATTCGCAAAAGTGTAAACACTTTTACAAATCTTGCCAGGGAGTTCACCCCCTTGGATCCTCGTCGCAAAGATAACGGACCAGAAAAGTCGGTCCATTATTTTTGCTCAGGAGAACTTGCCTATGAATAAGAAAAGACAAAACACTGCAGCGTTCCGTCTTTCTGATTCTGAAAGGCAAGTTCTCAAGGACCGAATCAAAAACTCTGGAATGAGTAGCCAGGAGTTTCTTCTTCGGTCCTCGCTTGAAAGACCAATTATGAATGTAGAAGTCTTTCAAGCTTTGTTGGTTGAACTTCGTAAGCAAGGAACGAATCTCAACCAAATTGCCAGGGCCTGCAATTCTGGCCGCCAGATGGATGCTGCAGAAAGTGCAAAAGCTGCAGCTAGGAAAATTGAAAGAACAGTTCAAGCATTGAGATTTTTTTATGAGATGGAAAGTCGGGGAGTGGACCTTTCTCGATTAAAGAAAGCTTGTGATGAATCTGCAGTAAATCCATCAGATCAGGACAAGGAGATCCTGGAGGAGTTAAAGGTAGTATGGCCATTCTTAAAATTGTAAATCGGAGAAATGGGAAAAGGAAAAGGTCCCATCTGGCCAGAGTTATTAAATATGTCCTGAAAACAGAAAAGACAGAAGAAAAACTCATTTACGGCCAGAACCTGGAACCAGAAAGAGCCTATCAGATGATGATGGAAACCAAGGACCTTTTTAATAAAAGGAAAGGGATGGATTATTTTCATTTTGTGTTGTCATATCCGCCAAATGAAAAAATCACTCCTGAACAAGCTTTGGAGCAGGCCAAAGAGTTGTTGGAAAGAACAAAGAAGTTTAGGGGATATGAAACTCTTGTTGCGGTCCATCGTGATAAGAAGCACATCCATGTTCACTTCATTGTTAATTCAGTGAACTTTGTAGACGGCCGAAAGTTCCATCTTTCCAGGAAAGAATTGGAAGCATTAAAGCAGCTGCAGAACCAAATCAATATAGAGAAAGGTTTTTCTGCAGCACCTGGAAAATATGAAGATATGAACGGAGAAGAAAGAACCGAAACCGTTTCAAATAATAAAAATACTTATCAGCTTTTGAAACGTGCTGAAAGTGGGGAAGTGAAAAGTTATGTGCAAACTTGTGCAATTTCAGTTTTGACACAAGCTGCAAGAGCTTCCAGTAAGGAAGAGTTCATTCAGCTTATGGATCAGGATGGATTTGAAACCATCTGGGATGACAACAAAAAACACATAACTTTCATTGATAAAGAACGTGCAGCAGCAGGGGAGCAGAAGTGCAAAATCCGTCTTTCAAAACTGGCGGATTACTATGCTGAATTCAAAAATCTTAATACAAAGGAGGATTTAATACATGGCTTTGACGAAAACCGCAGAGTATCAGCAGAAGCAAGAGAAAACATCGAAAGAATCAGATCTGGTTCAGGAATTGCAGCAGATAATAACGGATCAGAAATCGAAGATATCGGCCCTGGAATCGAAGAACTCAAAAGCAGTACAGAAAATCAACGAACTGAATTCGATAATCTCCGACAAGGACAAGATAATCTCCGAGCAAAAGGAGTTGATCAGTCAGCAGCAATCGGACAGCTCGAACACGATAGAAAACAACGAGAAGCTGCTAGATCTGAACAAGGCCGCACCAATAACACAACTACAAGAAGCTCAGAAAAAGATTACGGCCCTTCAAGGTGATCTTAAAAAAGAGAAGAATAAACCTCCAAAGATTGAAACCAGGATTGTAACGGAATATGAACCAAAGTGCAGTTCGTGTGTTAAGGAAGAACATGAAAAAGCTATAACTGTTATGAATAATAAGCAAACTTTATATGAAAGTTGCATAGTGGGTGGAGGTCTTTATGCAATTGTTATGACAGTTTTCCAGATAATCAATGCAGATGGATTTTTATTCTTCTGCAAGAAACTTGGAAAAGGAATAGGGGAGTTTTACATAAAAGCCTGGGACTATCTTTGTTCTATTGAGTTTAGTAGTGCTGCAGGAACAGTTACAGTTCAGGCTCTTTTTGGCTTGGTCATAGTAGCAATTACATTTGCGGTAATAGCCGGAATTGTGGCGTTGTATGTTGGTCCTGAATGGATGCGACATTGGGGAACTGTTGCAGAACTGGTTATAACACTTGGAATCGTAATTAACTGGGACCGGCAGTTATGGGAATTATGGCATCATAATTTGCTTTTGGTTTGGTTATATTCCCAGATCATTTATTTTGTTGGAGCTTTCATAATCTGGAAGAAGTTCATTGATTACTAGACTGCTCTAGATTGCAATAGTTCGTATAAATGTACGGCTAAAAATTAAATAACGCTATTTAGGATGCTTAAAAATGGACCTCTCGACATTGAATATGCATCTATAAATAAATCTAAATTAAAGGAGCTTGTAATGAGCGTTTTTTCAAATGGCGGCTATGTGCCGGAAGGGATGGATTTTGGAGAGTGGGTTGAGTACTTGAATGGAATAGATGAGTATGAAGCTTTCCAGGATTATTTAGAATTTTTGGAAGAAGAAGAGGAAGAATATCCTGATGATCTTCTTATTCCTACTTTGAGTGATGAATCAATTGCATCACTTAAAACGGTGGCTGCAGGAGCGTTTCAAGAAATTGAACGTTCTTTTGCAGATATGAGTACGGATCAGAAACTTTCAAATCTTGATGAATTGATGGATTTGAACAGAAAAAGATTGCTTTTTGATTACATAAAGCAAGATGATGAGTTTGGCTTTAATTTCATTTTTGATGGCAGAGAAAATGCTTCTTTTGCAGAAAGTGGAAAAAGAGCTTTGACTTATACAAATCTGAAAAGAATCTATGATATGGATGAGTTTAATTCAAATGATCCTGAGTTAAAGAAATCCTTAGAATTCTATGATTCTGTAATTCATAATGAATCCTGGTGTGAAAAGCAGATGCAGCGAATTGATCAGTGGATGAATTGTGATGCAGGCTCAAGCCAGGCAGTTTATGCAAAATGCTTGAACAAAAGTTTTCAGGACCTGAGAGAAAGAATTGTTCAGGATCCTGAAATAACGAAAACTAAGGTCCGTAAAGTTGATTATTCAATGGATCGTTAAATTTTAACTCTCTAAATCTGAAAAATTATGTATGGATATATGAATAAAATGGAAATAACGCAATCTAGAACAGTCTAGGTTGCGTTATTTTTTTAAAGTATCAATAATCCATCTGATAGTTTCTACAATTAAAACTATTAACCAGGAATAATCATTTAGATTAAATCGTTTTTTCTTCTTTCTGCTCATATATAATATAGTCATTTCAGAAAAAAATTAGATTAAATCCTGACTGTATATAATGGTAATTCTGTCTACTAACCTAAATATTTAGGTTTTCTTATACACTATTCTAACGTTTTTGCCTGGGCATTTACAACAGTTTCATGAACAAAAATAATCTGTCCTTTCTTATTTTTATAGAAATCTGATTCCAGTCGTTTGAAATAACCTCTACGGAAATGTGGATTTACAATTCCGCCTGCAGATGGCTCCTGAAGATCTAGGACCTTTTCTGATGTGGCCAAACGATGGTTGTTTTCAGTTTTAATTCCATGAGGTGCTCCATCAGTAAGACAGTCCGGAAAGCAGCTTATGTAAGCAATCATATTTATTGCAAAATGAGCAATTTCATTTATTTCAGGATCTGTATAAACGATGGAATTTTTATTTTCATAATCAATGCTTGAAAGATGGAATTGTTCCATTCCATGTGCTACAAAAATGCGAAGCTCTTCATTTTCATAAAGAGAATAACAGAAAACATAGCCCTGGCGTTCATCAGGAATGTGTAGACAGAATGCCAGATTTGAACCTTCTGAAAGATGCTGCATTTCATCATCTTCATTGACAATAACTCTTGAGCCGTTATCAGCAATGTATTTTTTGATTCCTGAAAGATCCTTAACTTCTGCCTGCTTCAAGAAGTTCTGCAGGTGTGCATCCGTCATATAAATATGGACCAGTTCGTGATGAACGTCTCTAACGAATAACTGAAAGGACGTTGCATCATCAATGCTCTGGGCATAGTTTTTCAGGAAAAAATCTCTGAACTGTTCTGCAGGATGATCAGACAACTCCCCTGCTGCGGCCATTTCTCTGCAGAATCTGCGGAAGTTGTCATAGAAGATTCCGAATGTTTTACTGTATTCCTTGTGTTTTGCCATAATCTAATTTTAAGCTATATCAGCATAGTGAACATTGATAGCATTCATAACTGATTGGAAATCCATATCATCAATACTTTCAACATCATCATTATCAAATCCAACACTAAGCACATGTAAGAATCTTGAGAATTCGTAAATCTTTTCAACATTTTCACCATAATGTTCTAAAAGGTTCTCTTTTATTCTATCAGCTTTTGAAAGTAATAATAGTTTTTGGTATGTAACATTTATTTCTTGTGTATGACCATTTGGATGGGCATAGTTATAATGCTGAGTTGGAGTTAGGGCTATAAGATTTTCAAGATAATAACAAATCTCTGGATACATAGCTTTTGGGAAGATATGATGAATATGTATAGCTTGATCACTTAAGTGAGCACTTTCTAAATGTTCTGTTTGACTATTTCTGTATTGATCATTAAATAAACGAAGAAATTTCTTTGCTTTATTAGATTGATATTCGTAGTATTGTTCATTGATCTGGATAGGATTTTCACTAGCATATTCTTTTCTTGTTATACCTTTAGGTTTATTAGCATAAATATCCCTAAAATTATTTCGATTATACATTAATACATCAAATGTAATCATATCTTTAGATACATGGCCGCCTTCCGTACCACAAGCATTGTAAAAATAAGCTAAAGGATTAATTACTTTTGTAAAAATTCGGCCACATTCTAAGTCTTTGTTTATTGGAGTATATCTTTTTGTGAAATGGTAAAAGTCATTTTTTACATTCAGATATAAAGATTGCATCCGATCTTTGTTACTCAAATATCTTCTTTGTTCTGAGAAATAATTATCAAAACTTGAATATAATCCACTGTCGGATAATACTTTTTCAATGTATCTGAATAGGAATTTCAAAGCATTTCGTTCACTGATTGCAATGTATTCTAATAATTCTAAATTATTAACGGTATATACATTTTTATTGCCATCTTTGGTTTCATTTAAAACTTTTGAATATCCAAGCAGTTTTAAAGGTTGTCCAAAAAACTTATCATATTCATTTTTAGCTTTGTCTGTTGTTGGACTTGGCTTTTTAAAAATAGCCATTGTATTATCAATAGCATAATCATTAAACCATATATCCTTGGTATAAAATGGTTGACCAGGATGTTCCATGACATAGTTATAAATACAATCAGCCTGAAAAGAGAGAACGTCTGGTGTACATTTCTGATCAATCCATCTACCGTTATGGGAAGTTCTAACGTCATAATCATTTTGAGATAAGAAATCAATAACTGCTTGTTCTGTAAGCATTTTTTTCTCCTTTTTTTATTTTAATAATCCATAAAAATATACGGAACAAGCATCTACATTGAGAGATCTTGTTTGATAGTTTCTTGCAATTTGATAAAAAGTTCTATATTCAGGTGTAGAAAAGAAGACTAATTGTTCATCAGAAATAGAACGATTTATCTTTGGAATAAGAATGGCAACAGAGCCATTTACTAAAACGCCTTTTGGTTTTCTCATGACTCTAGGTTTGTAAGTCATGTTTGGAGTTAAAAAAACATTATTATCGTTTAAATATTTGCTGACTGAAAATGAGTTGAGCACATCTTTATCTACAAAAGAATCATATCCAGGAATATCAATTAGATTTACCCCCAGATCATCTATATTTCTAGATTTTATAATTCTAATGGAAGATGAGTTTTTCTCTAAACTTGTATTTGAATTAGTTAATTGGCGATCACGAAATACAGTGAAAACATTAAACTCTAATTTATCTGCAACCATATCAAAATTAGAATCTCTGTAAATTAACCAATAAGGATATTTGTTATCAAAAATATAATCTTGTTTTTGAATAATCCTTTTATTCATTGTTGTTGAGATAATTTCTGTCTTACCAGGTTTTCCATTTGTATCAATAAAAGTACAAATAGTTTCAACAAGAACTCCTTTAAAACCTTGTTCTCCAAAATCCTGAATACAATCAATTTTGTATTTAGAAAGGAGTTCCCTTGTGACCTTAAATTCTGGTGTGTTTAATAAATTCTTAGGAGTAATCATTGCAACATAGTTTGCTATTGAAACAGATTTCTCTAAGAAAAACTCAAAAAGATTTGTTGTATCTTTGTTTGTGTTGTTTTGTAGATATGGCTTAGCTATTTTTGCATCTACTTTAGTAAATGGAGGATTTCCTATAACTAAAAAATATTTCTTGTTGAATGAATGCAATAAAAAGTCATCACAAATGAAATTGAGAGTAATATTGTTTGGAATATCAATTTTTTCTAACAATATTTTAACAATATCTAAAGAATTCTGATCAATATCACAAACATCAATTGTTACTGCTTGTTTGTCTTCATACTTTCTCATAAGTGGAGGGAGAAAATTTCCTATTCCAACAGATGGCTCCAATATATGAAGCTCTTCCAGGCTTGTATCTGGAAGTGAGGACATGATTTCATTTACGATGAACTTATTAGTAAAGTATGCAGAATTATTTTCTCTTTTACTGTTAGTCAATTCTGCAATTCTTGATAAGCAAGAAAAATCTAGATTTTCAGGATTTTTTTTTAGATATTCTTTAAGCCTGGGAACATCCTTTAAATTATTTTGTTCGATTGTTCTATTTATTTCTTGAGTATCAAAGTGTTGCTGATTTATGAAATTTTTTATATTGCAACCTATTTGGAAAAAGATATTTGTAGGAACTGCTTCGCCTATAGATTGTCTAATATTTATTTCTTCTTTTTTTAGAATAGCAGTCTTTTCTGCAAGTGAAAGACTGTTTAATTCTGAAAGATCTTTGTTGGTCCATCTAAAGTCCTCAGGAATGGTCATGATTTTCATAAGTTCTCTAATTGAAAAAACACGATCTTCACATGGATGAATTGTATTTTGACTTGCTAACTGATCATTTCTTGTATGAATACAAGGAGCTACTTTATCCCAGTATTGGCGAGTATATTTATCTCCATTTTTTTGAACGTTTTGAATGATTTTTCCATCAACGACTTGGTGAGGTCTTTTCATAGGATCTTCATTTTCAAAAGCTCCCTGCCCCTCTTTTAGATCATGAATCCAAGGCCTCATTTTTTCATCATAGGTTCTGAATTGATGATAGAAATCTGTAGGACAGAATTCACCCCATTCAAGTTTTGGCATATTTCCGATAATGTCTCTTAATGTCTTTTCTTCGACATATTTAGGAAATAGTTCAATAGGTGCTATATAATCTGCATATTTTTTTGAAACTCCAATAACTATGGTTCTTGTTCTAGAAGAATTACTTCCATAGTTTTTGAAGTTTAGAATTTTATGGGAAATAATATAATCCGATCCTAATTCTTCATAAATAACGGTCCCTATTTCTTTTATTGTTTTGTCTGGGGCCGTACATCCAGTTTTCATAAATGCAGCAACATTCTCGAAAATAAAAAAGTTAGGATGAATTTCATTTATAATTTTAATACTTTCAACAACAAGACTATTTCTGTTTATTTCTGTAGCTGACTTTTTATGATTTGCAACAG
>CATQJL010000068.1:0-38002 GCA_958299035.1 Cylicocyclus nassatus
AAGCAGTGGTATCAACGCAGAGTACTTGTTAAAATGTACATCAACAAGATCACTCTCAGAATGCGCAAAATTTCCGTGAATGTAGCGGAATTCCGAAAATTCTGCGACATTGAAATCCGCGGATTCATGCGAATTACGCAGCGCCATAACTTCCTACGGAATGAGTACATTCCGAATGCGAAAGCAGCATTGTGTTGCTCATCAAGGCGAATCTTTCCGTATACAGCATGCCCTTAATTCCTAAATTCTTGAATCCTTCTGGGGACGTAACTTTGCAAAGGTGTAAGGTGGCGCACATTGCCCCTGGTAGACTCCAGTAACGACGATTCGATAGTACATTTTCTGTAGATTATGGATCGCTATAACGTATCCGCAGACTTCTTTCCAAAGGAGGTAGAAGGGCTGGTAAATTGTGGAGAAATCTTGTCGTTCCGATTTCTACTTGCCGTAACTCTAGAATACAAAGCTTTTTGCTAAACAAAATGAGTTTCGTGATCAGCAGGTCAGATAACCTCTACAAACAAGTTTCTTAAGAAGTTCGGGCTTTTTGATTTTCTCTTGTCTCACGCTCCGAAGCCTGCCGGTGGGTTCCGGCTGAAATATTTATAATCTTGGATTGGAAAAAATCTTCGCTTATAGAGGTTTTCGGAAACGCTGTTGACGAAAATAGCGGTCTTCGAAGAATACAGGTTTTCTGCAGAGGTATTGTAAGGTAACTGTAACTGAGTCGTAAAAGTTCGTAACTTTGCCTGCACTTCTCGCTTCGTAAACTTGCGTACTTCTTGCGTACCCGTCAGAAAAATTGCCTGCTTGCTTCTATGGGCTAGAGTTACAAGGGAGTGTGCCATCAAATGGTGCATGTCTCAGGCTTCAGTCTCAAAACGCGCATTACGAGCTTAAAATATACGTCGCCATGAATTTTGCTTAAAATGTGTAGATAGCATACTTTGTCGGAATTCCATCGTGAGTGGTTGTATAACACGGTTATCGAATCTTTTCACATCGCTTAATGGATCTTGATGTGTTAGATTGCAGATAGATACATCTGAGCTCTAGCTACGAAGCTGCTTCGATACTTATTTAAGCAGCTGAAGAACAGGCAATCACCACATTCAATACACTGGGATCCCTTGGGCAAAGTGACAATATACTTGCAATCCAAATGTCATACAAACACTCATGTTGGGATTTCGAAGAAGTATGCGATCTTTACATTTTGGGCAGAATTCATGACGACGTCTTTTCGTAAGCTCGTAGCTCTGCGATTTTTATAGACTAGAGCCAGAGATATGACCCATTCGAAGGCCAGTGTAAACTAACTCAAACATATAAAAGCAAACAGGCAAGTACTCTGACAGAGACGCGAGAAGGGCAGGCAAAGTTGCGAACTTTTATGACTCAGTTACAGTTTTTAGTGGTTCAGTTTTCTTGCCACACCAACCAACACCATACACCAAAACCGATTTATTGCCACGAGGACGAGACCTCAAACTTGGGTAATTAAACCGTGATCTTTACTTTGCAAATAAACACATTATGCGATGATATAATCATAATCTGATGTCCAAGCGATTTACCTAGGCGCTACAAAAGCAAAGTCAAATGATCAAAACGCGTATAAAGCTTGCGGGCTCATGAGTGAATAAAGTGGGAAAAGAAGACGATTCCCATCGGGGCGACGAAGATTCCTTGCCGCGTGACGGTCGCATTTTATACTTGTTGTTGATAGTCGCCGGCGCTCTCTGTAAAGATCAGCTTACAAGATAGGAAGATACATGGGTTACTGTAATAAGCAAGAGATCGCGCTTCCAAGCAGCGATACTCCGCCCCACCTTGATGATGTTCCGCGAGCCCTTTCAATTCTTGTTGGAGGCGCGCCAATTTGGTTTGCGTTGTATGGAGTGCGTCCCGGGCACGTTGGAGTCTTGAGCGTATTATCAGACTTTTGTCTGGGAGGTCACAGACGGCCGAGTTGTGGCCATATCGCTTGCAATGGAAGCAAGGCGTTGGCCATTTGTAACAGTCTCTTCCCCCCGGGCAGACGATCTTCAGTACTTGGAAGCAGATGTGGCACCTTCTTTGGGCATCAAGCATGCTGATTCGTGTGGTGCTGTTTTGTACTTCCGGGCAGGAATCCGAATAATGTTGCATGGCGACTTTACAAAAGGCACATCTTATAAATCGTTCACTGTCTCGTCGAATTCCGCCCTGCAGGATTTTCCTTGGCGCACACGTGGGCTTTTGTTCTAGCTCTTCTATCAGCATCTCGAGGTCACCAATCGCCTGTTGTGCCTGGAGGACTTCTACTTGCAGCTCTTGCTTTCTTCTTTCATCTTCGGCTCTTTGTTCATCCTCGACAATCTCGTCCACGATTTGAAACGAACTTCCTCCATCGCTTTCGGGATCATCGAAGACCAGTAGGTCTTGGTCGTTGCTCCTTTCTCCCATGTTGGTGTTCATATCACGCTCGATCGTTTCCTGCTTCGCCGTTTCTTCTTTTTTCTGTGACTCCAACGCGTCCAAACGTAGTTGCATTTCCTCTCTACTCATGTCAGAGTCCCAGGTGCTCTCTGATGATGTGCGTGGGTGTTTGTTCCCTTGACCGCTGCCCGAACGACTGCGTGCTCTTTTCGAAGTGCGCTTTTGTGCGAATTGCTCTTCCTTTGGGTCGGCATGTTGTTGTTGTTGTTGTTCCAGTGAATCATGATACGCCTGCATGCTCTCCGAAATGGTTGGCTCGCGTTCGGTGATGTCTGGCTCATTTTCCTCCCGAGGTTGTTCTTCGATCTCCACCTCGTTTGTTTCGCCGTGTTGCACGGTCTCGCCCGGGCCACCGAATCTCTCGCATGCTTCTTCAAGGGCCTCCATTGCACTAATCAGTTGTCTCAAGGCTTGTGATACTTGGTCCATTCCTCTTTTGAAATTGTCCTTTTCGGTTTCGGTGTTCATTTCTAAAAAAAAAACAAAATATCTATAAGTTTCTACAAAGAAAATTTGTTTCTCATCATTCTTTTTCACAATTCTTTCGCGTGCCTGGGTAATATTTGCATGCGCATGTTTTTCCGGCAGCGACGTAGTGTAATGCGTATCAAAATAGCTGTGATGCGAAATGGTAGGCATAGGATTGTGATGAGTGCCCGCAAAAGTAGGCGCACGAGGCATAAGCCTACAGTTTGAAAGAGCGCGTAAGAAATGACGAGTGCTAACGCGACAGCCATGAGTGCGATGACCACAGTTTTGTACCATGTCAGATATACTTCCAAAAGATGCGAAAAATCTGGCCATTCTATTTCTCCGTATGTTGTGCTATTGCTTTCTAGAGCTCTTAGGAGATGTAACTGAATGTCTCCTACATATTTCAGAATGCCTGATAGGATGAAATAGTTCTTTGTTTTTCCGCATGAAACTGAACAGTTGATCAGCTGTCGCGCTGTGCTCAAATGGAAGTGTAAAGTGGAGGCCGGTATCTCCGGAGAACATGGTACCACAAAGGCTGTGTTTTCGCAGATAACTTCGCCTAGGGTCTGTTTTTGAGAGGTGCACTCGATTTTTGCGACTGCTCCTAAAGCGCAATTGTAACATCCCGTTAATTCGGCATTTTGTATAGCGCAAATGTCATCTCGGACTTGTAGGATGGCGGTATCAATTTTTCCCTTTATGCTGAGTATCACCTCAGCGGAAACCATGTGCGGTATTTTCGCCATTACGATACCTTTGAAGCTATTTATTTGCCATGAGGCTGTGTTTATAGGCAATTTACGTTGGATTTGATGGAATTCTTGTTCAATGTCTTTTTGAGGGCATTGGCATACTATTTTGTTTTCTGCCGGTGTGCAAATGCAGTTGTCTGACAAGGTGCATTCAAACAAACTCGCTGCTCTGCTGGAATTACACATGAGGTCTGGTGTAAACGTAGTTCTCCACAAGGCTGTATCCTTGCCATTAGTGATAAAGTGATCCTGCAGTAATGGGGTGGGAGGAAGCGAGATGGAGGTTAGTGTTATGCGCAAATTTGGGAGATCGAATGGGATGTTTGGAGTAGTTGAGATTACGAAGCGTTGTTTTCCCAAGTGCAAAGTTTCTCTATAGATGTCTAGTTTGATATCTTCTCTCCATCGTTCGCATCTAAAAATCTCATAAACGTCTGAGCTTTTGGGTGTGGCATAGATTCGATAAAAAAGACAACCGGAGCTTGGGTAGAAACAACACAACCTAGTCCTCCACAGGATTCTAGGCAGCCTGTTCGACCCGGAAATTGATTCCCCTGCTGTAGCTCCGGAATGATGCTGTTTGCATTGATTGCAGCGCATTTTTGACCTGTACATGATCCCATGTGAGGGCAACGCTTGCTGTCTACGACTTGTAGGTTAGTTGCTCTAGTAAAAAACAATGTTTCTTTGTCGCAGTACAGTCTGAGCCCTCTCCAACGTACTTTGATGTTTTCTATGTGGGAGCCGTTTCTAGTTAAGCGTAAGCACGCTTCTTGTTTGAAAGTGCTTAGTTTGAGAACTTCTTTGATTGCAATAGAACATGATTCTTTTTCGTTAGCTTTCTCGCAAATAGTCAAGTGGTGTTCCAGGACGTCTATCTGTTGACATGCTGAGGTAGTGCCAATCCCGGACACCAGTGATACTACTATCGCCAAAGCCTCGGTTAAGCGCGTTGATCTTGATCGATGACGTGCTTTTTGACAGCGACGCCGTATAGCGCGGACACATTGCCATCCCTTGTTTAGCAATAGTTTGATTGTTAGCAGGAGTAGCCAAAACAAGACTCTTATGGGTTTTCCGATGGTCACTGGTACATACAATGCGAGATAAACCGCTGCAATTATCCCATAGAGTATCAGTGCGAGAGAAATGATGGCTCCTATCGGCCAGCATTCTGGGTTTAGTATCACTGTTGCGCAGAACCAGCAGTCTATGTTATCGCAAAAACTTAGTTTGTTACACAGTTTTTCTGCTGTTCTTGTTCGACCATTTTCATTCCACCAATGTGTTAGTTATTTTGTGTGGGCAGACCTTCATAAAAGCATTTCTCAGTTTTTATAGTGAACGGAGGACTTTGGTTGAACAGATGGGCAGTCTAGTTTCCCATAGACCCTCAAAGACAGGTTACCTGCAGGTTCTCGCAAGAATGTTTGGTGATTTTTAGAGAAATCCATGACAAATTCTTCTTAGCGTATTCCTACAATAAGATGCTGAGCAGGGAAGCTACCTAACTTAGCTCAGCGTTTTGGCAAGGGACATATACAGTCTGGATCAGATTCAAACGCTGATTCTAAATATGCTATTTTTAGCTGCCACGCACAATTCCGAAGCGAGTTATGGCTTTTTCCTGCGCAAAATTGGCATGCTTATCGACTCACGGGAATCACTTCATCATCATTTGAGTGCACACCTGCGTTGAGCTTTTTTCAGTGAGAAAAGATTGTATTTGTACTATATCGATACCTCATCACTTTTTTCTTGCAGATTTTTATCTACAGGCAGTCCGCTCATGTTGAATAGTATGCCACTTTTGCGTAAAAAAGCCCATAACTCTCTTCGGAATGGTGCGTGGCAGCTAAGAATAGCATATTTGGAATCAGCGTTTGAAGCTGATTCAGAATATGTATGCCTTTTACAAAGGCCGAGCTAAGTTAGGTCTTTTCTTATGAGTTGCAAAGCAGATGCGTAGTCGGCAGTTTAGATAACCTTTATGAGCACGTTTCCTGGAGTTTTGGGTTCTTCGATTTTCTCGTTTACGCTCTGGAGCTCGGCGACGAATTTGGCTAAAACATTGATGACTTCGTTCGTAGAGGTCTTCGGGCCTGCTGAATACAAATCGTTTTCTTTGTGCACTTCTTCGTGTATTTTTCTTTTTATAAAGCCATAGTGAGGGAGCATTGTAAAATCATGCAACCTCGTAAATTCGCATGCACATTTCGCGTATCTCTTAGACAACCTAACTGCTTCTTTTCATATCTCAAAAGTAATAGGAACCACACCGCCAGAGCGCACTCATCACAGACTTTTATCTATTAGGGCGATTAAAAAATAATTGGATACTTCGAAAATATTATAGTAGCAGCTTTCTCAAGAAAGAAAATTCACAGGGCTCAGATTTTCTCAAATGTTAAGACAAACCATTTCCAAGTGGGACCTATAGAAGGCTAGCTACATGCGTAGTAGTTTTCATAAATGCAGATACGCGAAGTTGACAATTTTGCGCCATTATGATTGGGCAGTACCTTCGCAGTAAAGCAAGTGAGGTTACCCAAAGTATCAGTGCTACATTTGGGTAAGGGATGTCACCAAACCCACCATAGCTTTACATTACTAGGGCTTTGAGTCAGGAGATATATATTTTACCTCCTTATTTGATTTTGACCTCAGTATGGTTCATCCGTTCTACTTATTATTACGAATTAAAGGGTCTCTTTGGGACACTTGACGAGAAAAATAATTTCAACTCGCGTTTATATTTATAGTAAGTATTCCGGGAAAGACCGGTAAGTTGCAGTAGCTCCGTATCGCTTAAATTTCCATTGAAGTCTTTGGAATGCTTCAGAATCGTTTCCTTTGCGGCAATGCTTTTTTTCGTTGTGACGGCAGTCTTTGGCTGCCGTCCAATTTTTTTGCCGTTTAGTCTGGCTGTCTCGATGCCTTCTCTTGTGCGCTGACGTAGATCGGAGACCTCTTTTTCAGCCTGCTCAAAAGCAAGGTGTATTTGTTCTTTGGCCAGCTCCATGAGGTATTTGTTGACGCCTTCTAATATGAGATCTACACGGCTGCCTGTCAAACTGATATTTGCTTCAAGGGCCTTTTTGTAGGTTTCTGTGTTGATGTGAGGCTCTTTTAAGAACACCAGGGATATATCTTGGCTGAAAAAGCGTTCATAGGATTCAAAGCCCTCCTCGGCGTTACGGCTCATCCGGCTCACACTGTCGAAGACGATGAGATCTCCGGGAACAGCAGTTTTGCATAGCTTTTTCCAGTTTGGGCGGTCGGCAGTCGTTCCGGAGAACTTGTCGGCCACAATGACTGCATCCGGATAAATGGCCTTTATATTGCGAATCTGCCTGTCAATATTTTGCTTTGCCGTAGACACTCTTACATAACCGTAAATCTTCATAGATTAACCCTCTTAAAAGAAACAGTATCGGTTTTAACGACCATATAAATTGATACTATAATTGTACGGATAAGCGCCGGGATTGTCAATGAGATTGATACAGAAATAATATAGGGTTAAATTAATACTAATTATTGCAGGTACCTTGACAGATTGGCAATAAGGTATATAATATACATAAGAAGAATACTTTATATAAAGTAAATATACAAATGAGGTGAATGCGGTGAAGATTATTGCAGTTGCAAATCAAAAGGGCGGTGTAGCTAAAACGACAACGACACATAACATCGGTGTTGCTTTGGCTGCGGCGGGGAAAAAGGTGTTGCTCGTTGATCTGGATAGCCAAGCCAGTCTGACAATTAGCGTAGGACTGGAACCGTTGGAGATGCAGCACACGATAGTAGATATCCTGAAGAAGGAAAGTGTCTCGGTACAGGAGTGTGTGCAGCAGTTGAAGGAGAATCTGTTTATTGTACCTTCGATTATAGATCTTGCTCCAATGGAAATGGAGCTTCTTTCGAGGGCCAGCAGAGAAAAGATTTTAGATCGTGCTCTAAGATCGGTGCAGGAATGCTATGATTATATTCTGATAGACTGCCCTCCGCAGCTTTCCATACTGACGATCAACGCGCTCTCCTGCGCAAATGAGGTTATAATCCCTGTGAAGACAGATTATCTTGCATATCGTGGACTGACACAGCTGCAGGATAGCATTCAAGAGATACAGGAGCTTATTAATCCGAGTTTGAAGATTCTGGGAGTAATTGCAACACTGCATGATGCGCGGGTAACGGATGACAAGGAAATATTATCTCTGCTGCGGGAAGAATATAACGTGATTGGCGTTATCAAACGCCTTGCGGTGGCGAAAAAAGGAATCTACGACGGCTTAGCGGTAGTAGAGCAAGCACCAAGTAGTGATGCAGCCAAGGAATATAGGGCAATTTCTGAAATGATTCTGAATGATAAAAATACCAGGGAGGAAATGATTCATGAGTAAGCTGCAGGATAGAGAGAATAAGCGGAGAGCTATTATTGGGAGCATGGTAGAAGATACGGTGTCAGAGGCCCCAGCGGAATCTGTTAGCCGTGGCCGTCCGAAGGAAGATCGTGAGCTTAAAAAGAGAGTTTCTTTGTCTGTGCTGCCGAGCTTATATGAGGACATTCAAAAGATTGCTTATGTGCAGCGCAAGAACACAAGCGAGGTAGTCTCTGAGCTGATGGAGAAATTCCGTGCGGAGCATGAAAAGGAATTGAGAGAATACGAGAATATAAGATGACTTTGAAAAAGTGCATAGCTTGAAATGCACTCGGGCTATGAGAAAACGTGGGTTAAAGTTATGCTGATTTACTTGGCACTGATCGAAACGGATTCGGATAAAGAGAAATTTGAAATCATATACACCGAATACAAGGACCTAATGTTCTATGTCGCGAATAAGATTCTGGGCGATACCAGGGATTCTGAGGACATAGTACACGATGCTTTCGTAAAGATCGCAGAAATAATTGGAAAGATTGATACTGCTAAGTGTCCCAAAACGAGGAACTTAGTCGTAACTATAGTTGAGAGGAAAGCAATAGACCTTTACCGGCAGCGAAAGCGCAGAAAAACCGTGTTTCTTGATGAAGAACTGATAAATGTCCTATCGGTAGAAGATATTCAAGCAGATCCGGATCGACCGCCTATAGCAGAAGCCATTGCATTGCTTCCGACGAGGTACAGGGAGCTGGTGCTTTTGAAATATGATAGTGGCTATTCAGAAAGAGAGATAGCCGCCCTTCTTTCCATGACGGAGGCAAACGTACATAAAACGATGCAGCGAGCGAAGGAGAAGTTGGGTCAAATACTGGGAAAATTGGAGGAAAACAAATAGTGATAATTTCAGAGGAAATGCTTTATGAGAATGCGCCGAAGGCGAGAGATATTTGGCTCGGCACATTACCTCAGAAAGCAGATGTTCCAGAACACACCTTCTCCGAACAATTTGAAAAGAAAATGGATAAACTGCTACGAAGTCCTAAGAGAGCCGTTCACCTGAAAACCTTCAGGCGAACAGTTGCAGCCGTTATGATTATCGCTACAGTTATGTTTTCGGCAGCCATGACAGTAGATGCGGCCTTCAGAGAGCGAGTGATAGAGGTTATAGTCTCCGTCTTTAACGAGCTTACTGATTATAGGTTTGTATCTCACGAGCCGGGAAAAGATCAGTATGAGATTTCGGAGCATACTGAAACGGAATTTGGCTATGTTCCGGATGGATTTGTAGAGAAAGAGAACATTAAGTCTGTTGACTATGAGTTTATCCGGTACGAAAGCAAAGATGGAAGATTCTTTGAGCTGGAGTGTGAGAACGTACTACCAGGAGACAGTTTTCATATGATACTGGATACGGAAAGCTCAGAATATGAGAAGGTGTGTCTGGGAGAGAAAGAGGCTTATTCAAATATCAAGAATGGAAACAGCGTGATTCTTTGGACAGATGATAGTTTTGTTTATCATCTGCGTAGCAACATGCAGTTGGAGGAATTGAAAAAGATCGCCTCAGAAATGAAATAAAAAAATAACAGAGAGTGTCCCAAAACACCCCCTTCATTCGTAACAGTAAGCAGAACGATGAAGGGGGTGTTTCCAATGGGCTGAGATATTCAAATGAAGAAAAATTAGGAGGTTTTACGTGAAATGAAGATGAAAAAAGTAATTGCCGTATTGTGCCTTGTATGCTTGGTCTTTTCCTTCTCGACGGTAGCGTTTGCTGCTGAAGAATCCATGAGCAGGAAAACAGTTGAGTTTTCAGAGGTTGAGTCAGCTAAAATGACCTATATAGAATCTGCAAGCAACAAGCTTTCAATTAAGAATAATGTGGCGAGTATAAGGGCTTCTGTCTGCGGATATAGTGGCTCTACAACGAAATGCGAAGTGTCGGTAAAGCTGCAGGTAAAGACATTGGGTCTATTTTGGTCAAACGTGGAGACATGGAGTGACAGCCAATATGGAGATCGTGCCTCTGTTAGTGGATCTACAGCGGTAACAGCCGGGAAAAGTTATCGGACAGTTGCTACGGTCACAGTTTGGAATGGATCAAGCTCTGAAAGCAGGACATTAACATCAGAAACGATAAAAGCGTGATAAGAATGAAGGTGAAAGCAAAAAGCATTATTATTGCTGCGCTTATAGTGTGTGTTGTAGCTGTAAGTTTTGGTACTGCAATGGCGTAAGAGATGTACCGAAAGAGGCAAAGGCTTAAATCATTAAAAGGAGAAATTGATATGAAAAAAACATTAAGTGTGCTGCTCGTACTTTGTTTGGCTTTCTCGATGATTGCAGGTACTGCGGTGGCAGCGGAAAAACCAGATTCAAACGAGGATATTCTTAATAGGCTTAGTAAAGAGTATGACATTGCAATCAGTTTGGCAACTGAGGAAGAAATGAATATTCTTGGATTCAAACCTTCTGCAAATAGAAAAGAAACCCGTATTGATGAAGCATTTATTAGAGATGCGATCGAAACAAACTTAAAATATACAGCTGATGCGACTAAAAAAATGAGCAGTGGAGACTGGAATGAGTACAAGTTAAGTCCAGGTCAGACATACGTGGCTGTAGAAGAACCGTTTCAAACAGCATCTGCAACTAAGGCATCAAGCAGAGTGCTTTATAAAAAGCCGTGGTATCCGAATGGTGGCAGAGCTGTCCTTGATTGTGATTATGATACAAGTACATGTGTTGTAGGTACTATCTATGGATTGGGTTTTGAACTTTATCAGCCATATGAGGGGACATATCATATCATTCCAGCCACCCTTGGAAGCAGGCGGATTGATGGAGGGCGGCATGTTGAGATGTCTTGCACGGGTAATTTCTACGTGGTTTCAGGAGGGCAGCTAATTAAACTTGGGACAGCGAGTCGCACGGCAACAATTCCTTGTTGATATTTTGCAACGTATCAGAATGGGAATTGGATTAGTTTCATCTTTTGATAACAAAAACATAAAGGGGTGCCGTCCGCAGACGGCAGGGGCATCGCCCCTCCGGAGCGAGACTTGGAACAGGGGTTATAGACTCGCTCCGGCACCTCTGATGCTGGCAGTGTGAGAGCATTCTAAATGGACATATTTGCCAGCATCAGGCGAAGATAGAAGAAAAGCACGGGCCAAAACAAGCCCGTGCTTTTCTTCTATCAAGCAAATAACGGTTTATCCGTTTGCGCAATAGTGTGAACGGGTAAACCGTTATACGGATATATTTCGGAATATGTTGACAACTCATTTATGATGTGGTATAGTATATTTGCAGGATTGGAACTCGTCTGGGCGAGTATAAAAAGTAATTAGGCCCAGAGCGTCCTGGAGCTTCCAGGGGTTTAGCATTTTGCTATTAAGAAGTCATTTGGGTTTGATACACCCATATGGCGCACGGACTTGCCGTAGTAACCTTTGTGAAATGGAAAGTGCGTCATCGACCTTGCATCAGTAACCTTTGTGAACGTGTGAGTAAGTAAAACGTATCGTGAATGTGGCCGGTATACTGTAAAAACTACCGGAGAGATGGCCAACTCTGATAAGGCCCGACAGATCCTTAAACTGCCGTAGACGTGAATTTTAATAAAATAAGGCTGCACACATAAGCAGAAAAAAAGTGTCGAGGAGTTTCCTCAAACCGTCACACATAAGACGTTAAAAAGTGTTCTTTGCCGATTGTCGAGGATCTTCGGATCTGGCATGAGGCGGCTTAGCTTTAACGTATATAAAGAGAACAAGAGACATAATGAAAATACAGTATATAAAATATATACTGTAAAGATAGTAAATATATTATTGCAATTATATAAAGAAGGAGGCTGCGTATGGGACGGAGGAATAAATCCTATCACAAGGACCTGCATCAGCAGGTGTATGACCGGCTGACCGGGATGCAAGCGTTTGGCGAAAGCAAAAAAGAAGCGGTTGCAAACGGAACGGATAAAGACAAGATTTTTTCTTACAATACCTATAAGACGTACTGGAAGCACTCAAAATATTTTATCCGGTATTTATCTGAACAGCATCCGGAGTGTACTACTTTGAAGAGTGCAAGGAAGTATGTAAATGAATGGCTGCAAACGAGAGTTGATCAGGGACTGTCGGCATGGACGATTCAAGCAGAAGCAAAAGCAATGGGAAAGCTTTTCGGAATACAGCCAGATGATGAAGACTACTTTAAGCCGCCCAAAAGAAATCGCTCGGAAATAAAGAGGAGCCGCGGAGATCGAAAGAGAGACGAGCATTTTTCAAAGACTAACAATGATGAGCTGATTAAATTCTGTAAGGGAACAGGGTTGCGAAGGAGCGAGCTGCAGGAGCTCCGAGGGAAAGATCTGATAACACGCTCGCAGATCGAAGAACGAATAAAGCAAATTGAAAGTATTCCGGAAGGGGATAGATCTCCTCAGACTGAAAAAGAGTTGGGTATGCTGCTTGATACCCGGATGTTTGAGGAAGAGTATTTTACTCATGTGAGAAACGGTAAGGGCGGCAGAGAGCGAATGAGTCCTATTATAGGGAAGAACGCCGAACAGATTATTGAACGGATCAGAAATACAGAGCCGGAAGAAAAGGTGTGGCAGCACATTCACAACAGCGCAGATATCCACGGTTATCGGGCAGAGTATGCTACGGCAATGTACAAAGCCCATGCGAGAGCCATCGAGGATATTCCCTATGATCGGGTGAATAAGGGAACAGGAAAGCGATTCCAGAGCGAGGTGTATGTCTGCAGAGTTGATGAGGCCGGGAAAAAGCTGGACAAGGCTGCCATGCTGGTTTGCAGCAAGGCATTAGGGCACAACCGCATTAGTGTTGTGGCAGATAATTATATTCGAGGCTTATAAGAAGAGAGGTGTGGCTGCGTGAGCGAATTTGTGAAGAAGAGTGTGGTCGGATACAAAGTGGTTCCTGGCGGCCACTCCGATCCGGAGTGTTCTCATGTCATATTAACTGTGAAAGAGTACGACAAGCTCGTAGGAGAGATAAACGCGGCAAAGAGAGCTGTCCGAGAAGCAGAGCAGAATGCGGAAGCGCAAATTAGGAAGACAAATAGTGCGGCAACGGCCAAAGTGCAAAGCATAGAAGATGCTGCAAAGGAAAGAGTAAATAAGGCCTACAACGAACTTAACGATATGAAATCTGCATTTGAGTATCAGAAGGGACTGAATGAAAATCTTCTCCGGATATCAAAAGAACGTGCCAATGCAGATAGAAAACTAAAACCCAAAAAAGAGCATACCGGGTATGCGGTGTGCTCATCAACTGAAAAGGAGATTCGGTATAAGGACGGGAGAAGACGGCTGCAGACGGCGATTCTCTGGGAGACGGTGCTGCAAAGTCCGTATAGCATTGACTTTTCGGAGGACCAGGCGCGGCAGGAAATGTTTTCGGATTTATTTTCAAGGGACGCAGCTGGACACTGGATGATAGGCAGGATAGGTGTTACCGCTGAGTATGAAGATGGATATGCGGACTTGATTGAGCGCCGGGAAGAGAAGGAATATGAGCCATACAATGTAATGCTGGAGAGAAGACTGCGAGCCAATTACAGAACAAAGTATTGGGAGCTGATCTTTTTGCATACGAAACCGCTGGGGATAGTTCCTCCTGATATGAGAGCTGGGCAAGGATGAAAAGAGATTGTCAAGGGGACTTGAAACAGACTTCTGGACAGAATATAATAGAAACGAAATTTTCCCAATAAACTCTTTGATAATCTAAGCCCCCTGTAAGGGTCTGTCCTTATAAAACTATTTTTCTCAGGAAGGGAGAAAGTCGGAGAGGAATAGGGGGTGTGCGGAGTGGGTGTTGGAACTGTGGTAAACTCGAAGAGTTTTCCAAGGGCGTAGCCCGTCAGTTTCAATGCCCCGGAGCACAGGGGGAAAGGGAGAGGTGACTTTCTCTTTAAGCCGCCTTTAGGCGGCGCTCTTTGGCTCTTCCTTTCCCCCTGTTTTGTTTGTAGGGGTCAGGAGGTATTACTCCCTCGGAAAACGAAAGCGATAAACTCCGGGGGTTTGGGGGCTGGCCCCCATGGTGTTTTCAGGAGGTATTATTGTGACTGATTATGAGGATGTATATGAATATCTGTCTGCGCAGTTTCCGGAAGTAGGTGGGTATGAGTTTTATAAAGAGCTCTTTCCGGATAATGAGTGTTCCGGAGAGCAGCATACGGACTATTCTCATCCCAATGCTATTTATTTGTATAAGGATGTACAGATGGATGGTAGTTATAAAATGCGGCGTAGGGTAATGTTGAATGACACTTGGGAGCAGGATTATATGGATTTTGTTGAGGAGAATCCATTAACACTTTGTAGTGGTCTTGTCTATCGACGGAGGGCCAATAAGCTGGAAAATGCGCAGAGAATGAATGCGTTGATCTTCGATTTGGATGGCGTTGGGTTGAGTGAGATTAGAAATCTTTTCTTACGCTTTGGCGGTGATCCGGAGAGAGTACGCAGACTTCCAATGCCGACTTTTCTTGTGTTGTCTGGGACGGGGATTCATGTGTATTATGTTTTCCAGGAGCCGGTAGATTTATACCCTAATATCAAGATACAGCTAAAAAGTCTGAAATATGATCTTACGTTTCGTATGTGGGATTATAAGGCGACTTCAAAGAGGAAGGATATACAGTATCAATCAATCAATCAGACGTTTCGTATGGTTGGTAGTGTGAATGAAAAGCATAATAAGCGCCTCGTGGCTTTTCGTACTGGGGAGCCGGTGATGTTGGACTATCTGAATGCCTACGCAAAACCGGAAAACAGGGTAGATGTAAATAAGCCGTTCAGACCGTCTAAAATGACGAGAGCCGAAGCACGGGAGGCTTACCCGGAGTGGTATCAGCGTGTGGTGGTTGAGGGCAATAAGAAGCGGAAGAAATGGGATATTGCCGGAAAGGTACATGGGGATGATCCGTATGCCCTGTATCATTGGTGGCTGCGTCAAATTGGAGAGATTCGGGGCGGACACAGATACTTTTTCCTTATGTGCTTGGCAATCTATGCTTATAAATGCGATGTGTCGAAAGAGAAGCTACGTAAAGATATGGAAGATGCTTTTGCGGATCTGCAGATGGTTCAGCATGAGAATGTTTTGACGAAGGAAGATGTAAAGAGTGCGTTGGAGGCCTATGATAAAGAATATTACAATTTCACGATTTCGGATATTCGGGCGTTAACGGATGTTCATATAGAGAAAAATAAAAGAAACGGACGAACACAGGCCAATCACGTGAAATATATGAACAATCAAAGGGCGTTCAAAAAAGAGATTGGGGAGTGTACAGATGGAGGCCGCCCGGTCGGGAGTGGAACTGCACAAAAGAAGGTTTTTGCTTGGCGCCGGCTTCATCCGGACGGAACGCCGAAAGAATGTATAGAGGAAACAGGGATTAGTAAGAATACCGTTTATAAATGGTGGAAGAGCTCTGTGCGGCCAGTGGGAATTGAAACTGGGCATATAGTAACGAAGATTTCACCGTCACAGGGGTTGAGTGATATGATTTTGGAGGACGTGAAGAAAGGGCTGTAAATGCCATTTCAACGTAAGGGAGGTTAGGAAAGCGTTAACAAAAAGTTTTCATACTTTTTGTGTGCAATGTATTTACAAGAGACATAAATGTGGCTATAATGGGAATAGCTAAATGCGAAAGGAGAATTGCTATGGCTATGAAATCAGATACGAGTATGACAATAAGAATGAATAGAGATATTAAGCAGGAGGCTCAACAGATTTTTGCCAGCTTGGGAATGGATATGACAACTGCTATCAATGTTTTTTTGAGGCAGGCGATTTACTACAATGGTTTTCCGTTTGATGTTCGGTTCGAAGTGCCGAATGCCGTTACTCTTGCGGCAATGGAAGAAGGAGATCGGATGATTACCGATCCTAAAGCAAAGAGATTTGATAGTGTAGAGTCTTTGTTTGCGGAGTTGAATGCAGAATGAAATACGCTATACAAAGGACCACCCAGTTTAAGAAGGATTTTAAGGCGGCTGTGAAGCGTGGCTGCGATATATCTAAGCTGCAAACAGTTGTGGCTCTCCTGGCAGACGGTGAGGTTCTTCCGAGAGAGTATTTAGATCATGAGTTGAAGGGAAAGCAGTACAGCGGGTATCGAGAGTGCCATATTGAGCCGGACTGGTTGTTGGTTTATAAAATTACAGAAAGTGTGCTTGTGCTATCTCTGTATAGGACGGGTACACACAGCGATTTATTCTGAAAAGTGAACTGCTCCAAGAGATACTTGATATGCGCTTTTTCTTATGCGCAGGATAGGGCAACGCTGGAGAGCGACCTGAGCGGCGCATAAGGTTTTGCGAGGGAGTGATACCAACAAGGTGTCACTCTTTTTTATTTACGCTATGTAAAGTATATAAAGTAAATAAAAATATTTTCGGTAGCCGCTACCGAAAATATAGTATTCGTGATATAATAGCTATAAAGAAAGGGGGGCCTCGTTTATGGAAGGACAAGAAAAGCGGAAGAGAGGTAGACCTAAAATCGATGCTGATTTTACGAAATTGCTCGCCAGTAGCCGTCGCGCGCAGGTCAATGCTAAGTATATGTTCGATGGAATGGTTTTTATCAAACATAGTCCAAAAGTCACGGAGCCGGAAATGCTATGGAAAGAAGATATAGCTACGGCCAGTGCTAAAGGTAAAAATGGTATTCTTGAGCAGCTCGGCAGAATGATCGAGCAGGATCATCTTCATCCTGAAGACTGCGCTTTTTTTGCGAATGAGGCAATTAGTGCATTGAAAGCCGGTTATACGTCCAGGGAAATTGAAAAGGCAATGCGAGCAATACGCATGGCAGTTAAGAAGGCAAAGGGAACACCAGAAGACAGTGCAGAACGATACCAAATTACGATGGCGATAAACGATTTAATTAGCATGAAATGATTTTCGGTAGCGGCTACCGAAAATATAAAACAAAGCAAAGAGCAGCTTATTTCAACTGAAAGGTCAAAAATATAGTATATAACAGCCATACTGTATATACAGTATGGCTGTTATATATAAAAATCAAGATATGCAGAAAGAAAAAATTTTTTGCCGTTGAGTGTCCCTTTTTGCCGGTGCTGTTCGTTACTATAAGTAAGAACAAGGAAAGAATGTGGAACCGATGGGCAACTAAGAAATTCGAGAGAACGTCGTAGGTATAGAAAATGTGGAGACAGGAGGATCACTATGAAAAGACTTTTGAGTATGCTACTGGTGTTTTGTATGGTATTTGCTCTGTCCGCTACAGCGCTTGCAGCAGATACTAATAAGAATGTATCGGAGGAGAAATATACTGTATCTGCGCCGGCAGGAGCACTTGGAACTTCTTCTGAAAATGGCGCTAAGATTACGTATGAAGTTGGACATGGGTCTGGCGAATGGAACACACTCTTTTCATGGGCTCGTGCGAAAACTGAAACTTGGGGATGGGCAACGTCAACTTATCTTTATGCAAGCGCAACGGTGACGGCAAACGGTTGCACATCTCAGACGGAAACGAAGAGCACAACCACAAAGCAGAGCGTTACAACGGATAAGATCTACCAGTCCACGAAAGATGGAAGAACGTTATCGACTTACCACATTGTCAAAGGTTATTGGGGTAACGAAACAACTCTTAAGACCGAATATTATTCCGGATCTTGGTCGTGGTAATTAAATGATATATACCGGGAACGCAGATTTATGCTGCGTTCCCGGTATATAGTAAAGGGTGATAAAGATGAAGAAGAATAGGCTGGCATTAGGGCTGATCACTCTTGTGGCAATGCTTGCTTTATGTTCGTGCACGCAAAAACAAAATGACGTTTCGAGGGCGTTCAATTTTGATGATAAATATAATAACGAAAAAGTGGTATCAATTGATCATGGAACGCTTGATGAAACAGGCGATATTAGAGTATGGATTTATGCAACATCAGAAACATCTTATGAACAGAATCACAATGATGAAAACTTAATATTGCGAAACACTCAAGAACCAGTTTATTTGTCTGTGCATCAGATTGGAAAAGATAGAAGAGTACGGATTTTGGCATACTTGGATTATGAAAGTCGAGCATTCTCCATAGGAACTGATGGCGAAAAAGCAGCATTTTATGATATTGAAATAAAAAATAATGAGGAAGTCGTTCTTCCGGTGTACTTTGATTTTTCAAATATTGACACAGAAAAGAGTCACCGGATGGCATTTATCATTATTTCTGGATATGACCAATATGCAAAAGATAAAGAGGATATAACTTATAATCCGGCCATTTCTACCATGTATCAACTTTTCTTTAAGAATTATGAGGCCGACGCAAGGTGCGCAGATGAAGAAAAGAAAAATATGGCAGAAAAAATGGAGTATTACGATAGCAGTGGTATAGCTCTTTTATTGAACACAAGTGAGGGAGGGTCTTCTCTTGATGAAGGGTTGCCTTTGCCTGATAAGCATTATCTTATGGATCCTGGCAATGAAATGAAGATGCACTGCTGGATTTCAAACACGTCTACTCCTGAAAAATATGCTCTTGTGTTTGTGACGGTAGGAAATTTGCCAGCGAGGATAAACGGGGAAAATTACCTAATTGTTGATCTAAACGAAAGAAAAATGGGAGAAAAAGAAATTGAGCTTATTCTCCCTGAAAAACCGGGTGTATACGATATCATTGGATATGTAGTCTATGATCCGTTTGAGCCTATAGAGAACGGAGAATCGGGATTTGTGTATTCTTCTCCACGGTTTTCGGTTGAGGTGAAAGAAAATGACAGGCCTGATTAAAGAAAAGAATCTTCTTTCAAAAAAAGACATTATACAGCTTGCAGTTCTTGCTGCGGTGATGTTTCTGTTAATGAAGGTTTTCTTTGTTCTTGCATTTGTGCCGACCGGCAGCATGGAAACAACAATAAAAACACATTCTGCAGTAATCGGATGGCGGCTAAGTTATCTCCTGTCAGACCCCGTTCCGGAACGGGGAGATATTATCGTGTTTGATCACGAGGAGTTTGATAAACATCTGGTAAAAAGAGTGATCGGGTTGCCAGGGGACGAGGTTCTTATATCTGGCGGGAAGGTCTATATAAACGGTGAAGAGCTGGTTGAACCATATTTACCAGAGAAGGACAACGGTAGTCATGACGAACAGTTCACTGTACCAACAGGAAAATTGTTGGTTCTTGGCGATAACCGCAATTATTCCAACGATAGTCGATTTTGGAATAATCCTTTTGTAGACATCAAAAAAGTTTATGCAAAAGTAATACTGAGAATAAATATTCCGTTATATTGAGTGAGAAACAGCAAGCAATAACCAATTTCGGTAGCGGCTACCGAAATTATAAAACAAAGCAAAGAGAAGCTTGTTTAAGCTGAGAGGTCAAAAATATAGTATATAATAGCCATACTGTATATACAGTATGGCTATTATATATGAAAATCAAGATATGCAGAAAGAAAAAATTTTTTGCCGTTGAGTGTCCCTTTTTGCCGGTTCTGTTCGTTACTACAAGTAAGAACAAGGAAAGAAGGTGGAACGGTAGTGTCAAGATTTATGCGCAAATTCGTTTGCAGGCTCTGGTGAATGAAGTCAGCCGGCAATAGAGACGGTGTCTTCCATCGCCTCTAAATGCTTCATGTTCATATATTTCTTGTTGCCCCATTGCGTACCGGCTACATGGCGCAATCTGGCGCAAACCAGCATGAGCGCAGAGTTCCCGTCCGGGAAACAGCCAACCACTCTCGTCCTGCGCCGGATTTCACGGTTCAGCCGCTCAATGACATTGTTCGTACGAATCCGTGTCCAATGCTCGGATGGGAAGTCGCAGTAAGTCAGGGTTTCTTCTACGCTGTCCTCAATCTTCTTGGCCGCTTCCTTCAGCTTCATGGCACGCAGTTCTGTGACAACAGCCTTTGCCTTCTCTCTGGAAGCTTTCTTGCTCTCCTGCGCGTGGATCGCCTTGAGCATCTTTGCTACCAGTTTGACCTTGGATTTCGGCACAACTGAGAACACATTACGGTAGAAATGTACTACGCAGCGCTGGTATTTGGCCTCTGGGAATACTTCACCCACAGCCTCCAGCATACCCAGACATTTGTCACCGACAATGAGCTTTACGCCTTCCAGTCCACGGCTTTTGAGCCACTGAAAGAAATTTACCCAACTGGCTTTATCCTCTTTCATTCCTTCAGCAGCACCCAAAACTTCACGGTAACCGTCCTCGTTGACGGCAATTGCCACCAGAACAGACACATTTTCATACTCTCCGCCCCAGTTGCGGCGCAAGTAAATACCGTCCACATAGACATACGGATACTTGCCGCCCTGCAACGGACGGTTCCGCCAATCCTCAATGTGAACATAGGCCTTCTTGTTCAGTTCACTGATGGTGGAAGGGGAAACCTTGGTGCCCCACAACGCCTCGGTGATATCCTCGACACGGCGCACAGATACGCCGGCAAGGTACATTTCTATGAGAGCTTCTTCTACACTGCTTTCACGGCGGCGATACCGCTCAATGATGGCAGTTTCAAAAGGAATGCCCTTCAGCCGTGGCATATGGAGCGTGACATCTCCGGAGGTGGTAGAGAGATTCCTGTCATAGTGCCCGCTGCGGTAACCCTGGCGAGCCTCGTTGCGCTCGTAACGGGCAGCTTGCGTGAGAGATTCGGCTTCTTTTTCCAGTAGCTCGTTCAGTGTTTCTTCAACACTGCCTCGAACTAATTCTTTCAGATGACCCTTGATTACTTCTTCGTTCAGTTGTACAATCTTTTCGGACATAGTTTGCAGTCTCCTTTTCGGAATGTTTGTGTGGTAACTTCATTCTAACAGAGCCTGCAAGCTATGTCTTTCTATTTTTCAATTTTGCGCAACTTATTCTACCTTATCGGTGGAACCGATGGGCAACTAAGGGATGTGTTGTAATTAAACGACTGTTAACGGGAAAGGAGCAAAATATGAAAAAGGTAATTGCGTTGATTCTTTCGTTGGCAATGATTCTTTCTTTGTCGGCAACAGCCTTTGCGGCGGAGCCGGAGTTTACATCAAAGAAAATCGTTCCTATTGGAGTGAGTTTATCTGAGGATGACAAGGCATTTTTTGATAAGCTAGAGCAAATTTTTGGATATTTTGAAATCGACCAGAGTAATGGACTAATCCTTACAATTTCAGAAGACACGTTAGTATCTCAGTATGGGTTCTCTTCTGAGGACCTTGAAAAGATGAATGCTATGTTTGCGTTCCAGAAGGATGTTGCACAGAATTTTACGAGTGCAAACAAGATTGTTTCTGGTGGACAGCAGAAAGTAAGCGTTTCTGATTGGAAGGTTTGGTTCGACAATGGGGATATTCATGCCTTTTTGTTTGCGGCTGCGCAGGTTGGCCCAGCTGCGCTGACTGCGGCACTGGCGGCCCTAGGAAGTGTGGCATCTCCTGGTGTTGGAACAATTATTGGTACATTTATTGGCCTTTGGGGTGCAGGGACAATTTGCTATTATGTTATTCAGGCAGTTGCACTTGGCAAGGGCATGTATATTGGAATTACATGGAATGGCCCATTCCCGAATCCTGATATTGGACTGTGGTAAGAAGCATAAGGAAAGAGGATCGAAAGATCCTCTTTCCTTATTTATCTTTTTATTCGGATAAATATAAGCAGAACCGCAACGCTGATAATTATAGCTGAGATTCCACCTAAAAATTTTGTAATTATCCAAAGAAGAAAATTAAAAAACCCGGTAAATGTAAAAACGCGTAAAAACAACAAATTTCGTTCTCTTGACGGCGATACGTTCCATATTCGGGATAGAAAGATACTCATAAGAATGAAAGAAACTGCACATAAAATATACTTGTATAAATCAAACACACCAGGATTGATAGACCATAAATAAATTTGGGAAACACAGGAGCCTATGAAAAAGTAAAAATCCTGTTTGTCTAAAACAATAAAAAAGTGGCGTTGTTTTGAAGGTACATTAATGGTAAAAATTTTTTCTTTCCTAAACATATATTTTACCTCCTTATTTGATTTTGACCTCAGTATGGTTCATCCGTTCTACTTATTATTACGAATTAAAGGGTCTCTTTGGGACACTTGACGAGAAAAATAATTTCAACTCGCGTTTATATTTATAGTAAGTATTCCGGGAAAGACCGGTAAGTTGCAGTAGCTCCGTATCGCTTAAATTTCCATTGAAGTCTTTGGAATGCTTCAGAATCGTTTCCTTTGCGGCAATGCTTTTTTTCGTTGTGACGGCAGTCTTTGGCTGCCGTCCAATTTTTTTGCCGTTTAGTCTGGCTGTCTCGATGCCTTCTCTTGTGCGCTGACGTAGATCGGAGACCTCTTTTTCAGCCTGCTCAAAAGCAAGGTGTATTTGTTCTTTGGCCAGCTCCATGAGGTATTTGTTGACGCCTTCTAATATGAGATCTACACGGCTGCCTGTCAAACTGATATTTGCTTCAAGGGCCTTTTTGTAGGTTTCTGTGTTGATGTGAGGCTCTTTTAAGAACACCAGGGATATATCTTGGCTGAAAAAGCGTTCATAGGATTCAAAGCCCTCCTCGGCGTTACGGCTCATCCGGCTCACACTGTCGAAGACGATGAGATCTCCGGGAACAGCAGTTTTGCATAGCTTTTTCCAGTTTGGGCGGTCGGCAGTCGTTCCGGAGAACTTGTCGGCCACAATGACTGCATCCGGATAAATGGCCTTTATATTGCGAATCTGCCTGTCAATATTTTGCTTTGCCGTAGACACTCTTACATAACCGTAAATCTTCATAGATTAACCCTCTTAAAAGAAACAGTATCGGTTTTAACGACCATATAAATTGATACTATAATTGTACGGATAAGCGCCGGGATTGTCAATGAGATTGATACAGAAATAATATAGGGTTAAATTAATACTAATTATTGCAGGTACCTTGACAGATTGGCAATAAGGTATATAATATACATAAGAAGAATACTTTATATAAAGTAAATATACAAATGAGGTGAATGCGGTGAAGATTATTGCAGTTGCAAATCAAAAGGGCGGTGTAGCTAAAACGACAACGACACATAACATCGGTGTTGCTTTGGCTGCGGCGGGGAAAAAGGTGTTGCTCGTTGATCTGGATAGCCAAGCCAGTCTGACAATTAGCGTAGGACTGGAACCGTTGGAGATGCAGCACACGATAGTAGATATCCTGAAGAAGGAAAGTGTCTCGGTACAGGAGTGTGTGCAGCAGTTGAAGGAGAATCTGTTTATTGTACCTTCGATTATAGATCTTGCTCCAATGGAAATGGAGCTTCTTTCGAGGGCCAGCAGAGAAAAGATTTTAGATCGTGCTCTAAGATCGGTGCAGGAATGCTATGATTATATTCTGATAGACTGCCCTCCGCAGCTTTCCATACTGACGATCAACGCGCTCTCCTGCGCAAATGAGGTTATAATCCCTGTGAAGACAGATTATCTTGCATATCGTGGACTGACACAGCTGCAGGATAGCATTCAAGAGATACAGGAGCTTATTAATCCGAGTTTGAAGATTCTGGGAGTAATTGCAACACTGCATGATGCGCGGGTAACGGATGACAAGGAAATATTATCTCTGCTGCGGGAAGAATATAACGTGATTGGCGTTATCAAACGCCTTGCGGTGGCGAAAAAAGGAATCTACGACGGCTTAGCGGTAGTAGAGCAAGCACCAAGTAGTGATGCAGCCAAGGAATATAGGGCAATTTCTGAAATGATTCTGAATGATAAAAATACCAGGGAGGAAATGATTCATGAGTAAGCTGCAGGATAGAGAGAATAAGCGGAGAGCTATTATTGGGAGCATGGTAGAAGATACGGTGTCAGAGGCCCCAGCGGAATCTGTTAGCCGTGGCCGTCCGAAGGAAGATCGTGAGCTTAAAAAGAGAGTTTCTTTGTCTGTGCTGCCGAGCTTATATGAGGACATTCAAAAGATTGCTTATGTGCAGCGCAAGAACACAAGCGAGGTAGTCTCTGAGCTGATGGAGAAATTCCGTGCGGAGCATGAAAAGGAATTGAGAGAATACGAGAATATAAGATGACTTTGAAAAAGTGCATAGCTTGAAATGCACTCGGGCTATGAGAAAACGTGGGTTAAAGTTATGCTGATTTACTTGGCACTGATCGAAACGGATTCGGATAAAGAGAAATTTGAAATCATATACACCGAATACAAGGACCTAATGTTCTATGTCGCGAATAAGATTCTGGGCGATACCAGGGATTCTGAGGACATAGTACACGATGCTTTCGTAAAGATCGCAGAAATAATTGGAAAGATTGATACTGCTAAGTGTCCCAAAACGAGGAACTTAGTCGTAACTATAGTTGAGAGGAAAGCAATAGACCTTTACCGGCAGCGAAAGCGCAGAAAAACCGTGTTTCTTGATGAAGAACTGATAAATGTCCTATCGGTAGAAGATATTCAAGCAGATCCGGATCGACCGCCTATAGCAGAAGCCATTGCATTGCTTCCGACGAGGTACAGGGAGCTGGTGCTTTTGAAATATGATAGTGGCTATTCAGAAAGAGAGATAGCCGCCCTTCTTTCCATGACGGAGGCAAACGTACATAAAACGATGCAGCGAGCGAAGGAGAAGTTGGGTCAAATACTGGGAAAATTGGAGGAAAACAAATAGTGATAATTTCAGAGGAAATGCTTTATGAGAATGCGCCGAAGGCGAGAGATATTTGGCTCGGCACATTACCTCAGAAAGCAGATGTTCCAGAACACACCTTCTCCGAACAATTTGAAAAGAAAATGGATAAACTGCTACGAAGTCCTAAGAGAGCCGTTCACCTGAAAACCTTCAGGCGAACAGTTGCAGCCGTTATGATTATCGCTACAGTTATGTTTTCGGCAGCCATGACAGTAGATGCGGCCTTCAGAGAGCGAGTGATAGAGGTTATAGTCTCCGTCTTTAACGAGCTTACTGATTATAGGTTTGTATCTCACGAGCCGGGAAAAGATCAGTATGAGATTTCGGAGCATACTGAAACGGAATTTGGCTATGTTCCGGATGGATTTGTAGAGAAAGAGAACATTAAGTCTGTTGACTATGAGTTTATCCGGTACGAAAGCAAAGATGGAAGATTCTTTGAGCTGGAGTGTGAGAACGTACTACCAGGAGACAGTTTTCATATGATACTGGATACGGAAAGCTCAGAATATGAGAAGGTGTGTCTGGGAGAGAAAGAGGCTTATTCAAATATCAAGAATGGAAACAGCGTGATTCTTTGGACAGATGATAGTTTTGTTTATCATCTGCGTAGCAACATGCAGTTGGAGGAATTGAAAAAGATCGCCTCAGAAATGAAATAAAAAAATAACAGAGAGTGTCCCAAAACACCCCCTTCATTCGTAACAGTAAGCAGAACGATGAAGGGGGTGTTTCCAATGGGCTGAGATATTCAAATGAAGAAAAATTAGGAGGTTTTACGTGAAATGAAGATGAAAAAAGTAATTGCCGTATTGTGCCTTGTATGCTTGGTCTTTTCCTTCTCGACGGTAGCGTTTGCTGCTGAAGAATCCATGAGCAGGAAAACAGTTGAGTTTTCAGAGGTTGAGTCAGCTAAAATGACCTATATAGAATCTGCAAGCAACAAGCTTTCAATTAAGAATAATGTGGCGAGTATAAGGGCTTCTGTCTGCGGATATAGTGGCTCTACAACGAAATGCGAAGTGTCGGTAAAGCTGCAGGTAAAGACATTGGGTCTATTTTGGTCAAACGTGGAGACATGGAGTGACAGCCAATATGGAGATCGTGCCTCTGTTAGTGGATCTACAGCGGTAACAGCCGGGAAAAGTTATCGGACAGTTGCTACGGTCACAGTTTGGAATGGATCAAGCTCTGAAAGCAGGACATTAACATCAGAAACGATAAAAGCGTGATAAGAATGAAGGTGAAAGCAAAAAGCATTATTATTGCTGCGCTTATAGTGTGTGTTGTAGCTGTAAGTTTTGGTACTGCAATGGCGTAAGAGATGTACCGAAAGAGGCAAAGGCTTAAATCATTAAAAGGAGAAATTGATATGAAAAAAACATTAAGTGTGCTGCTCGTACTTTGTTTGGCTTTCTCGATGATTGCAGGTACTGCGGTGGCAGCGGAAAAACCAGATTCAAACGAGGATATTCTTAATAGGCTTAGTAAAGAGTATGACATTGCAATCAGTTTGGCAACTGAGGAAGAAATGAATATTCTTGGATTCAAACCTTCTGCAAATAGAAAAGAAACCCGTATTGATGAAGCATTTATTAGAGATGCGATCGAAACAAACTTAAAATATACAGCTGATGCGACTAAAAAAATGAGCAGTGGAGACTGGAATGAGTACAAGTTAAGTCCAGGTCAGACATACGTGGCTGTAGAAGAACCGTTTCAAACAGCATCTGCAACTAAGGCATCAAGCAGAGTGCTTTATAAAAAGCCGTGGTATCCGAATGGTGGCAGAGCTGTCCTTGATTGTGATTATGATACAAGTACATGTGTTGTAGGTACTATCTATGGATTGGGTTTTGAACTTTATCAGCCATATGAGGGGACATATCATATCATTCCAGCCACCCTTGGAAGCAGGCGGATTGATGGAGGGCGGCATGTTGAGATGTCTTGCACGGGTAATTTCTACGTGGTTTCAGGAGGGCAGCTAATTAAACTTGGGACAGCGAGTCGCACGGCAACAATTCCTTGTTGATATTTTGCAACGTATCAGAATGGGAATTGGATTAGTTTCATCTTTTGATAACAAAAACATAAAGGGGTGCCGTCCGCAGACGGCAGGGGCATCGCCCCTCCGGAGCGAGACTTGGAACAGGGGTTATAGACTCGCTCCGGCACCTCTGATGCTGGCAGTGTGAGAGCATTCTAAATGGACATATTTGCCAGCATCAGGCGAAGATAGAAGAAAAGCACGGGCCAAAACAAGCCCGTGCTTTTCTTCTATCAAGCAAATAACGGTTTATCCGTTTGCGCAATAGTGTGAACGGGTAAACCGTTATACGGATATATTTCGGAATATGTTGACAACTCATTTATGATGTGGTATAGTATATTTGCAGGATTGGAACTCGTCTGGGCGAGTATAAAAAGTAATTAGGCCCAGAGCGTCCTGGAGCTTCCAGGGGTTTAGCATTTTGCTATTAAGAAGTCATTTGGGTTTGATACACCCATATGGCGCACGGACTTGCCGTAGTAACCTTTGTGAAATGGAAAGTGCGTCATCGACCTTGCATCAGTAACCTTTGTGAACGTGTGAGTAAGTAAAACGTATCGTGAATGTGGCCGGTATACTGTAAAAACTACCGGAGAGATGGCCAACTCTGATAAGGCCCGACAGATCCTTAAACTGCCGTAGACGTGAATTTTAATAAAATAAGGCTGCACACATAAGCAGAAAAAAAGTGTCGAGGAGTTTCCTCAAACCGTCACACATAAGACGTTAAAAAGTGTTCTTTGCCGATTGTCGAGGATCTTCGGATCTGGCATGAGGCGGCTTAGCTTTAACGTATATAAAGAGAACAAGAGACATAATGAAAATACAGTATATAAAATATATACTGTAAAGATAGTAAATATATTATTGCAATTATATAAAGAAGGAGGCTGCGTATGGGACGGAGGAATAAATCCTATCACAAGGACCTGCATCAGCAGGTGTATGACCGGCTGACCGGGATGCAAGCGTTTGGCGAAAGCAAAAAAGAAGCGGTTGCAAACGGAACGGATAAAGACAAGATTTTTTCTTACAATACCTATAAGACGTACTGGAAGCACTCAAAATATTTTATCCGGTATTTATCTGAACAGCATCCGGAGTGTACTACTTTGAAGAGTGCAAGGAAGTATGTAAATGAATGGCTGCAAACGAGAGTTGATCAGGGACTGTCGGCATGGACGATTCAAGCAGAAGCAAAAGCAATGGGAAAGCTTTTCGGAATACAGCCAGATGATGAAGACTACTTTAAGCCGCCCAAAAGAAATCGCTCGGAAATAAAGAGGAGCCGCGGAGATCGAAAGAGAGACGAGCATTTTTCAAAGACTAACAATGATGAGCTGATTAAATTCTGTAAGGGAACAGGGTTGCGAAGGAGCGAGCTGCAGGAGCTCCGAGGGAAAGATCTGATAACACGCTCGCAGATCGAAGAACGAATAAAGCAAATTGAAAGTATTCCGGAAGGGGATAGATCTCCTCAGACTGAAAAAGAGTTGGGTATGCTGCTTGATACCCGGATGTTTGAGGAAGAGTATTTTACTCATGTGAGAAACGGTAAGGGCGGCAGAGAGCGAATGAGTCCTATTATAGGGAAGAACGCCGAACAGATTATTGAACGGATCAGAAATACAGAGCCGGAAGAAAAGGTGTGGCAGCACATTCACAACAGCGCAGATATCCACGGTTATCGGGCAGAGTATGCTACGGCAATGTACAAAGCCCATGCGAGAGCCATCGAGGATATTCCCTATGATCGGGTGAATAAGGGAACAGGAAAGCGATTCCAGAGCGAGGTGTATGTCTGCAGAGTTGATGAGGCCGGGAAAAAGCTGGACAAGGCTGCCATGCTGGTTTGCAGCAAGGCATTAGGGCACAACCGCATTAGTGTTGTGGCAGATAATTATATTCGAGGCTTATAAGAAGAGAGGTGTGGCTGCGTGAGCGAATTTGTGAAGAAGAGTGTGGTCGGATACAAAGTGGTTCCTGGCGGCCACTCCGATCCGGAGTGTTCTCATGTCATATTAACTGTGAAAGAGTACGACAAGCTCGTAGGAGAGATAAACGCGGCAAAGAGAGCTGTCCGAGAAGCAGAGCAGAATGCGGAAGCGCAAATTAGGAAGACAAATAGTGCGGCAACGGCCAAAGTGCAAAGCATAGAAGATGCTGCAAAGGAAAGAGTAAATAAGGCCTACAACGAACTTAACGATATGAAATCTGCATTTGAGTATCAGAAGGGACTGAATGAAAATCTTCTCCGGATATCAAAAGAACGTGCCAATGCAGATAGAAAACTAAAACCCAAAAAAGAGCATACCGGGTATGCGGTGTGCTCATCAACTGAAAAGGAGATTCGGTATAAGGACGGGAGAAGACGGCTGCAGACGGCGATTCTCTGGGAGACGGTGCTGCAAAGTCCGTATAGCATTGACTTTTCGGAGGACCAGGCGCGGCAGGAAATGTTTTCGGATTTATTTTCAAGGGACGCAGCTGGACACTGGATGATAGGCAGGATAGGTGTTACCGCTGAGTATGAAGATGGATATGCGGACTTGATTGAGCGCCGGGAAGAGAAGGAATATGAGCCATACAATGTAATGCTGGAGAGAAGACTGCGAGCCAATTACAGAACAAAGTATTGGGAGCTGATCTTTTTGCATACGAAACCGCTGGGGATAGTTCCTCCTGATATGAGAGCTGGGCAAGGATGAAAAGAGATTGTCAAGGGGACTTGAAACAGACTTCTGGACAGAATATAATAGAAACGAAATTTTCCCAATAAACTCTTTGATAATCTAAGCCCCCTGTAAGGGTCTGTCCTTATAAAACTATTTTTCTCAGGAAGGGAGAAAGTCGGAGAGGAATAGGGGGTGTGCGGAGTGGGTGTTGGAACTGTGGTAAACTCGAAGAGTTTTCCAAGGGCGTAGCCCGTCAGTTTCAATGCCCCGGAGCACAGGGGGAAAGGGAGAGGTGACTTTCTCTTTAAGCCGCCTTTAGGCGGCGCTCTTTGGCTCTTCCTTTCCCCCTGTTTTGTTTGTAGGGGTCAGGAGGTATTACTCCCTCGGAAAACGAAAGCGATAAACTCCGGGGGTTTGGGGGCTGGCCCCCATGGTGTTTTCAGGAGGTATTATTGTGACTGATTATGAGGATGTATATGAATATCTGTCTGCGCAGTTTCCGGAAGTAGGTGGGTATGAGTTTTATAAAGAGCTCTTTCCGGATAATGAGTGTTCCGGAGAGCAGCATACGGACTATTCTCATCCCAATGCTATTTATTTGTATAAGGATGTACAGATGGATGGTAGTTATAAAATGCGGCGTAGGGTAATGTTGAATGACACTTGGGAGCAGGATTATATGGATTTTGTTGAGGAGAATCCATTAACACTTTGTAGTGGTCTTGTCTATCGACGGAGGGCCAATAAGCTGGAAAATGCGCAGAGAATGAATGCGTTGATCTTCGATTTGGATGGCGTTGGGTTGAGTGAGATTAGAAATCTTTTCTTACGCTTTGGCGGTGATCCGGAGAGAGTACGCAGACTTCCAATGCCGACTTTTCTTGTGTTGTCTGGGACGGGGATTCATGTGTATTATGTTTTCCAGGAGCCGGTAGATTTATACCCTAATATCAAGATACAGCTAAAAAGTCTGAAATATGATCTTACGTTTCGTATGTGGGATTATAAGGCGACTTCAAAGAGGAAGGATATACAGTATCAATCAATCAATCAGACGTTTCGTATGGTTGGTAGTGTGAATGAAAAGCATAATAAGCGCCTCGTGGCTTTTCGTACTGGGGAGCCGGTGATGTTGGACTATCTGAATGCCTACGCAAAACCGGAAAACAGGGTAGATGTAAATAAGCCGTTCAGACCGTCTAAAATGACGAGAGCCGAAGCACGGGAGGCTTACCCGGAGTGGTATCAGCGTGTGGTGGTTGAGGGCAATAAGAAGCGGAAGAAATGGGATATTGCCGGAAAGGTACATGGGGATGATCCGTATGCCCTGTATCATTGGTGGCTGCGTCAAATTGGAGAGATTCGGGGCGGACACAGATACTTTTTCCTTATGTGCTTGGCAATCTATGCTTATAAATGCGATGTGTCGAAAGAGAAGCTACGTAAAGATATGGAAGATGCTTTTGCGGATCTGCAGATGGTTCAGCATGAGAATGTTTTGACGAAGGAAGATGTAAAGAGTGCGTTGGAGGCCTATGATAAAGAATATTACAATTTCACGATTTCGGATATTCGGGCGTTAACGGATGTTCATATAGAGAAAAATAAAAGAAACGGACGAACACAGGCCAATCACGTGAAATATATGAACAATCAAAGGGCGTTCAAAAAAGAGATTGGGGAGTGTACAGATGGAGGCCGCCCGGTCGGGAGTGGAACTGCACAAAAGAAGGTTTTTGCTTGGCGCCGGCTTCATCCGGACGGAACGCCGAAAGAATGTATAGAGGAAACAGGGATTAGTAAGAATACCGTTTATAAATGGTGGAAGAGCTCTGTGCGGCCAGTGGGAATTGAAACTGGGCATATAGTAACGAAGATTTCACCGTCACAGGGGTTGAGTGATATGATTTTGGAGGACGTGAAGAAAGGGCTGTAAATGCCATTTCAACGTAAGGGAGGTTAGGAAAGCGTTAACAAAAAGTTTTCATACTTTTTGTGTGCAATGTATTTACAAGAGACATAAATGTGGCTATAATGGGAATAGCTAAATGCGAAAGGAGAATTGCTATGGCTATGAAATCAGATACGAGTATGACAATAAGAATGAATAGAGATATTAAGCAGGAGGCTCAACAGATTTTTGCCAGCTTGGGAATGGATATGACAACTGCTATCAATGTTTTTTTGAGGCAGGCGATTTACTACAATGGTTTTCCGTTTGATGTTCGGTTCGAAGTGCCGAATGCCGTTACTCTTGCGGCAATGGAAGAAGGAGATCGGATGATTACCGATCCTAAAGCAAAGAGATTTGATAGTGTAGAGTCTTTGTTTGCGGAGTTGAATGCAGAATGAAATACGCTATACAAAGGACCACCCAGTTTAAGAAGGATTTTAAGGCGGCTGTGAAGCGTGGCTGCGATATATCTAAGCTGCAAACAGTTGTGGCTCTCCTGGCAGACGGTGAGGTTCTTCCGAGAGAGTATTTAGATCATGAGTTGAAGGGAAAGCAGTACAGCGGGTATCGAGAGTGCCATATTGAGCCGGACTGGTTGTTGGTTTATAAAATTACAGAAAGTGTGCTTGTGCTATCTCTGTATAGGACGGGTACACACAGCGATTTATTCTGAAAAGTGAACTGCTCCAAGAGATACTTGATATGCGCTTTTTCTTATGCGCAGGATAGGGCAACGCTGGAGAGCGACCTGAGCGGCGCATAAGGTTTTGCGAGGGAGTGATACCAACAAGGTGTCACTCTTTTTTATTTACGCTATGTAAAGTATATAAAGTAAATAAAAATATTTTCGGTAGCCGCTACCGAAAATATAGTATTCGTGATATAATAGCTATAAAGAAAGGGGGGCCTCGTTTATGGAAGGACAAGAAAAGCGGAAGAGAGGTAGACCTAAAATCGATGCTGATTTTACGAAATTGCTCGCCAGTAGCCGTCGCGCGCAGGTCAATGCTAAGTATATGTTCGATGGAATGGTTTTTATCAAACATAGTCCAAAAGTCACGGAGCCGGAAATGCTATGGAAAGAAGATATAGCTACGGCCAGTGCTAAAGGTAAAAATGGTATTCTTGAGCAGCTCGGCAGAATGATCGAGCAGGATCATCTTCATCCTGAAGACTGCGCTTTTTTTGCGAATGAGGCAATTAGTGCATTGAAAGCCGGTTATACGTCCAGGGAAATTGAAAAGGCAATGCGAGCAATACGCATGGCAGTTAAGAAGGCAAAGGGAACACCAGAAGACAGTGCAGAACGATACCAAATTACGATGGCGATAAACGATTTAATTAGCATGAAATGATTTTCGGTAGCGGCTACCGAAAATATAAAACAAAGCAAAGAGCAGCTTATTTCAACTGAAAGGTCAAAAATATAGTATATAACAGCCATACTGTATATACAGTATGGCTGTTATATATAAAAATCAAGATATGCAGAAAGAAAAAATTTTTTGCCGTTGAGTGTCCCTTTTTGCCGGTGCTGTTCGTTACTATAAGTAAGAACAAGGAAAGAATGTGGAACCGATGGGCAACTAAGAAATTCGAGAGAACGTCGTAGGTATAGAAAATGTGGAGACAGGAGGATCACTATGAAAAGACTTTTGAGTATGCTACTGGTGTTTTGTATGGTATTTGCTCTGTCCGCTACAGCGCTTGCAGCAGATACTAATAAGAATGTATCGGAGGAGAAATATACTGTATCTGCGCCGGCAGGAGCACTTGGAACTTCTTCTGAAAATGGCGCTAAGATTACGTATGAAGTTGGACATGGGTCTGGCGAATGGAACACACTCTTTTCATGGGCTCGTGCGAAAACTGAAACTTGGGGATGGGCAACGTCAACTTATCTTTATGCAAGCGCAACGGTGACGGCAAACGGTTGCACATCTCAGACGGAAACGAAGAGCACAACCACAAAGCAGAGCGTTACAACGGATAAGATCTACCAGTCCACGAAAGATGGAAGAACGTTATCGACTTACCACATTGTCAAAGGTTATTGGGGTAACGAAACAACTCTTAAGACCGAATATTATTCCGGATCTTGGTCGTGGTAATTAAATGATATATACCGGGAACGCAGATTTATGCTGCGTTCCCGGTATATAGTAAAGGGTGATAAAGATGAAGAAGAATAGGCTGGCATTAGGGCTGATCACTCTTGTGGCAATGCTTGCTTTATGTTCGTGCACGCAAAAACAAAATGACGTTTCGAGGGCGTTCAATTTTGATGATAAATATAATAACGAAAAAGTGGTATCAATTGATCATGGAACGCTTGATGAAACAGGCGATATTAGAGTATGGATTTATGCAACATCAGAAACATCTTATGAACAGAATCACAATGATGAAAACTTAATATTGCGAAACACTCAAGAACCAGTTTATTTGTCTGTGCATCAGATTGGAAAAGATAGAAGAGTACGGATTTTGGCATACTTGGATTATGAAAGTCGAGCATTCTCCATAGGAACTGATGGCGAAAAAGCAGCATTTTATGATATTGAAATAAAAAATAATGAGGAAGTCGTTCTTCCGGTGTACTTTGATTTTTCAAATATTGACACAGAAAAGAGTCACCGGATGGCATTTATCATTATTTCTGGATATGACCAATATGCAAAAGATAAAGAGGATATAACTTATAATCCGGCCATTTCTACCATGTATCAACTTTTCTTTAAGAATTATGAGGCCGACGCAAGGTGCGCAGATGAAGAAAAGAAAAATATGGCAGAAAAAATGGAGTATTACGATAGCAGTGGTATAGCTCTTTTATTGAACACAAGTGAGGGAGGGTCTTCTCTTGATGAAGGGTTGCCTTTGCCTGATAAGCATTATCTTATGGATCCTGGCAATGAAATGAAGATGCACTGCTGGATTTCAAACACGTCTACTCCTGAAAAATATGCTCTTGTGTTTGTGACGGTAGGAAATTTGCCAGCGAGGATAAACGGGGAAAATTACCTAATTGTTGATCTAAACGAAAGAAAAATGGGAGAAAAAGAAATTGAGCTTATTCTCCCTGAAAAACCGGGTGTATACGATATCATTGGATATGTAGTCTATGATCCGTTTGAGCCTATAGAGAACGGAGAATCGGGATTTGTGTATTCTTCTCCACGGTTTTCGGTTGAGGTGAAAGAAAATGACAGGCCTGATTAAAGAAAAGAATCTTCTTTCAAAAAAAGACATTATACAGCTTGCAGTTCTTGCTGCGGTGATGTTTCTGTTAATGAAGGTTTTCTTTGTTCTTGCATTTGTGCCGACCGGCAGCATGGAAACAACAATAAAAACACATTCTGCAGTAATCGGATGGCGGCTAAGTTATCTCCTGTCAGACCCCGTTCCGGAACGGGGAGATATTATCGTGTTTGATCACGAGGAGTTTGATAAACATCTGGTAAAAAGAGTGATCGGGTTGCCAGGGGACGAGGTTCTTATATCTGGCGGGAAGGTCTATATAAACGGTGAAGAGCTGGTTGAACCATATTTACCAGAGAAGGACAACGGTAGTCATGACGAACAGTTCACTGTACCAACAGGAAAATTGTTGGTTCTTGGCGATAACCGCAATTATTCCAACGATAGTCGATTTTGGAATAATCCTTTTGTAGACATCAAAAAAGTTTATGCAAAAGTAATACTGAGAATAAATATTCCGTTATATTGAGTGAGAAACAGCAAGCAATAACCAATTTCGGTAGCGGCTACCGAAATTATAAAACAAAGCAAAGAGAAGCTTGTTTAAGCTGAGAGGTCAAAAATATAGTATATAATAGCCATACTGTATATACAGTATGGCTATTATATATGAAAATCAAGATATGCAGAAAGAAAAAATTTTTTGCCGTTGAGTGTCCCTTTTTGCCGGTTCTGTTCGTTACTACAAGTAAGAACAAGGAAAGAAGGTGGAACGGTAGTGTCAAGATTTATGCGCAAATTCGTTTGCAGGCTCTGGTGAATGAAGTCAGCCGGCAATAGAGACGGTGTCTTCCATCGCCTCTAAATGCTTCATGTTCATATATTTCTTGTTGCCCCATTGCGTACCGGCTACATGGCGCAATCTGGCGCAAACCAGCATGAGCGCAGAGTTCCCGTCCGGGAAACAGCCAACCACTCTCGTCCTGCGCCGGATTTCACGGTTCAGCCGCTCAATGACATTGTTCGTACGAATCCGTGTCCAATGCTCGGATGGGAAGTCGCAGTAAGTCAGGGTTTCTTCTACGCTGTCCTCAATCTTCTTGGCCGCTTCCTTCAGCTTCATGGCACGCAGTTCTGTGACAACAGCCTTTGCCTTCTCTCTGGAAGCTTTCTTGCTCTCCTGCGCGTGGATCGCCTTGAGCATCTTTGCTACCAGTTTGACCTTGGATTTCGGCACAACTGAGAACACATTACGGTAGAAATGTACTACGCAGCGCTGGTATTTGGCCTCTGGGAATACTTCACCCACAGCCTCCAGCATACCCAGACATTTGTCACCGACAATGAGCTTTACGCCTTCCAGTCCACGGCTTTTGAGCCACTGAAAGAAATTTACCCAACTGGCTTTATCCTCTTTCATTCCTTCAGCAGCACCCAAAACTTCACGGTAACCGTCCTCGTTGACGGCAATTGCCACCAGAACAGACACATTTTCATACTCTCCGCCCCAGTTGCGGCGCAAGTAAATACCGTCCACATAGACATACGGATACTTGCCGCCCTGCAACGGACGGTTCCGCCAATCCTCAATGTGAACATAGGCCTTCTTGTTCAGTTCACTGATGGTGGAAGGGGAAACCTTGGTGCCCCACAACGCCTCGGTGATATCCTCGACACGGCGCACAGATACGCCGGCAAGGTACATTTCTATGAGAGCTTCTTCTACACTGCTTTCACGGCGGCGATACCGCTCAATGATGGCAGTTTCAAAAGGAATGCCCTTCAGCCGTGGCATATGGAGCGTGACATCTCCGGAGGTGGTAGAGAGATTCCTGTCATAGTGCCCGCTGCGGTAACCCTGGCGAGCCTCGTTGCGCTCGTAACGGGCAGCTTGCGTGAGAGATTCGGCTTCTTTTTCCAGTAGCTCGTTCAGTGTTTCTTCAACACTGCCTCGAACTAATTCTTTCAGATGACCCTTGATTACTTCTTCGTTCAGTTGTACAATCTTTTCGGACATAGTTTGCAGTCTCCTTTTCGGAATGTTTGTGTGGTAACTTCATTCTAACAGAGCCTGCAAGCTATGTCTTTCTATTTTTCAATTTTGCGCAACTTATTCTACCTTATCGGTGGAACCGATGGGCAACTAAGGGATGTGTTGTAATTAAACGACTGTTAACGGGAAAGGAGCAAAATATGAAAAAGGTAATTGCGTTGATTCTTTCGTTGGCAATGATTCTTTCTTTGTCGGCAACAGCCTTTGCGGCGGAGCCGGAGTTTACATCAAAGAAAATCGTTCCTATTGGAGTGAGTTTATCTGAGGATGACAAGGCATTTTTTGATAAGCTAGAGCAAATTTTTGGATATTTTGAAATCGACCAGAGTAATGGACTAATCCTTACAATTTCAGAAGACACGTTAGTATCTCAGTATGGGTTCTCTTCTGAGGACCTTGAAAAGATGAATGCTATGTTTGCGTTCCAGAAGGATGTTGCACAGAATTTTACGAGTGCAAACAAGATTGTTTCTGGTGGACAGCAGAAAGTAAGCGTTTCTGATTGGAAGGTTTGGTTCGACAATGGGGATATTCATGCCTTTTTGTTTGCGGCTGCGCAGGTTGGCCCAGCTGCGCTGACTGCGGCACTGGCGGCCCTAGGAAGTGTGGCATCTCCTGGTGTTGGAACAATTATTGGTACATTTATTGGCCTTTGGGGTGCAGGGACAATTTGCTATTATGTTATTCAGGCAGTTGCACTTGGCAAGGGCATGTATATTGGAATTACATGGAATGGCCCATTCCCGAATCCTGATATTGGACTGTGGTAAGAAGCATAAGGAAAGAGGATCGAAAGATCCTCTTTCCTTATTTATCTTTTTATTCGGATAAATATAAGCAGAACCGCAACGCTGATAATTATAGCTGAGATTCCACCTAAAAATTTTGTAATTATCCAAAGAAGAAAATTAAAAAACCCGGTAAATGTAAAAACGCGTAAAAACAACAAATTTCGTTCTCTTGACGGCGATACGTTCCATATTCGGGATAGAAAGATACTCATAAGAATGAAAGAAACTGCACATAAAATATACTTGTATAAATCAAACACACCAGGATTGATAGACCATAAATAAATTTGGGAAACACAGGAGCCTATGAAAAAGTAAAAATCCTGTTTGTCTAAAACAATAAAAAAGTGGCGTTGTTTTGAAGGTACATTAATGGTAAAAATTTTTTCTTTCCTAAACATATATTTTACCTCCTTATTTGATTTTGACCTCAGTATGGTTCATCCGTTCTACTTAT
>CATQJL010000069.1:0-27667 GCA_958299035.1 Cylicocyclus nassatus
CAAGTATTGGAAGTGATTCGTATTTATCTCCATAATGCCAACTATCAAGTGGTGTTGCATAAGTACTCCTAAGTTCTCCTGAAATTCTGTTAGGTTTATATCTGTACTCTGCCCATGCCTCCTGGTATCCGAATACTTCGTCATCTTCTACTGTTCCTTGTGCGTAGATTTCCTTGTTTAAGATAGCCATTTCTCCGATGTTTGCTAATGTTGGCCAATAGTAATCAAAACGTGTTTTTCTTGACCACATTCTTTCTATACCCTGTTGATATGTTCTTTCGGTTCTGATACAAGCTAATCCGATAATTAATCCGTGCTCTGTAAATGATTTTGTAAACATATCATCCTTGTCAATAGTTAGAGAATAACCTGAAGTATTACCCTGTGGAGTTGTGCTATCTGTTGAGCTTGTTTGTACAACCTGTGTAATATTGATTGGTACTCTTTTTCCGCCTAAGTACTCTGGTCTTTGCTGTCTTCCATCTGGCGATAATACTCCAAAATGACTACGTATTGTTTCTGTGTATCTACTTCCTCCTCTGGCATCCTTTTCGTATAATCTTTGAATAGCAAATGCTTGTCTTACCTGGTTGATAGTAGCTGCACCTGCTGCCGATAAATCTGCAGCTAGTCCTATAGAACTCATTGTTCCCAATTGTACACCTGTTTCATTATTTGCCAGGTATAAATTGTTATTAGGAGCTGTATTAACGAATGCGTGTAACTCTTTACCTACCATTGTTGGATCTACACTTCTATCTTCTGCACTACCTACATTTGTACTTCCTATAATTGGTGCAGTGTTTCCAAGTGGCAAGAACACATTCCGGACCTTTTTGTGGAGAAGGGAGAGCAGACGAAAATAATCCGCAAGTCTTCCGACTTTAACAGGTTTTCCACCTTTTTCAACGTCAACTACTGGGTCTGTTCCGTTACTTCCTTGAGTTGTTGAATCTCCTTTGTTTATATCAAGTGGCTCGATTAAATTTTCACTTCTGAACCATTCATTATATATTAAAGCATACGCTCTAAAAGGTAGATGGCTTACACTGATGTTATCGACTCCAATAGGTAGTCCCATATAATCGGCAATAGTTCCTTTTTCCCAACCTCCCTCGGGAGATGTTATCTGTGGCATAGAATATTCAACTTCTGGAGTCCAATATGATTCCGTATTTTCCCCCATAAAGTTTTTCCAATGCTCCCAGATTAATCTATTAGGTACAAAGAAGAAATATGTATCTAGAAATGCGTTATCCATAACAGGATATATTGGTGTAGTCATACGTACTAAACTAGCCATATCAATTTTTGCTGTATCGCCAGGTAAAACCTCGTCAACATAAAATGGTATTAATTCTCCTGTGTTTATTGTTGTCTTATGATCATGTGGTCTTTTGAATTTAGATCTAGGCATATCTACACTTGTTGGGTTTTGTGCAAAATGCAATTCTGTATTTCTATTCATTGGTTGTTCCTTTCTCTTTTATTATTGTTTCTAGTGCTTTCTTGTTAAGCTCTTCCATGTACTTCTTATTTTCGGCTATCTGTTTTTCTATTTCTCTAGCCTTTGTAATACCTAAATTGTCTTCCCAGAGCTTTGTGCCATAAGCCGCTACATACATTTCGGCATTGTTCTCGAATTTATTTTTTACCTCGTATGGTAGTTTATCAAATTCCGCTTTTGCTCTTATTACAAACTGCTGAGCTTCTGCAAGAGAACTTGGAGCGTCAACAATATCCAAGTAAGTCCCGTTAGCCACGTTAAGCACATTAATATCTCCTTCGGTAGCTCTTCTAAGAATGACATTAATGTCGCAACTCTCCTTGCTCGCCTGTATCTTTTCATAGACGTTAATTTTTCTATCTGCTGCCAAGAATCTGCGACCCTTAGAGTCCATTTTCTCCGTATGTTCTGTAACAATTTTAGTGCCACTCGGAGTACAAAGATTATCTTCCTTGCTATTATTGTAAGCTGATTTAAACTGCATTTAATTACCTCCTTCGATACACGTAGGAGTGATTGTCTCGATGGTTCCATTCTCATCATTAAAAACTCCTATCTTATATAGTCTCATGTCTTTTGCATTTGAGTTGTTCTTGAGAAAATTGTTATATTCTCTTTTTGCAATTTCATCATTTTTCATGATGAATGGTGCGTTAAACCCTATCATAATATCTTGTACTGCGTAAATATTGTATAACATTATAATCTGATACCTCCTCTGCTAACTTTTGGTAGGAGGTTAATTTTTTTTGATCCTGTTGCTGTATGCTTGAATATTCTTTTGTCAATATTCTTTTTTGTATGTGTTCTATAGCTCATTATATCTCCTTCTTCATATCTTTAAATTTTTTGTTTAGTAGCTCATCATTTCTTTTGCGCTGTTCTTCTGGACTTAAATCTGTTAAACTGTTTTTTATCCTGGTATTATTTTCAGCTATTTGTTTTTTGTATCGTTTTAGCTCTTCATATTCTCCAGGTTCGTTCTTTTCTATCCAACGCATGAATGATTTAGGTAAGCATATATTTTCTGAGGTTTTTTTCATTTGTTATTGGAATTGTTTTTGTGATATATAATTCCTCTTTTTTATCTTGCAAATAATTATGTCCGATAGCTGGTCTTGTAGAGCTGTTAATAAATTCGGGAATTTTACCAAGTTTGCCGTATATCTCATTGCTATTTTTGTAGTATTTCTTGAGTGTGTATCTTGCTACATAGCAGCATGAGTCCCAAGTGACACGTCCTACTGTTACAAATCCTATATCCCTTTTTATTCCTGTTCTATCGCGTTCCGTCCATAGCTCTTGCAGTTCTTTGTGAGTCCAGATGCTTTGCCCCATTTCATTATGCTTGTATAGTTTTAATTTTGTTTGGTCTAATTTTAGCCCGTACATTATGATGTGATAGTGTGGACGTCCTGTCTGAGAACCATATTCCCCACTAACTACATATCTAATACCACTGTTGTTGTAGTTGTATTCATAGTGGCGTCTTAGCCTTTTAATAAAATCCTGTATATCTTTTTTCCGTAGGCTTATTCCCTCTGCGATTTCCCCTGTTTCAGTGTTTACTGTAGTGTGTGTTCTTAAATGTTCATCATTATATGTTAGAGTTATGAACCAGCATTCATCTTCTGGGTAATTTTTTTTTTCTAGAATCATCTGATTTGCTTTATCTCTCGCTTTATTTAGTCGGCACTCTAAACATTGTCCGCACGGGATCATGTCTACTCGTCTATATCTGGCTTTATAATATTTAGGATTTCTTTCAACTTCTTCCCAAGAAATAAAATCACATTTATAACTCGTTCCGCCTTGCTTATTAGTATATCTTTCAAACTTTTCCAGTCTGGCGAGTGGAGCTTTGCACACATTATGTTATCTCCTTTCTGTTAATTTTTTATTGTTAATGTTCTCGAAAGTTGTCTTTTGCGAATAGTTGTCTGCAAAATCCACAAATTATACCCACAATATAACCACCTCCTTATTAATTGTTATATCAACTATTTTTTTATGTCAATAATTTTTTGTTAACTTTCTAGTTTTTCTAACTCTTCATTGTATAATCTTATGATATTATATTTTAATATATAATCGAATATATCTATTTTATCTTTCTCTGGAATGCCTATAATGTGCGTCATAAAACCATAATCTTTTTTTCTTATCCAGTAGTTTCTGTATTCGTTCTCTAATTCCTCGAATACTTCATAGTTCATCATTTCACCTAATTTTGTAAACGGTGAAATGATGAACTATGAAGTATTCGAGGAATTAGAGACGAATACAGAAACTATGGCTTAGTAATAAGTATGGGTGTTTCTTTTTTAGATCTTCAAGCATTTTTAGCTCTGCTATTTTCATTCTAAAGCTTTTAATTTTTTCTTCCATTGTTTTACCTCCTTTATTACATTATAATACATTGTAATACATTTGTAAACTATTTTTTTTAATTTTTATGTGTGCCAATATTGCGACACTTGTATCATTGCAAATGCCAGAGCGATAGCGGATGGCATAAACCGCCCTATACGTAAGTAGTAAATAGATATTACGTAAGTAGCGCCAATGTGTCGTGTTAATGCGACAGATTAAATCGTCTTAGAAATAAAATATCTCAGTCTTTCGACTGAGATACTTTGGTGTATTAGGTTTAGGAGAGTATATATTTAATCGTGCGTGCGCGTGCGTGCGCGCGCGTGCTGGCTTATTTTCGTGCGTGCGTATGCGTGCGCGTGCGCGGTTAAAATTGATGTCCACCACCGCTTGATTTGTGGTTGATGTATTTGTTAATATCGTCCAACTGTTTTACTCCGTTGCTTAGGAAGTATTTTCCTGTTTTATCAGTTTTTGCTGGATGTATGATGTCATCTACTATCTGTTCATAGATATTATCGTTGGAGCTATCTTTTTTATTGTTAGCTGATAGTTCTTTTAATCCGTTTAGATTAATGTCAATGGTTCTTCCTGCGTTAAAGCTATCTGTTAGTCCTGTCAATAGTCCTGCCATTGATGAAAGAAATGTAGCTAACCCACTTTCAGAATGACTCCAACTATTACTTTCATTTTGGTTTGTAGAGCTTGCTGTACTTGCACTGTTTTGTTCTGGAAATGTATTTGCCATGAATGTATTTGGTGCTGTCATGCTTGCAGTTGCTCCAGATCCTACACTAGCTGTTCCTAGTCCCATACCGGCGGCTAATATTGGATTAATACCGGCTTTTCGCATATCATCGACTGTTCTTTGGTAGGTTGTATTTGCCATTTTCTCTAACCACTGCCTTTGTATTTCAGCCTGTTCCGCGTTGTAGCTTGCTGATGACTGCCATGCGTCCATTGCGCTATTGTTTGCATTAATTGCGCTTTGGATAGCTTGCTGAGTTGCTTGTATTCCGGCTGTGTTACTCCATGAGTTGCTGTTGCTACTGCCCCATCCGTTTGCGGTGCTTGCGCTATTGCCTATACTCGCATTAAGGTTCATTTTTCTCCTTTCTGATTAGAGTGCACAGTTACCTTCTTGATGTAACTGTGCACGCTGACACAAAATTTTAATTTTGGTCATCTTCTAGTCCTATTGTTATAATCCAACAACATGTAATTATATTAATTACTGTTAATAAAAAATGTACTAATAATTTTATCATTAGTGGTGGTCTATTAATCCTGGTACTGAATATAATGGCATAATTCTTGTCCAAATTGAATTGATATAGAAGTCTGCTATGAATTGGTCTTGTGTTTCAATTGCAAGTGTTCTTCCTACGTTGTTCTTTGATTCCTCAAACCATTCTTTTGCAAGTATTGGAAGTGATTCGTATTTATCTCCATAATGCCAACTATCAAGTGGTGTTGCATAAGTACTCCTAAGTTCTCCTGAAATTCTGTTAGGTTTATATCTGTACTCTGCCCATGCCTCCTGGTATCCGAATACTTCGTCATCTTCTACTGTTCCTTGTGCGTAGATTTCCTTGTTTAAGATAGCCATTTCTCCGATGTTTGCTAATGTTGGCCAATAGTAATCAAAACGTGTTTTTCTTGACCACATTCTTTCTATACCCTGTTGATATGTTCTTTCGGTTCTGATACAAGCTAATCCGATAATTAATCCGTGCTCTGTAAATGATTTTGTAAACATATCATCCTTGTCAATAGTTAGAGAATAACCTGAAGTATTACCCTGTGGAGTTGTGCTATCTGTTGAGCTTGTTTGTACAACCTGTGTAATATTGATTGGTACTCTTTTTCCGCCTAAGTACTCTGGTCTTTGCTGTCTTCCATCTGGCGATAATACTCCAAAATGACTACGTATTGTTTCTGTGTATCTACTTCCTCCTCTGGCATCCTTTTCGTATAATCTTTGAATAGCAAATGCTTGTCTTACCTGGTTGATAGTAGCTGCACCTGCTGCCGATAAATCTGCAGCTAGTCCTATAGAACTCATTGTTCCCAATTGTACACCTGTTTCATTATTTGCCAGGTATAAATTGTTATTAGGAGCTGTATTAACGAATGCGTGTAACTCTTTACCTACCATTGTTGGATCTACACTTCTATCTTCTGCACTACCTACATTTGTACTTCCTATAATTGGTGCAGTGTTTCCAAGTGGCAAGAACACATCCGGACCTTTTTGTGGAGAAGGGAGAGCAGACGAAAAATAATCCGCAAGTCTTCCGACTTTAACAGGTTTTCCACCTTTTTCAACGTCAACTACTGGGTCTGTTCCGTTACTTCCTTGAGTTGTTGAATCTCCTTTGTTTATATCAAGTGGCTCGATTAAATTTTCACTTCTGAACCATTCATTATATATTAAAGCATACGCTCTAAAAGGTAGATGGCTTACACTGATGTTATCGACTCCAATAGGTAGTCCCATATAATCGGCAATAGTTCCTTTTTCCCAACCTCCCTCGGGAGATGTTATCTGTGGCATAGAATATTCAACTTCTGGAGTCCAATATGATTCCGTATTTTCCCCCATAAAGTTTTTCCAATGCTCCCAGATTAATCTATTAGGTACAAAGAAGAAATATGTATCTAGAAATGCGTTATCCATAACAGGATATATTGGTGTAGTCATACGTACTAAACTAGCCATATCAATTTTTGCTGTATCGCCAGGTAAAACCTCGTCAACATAAAATGGTATTAATTCTCCTGTGTTTATTGTTGTCTTATGATCATGTGGTCTTTTGAATTTAGATCTAGGCATATCTACACTTGTTGGGTTTTGTGCAAAATGCAATTCTGTATTTCTATTCATTGGTTGTTCCTTTCTCTTTTATTATTGTTTCTAGTGCTTTCTTGTTAAGCTCTTCCATGTACTTCTTATTTTCGGCTATCTGTTTTTCTATTTCTCTAGCCTTTGTAATACCTAAATTGTCTTCCCAGAGCTTTGTGCCATAAGCCGCTACATACATTTCGGCATTGTTCTCGAATTTATTTTTTACCTCGTATGGTAGTTTATCAAATTCCGCTTTTGCTCTTATTACAAACTGCTGAGCTTCTGCAAGAGAACTTGGAGCGTCAACAATATCCAAGTAAGTCCCGTTAGCCACGTTAAGCACATTAATATCTCCTTCGGTAGCTCTTCTAAGAATGACATTAATGTCGCAACTCTCCTTGCTCGCCTGTATCTTTTCATAGACGTTAATTTTTCTATCTGCTGCCAAGAATCTGCGACCCTTAGAGTCCATTTTCTCCGTATGTTCTGTAACAATTTTAGTGCCACTCGGAGTACAAAGATTATCTTCCTTGCTATTATTGTAAGCTGATTTAAACTGCATTTAATTACCTCCTTCGATACACGTAGGAGTGATTGTCTCGATGGTTCCATTCTCATCATTAAAAACTCCTATCTTATATAGTCTCATGTCTTTTGCATTTGAGTTGTTCTTGAGAAAATTGTTATATTCTCTTTTTGCAATTTCATCATTTTTCATGATGAATGGTGCGTTAAACCCTATCATAATATCTTGTACTGCGTAAATATTGTATAACATTATAATCTGATACCTCCTCTGCTAACTTTTGGTAGGAGGTTAATTTTTTTTGATCCTGTTGCTGTATGCTTGAATATTCTTTTGTCAATATTCTTTTTTGTATGTGTTCTATAGCTCATTATATCTCCTTCTTCATATCTTTAAATTTTTTGTTTAGTAGCTCATCATTTCTTTTGCGCTGTTCTTCTGGACTTAAATCTGTTAAACTGTTTTTTATCCTGGTATTATTTTCAGCTATTTGTTTTTTGTATCGTTTTAGCTCTTCATATTCTCCAGGTTCGTTCTTTTCTATCCAACGCATGAATGATTTAGGTAAGCATATATTTTCTGAGGTTTTTTCATTTGTTATTGGAATTGTTTTTGTGATATATAATTCCTCTTTTTTATCTTGCAAATAATTATGTCCGATAGCTGGTCTTGTAGAGCTGTTAATAAATTCGGGAATTTTACCAAGTTTGCCGTATATCTCATTGCTATTTTTGTAGTATTTCTTGAGTGTGTATCTTGCTACATAGCAGCATGAGTCCCAAGTGACACGTCCTACTGTTACAAATCCTATATCCCTTTTTATTCCTGTTCTATCGCGTTCCGTCCATAGCTCTTGCAGTTCTTTGTGAGTCCAGATGCTTTGCCCCATTTCATTATGCTTGTATAGTTTTAATTTTGTTTGGTCTAATTTTAGCCCGTACATTATGATGTGATAGTGTGGACGTCCTGTCTGAGAACCATATTCCCCACTAACTACATATCTAATACCACTGTTGTTGTAGTTGTATTCATAGTGGCGTCTTAGCCTTTTAATAAAATCCTGTATATCTTTTTTCCGTAGGCTTATTCCCTCTGCGATTTCCCCTGTTTCAGTGTTTACTGTAGTGTGTGTTCTTAAATGTTCATCATTATATGTTAGAGTTATGAACCAGCATTCATCTTCTGGGTAATTTTTTTTTTCTAGAATCATCTGATTTGCTTTATCTCTCGCTTTATTTAGTCGGCACTCTAAACATTGTCCGCACGGGATCATGTCTACTCGTCTATATCTGGCTTTATAATATTTAGGATTTCTTTCAACTTCTTCCCAAGAAATAAAATCACATTTATAACTCGTTCCGCCTTGCTTATTAGTATATCTTTCAAACTTTTCCAGTCTGGCGAGTGGAGCTTTGCACACATTATGTTATCTCCTTTCTGTTAATTTTTTATTGTTAATGTTCTCGAAAGTTGTCTTTTGCGAATAGTTGTCTGCAAAATCCACAAATTATACCCACAATATAACCACCTCCTTATTAATTGTTATATCAACTATTTTTTTATGTCAATAATTTTTTGTTAACTTTCTAGTTTTTCTAACTCTTCATTGTATAATCTTATGATATTATATTTTAATATATAATCGAATATATCTATTTTATCTTTCTCTGGAATGCCTATAATGTGCGTCATAAAACCATAATCTTTTTTTCTTATCCAGTAGTTTCTGTATTCGTTCTCTAATTCCTCGAATACTTCATAGTTCATCATTTCACCTAATTTTGTAAACATTTTTTTATACCTCTTCTTTCCATGTTTTATATAAGCAATATAGTATTATGTCTTTGTCTGTATATAAGTATGGGTGTTTCTTTTTTAGATCTTCAAGCATTTTTAGCTCTGCTATTTTCATTCTAAAGCTTTTAATTTTTTCTTCCATTGTTTTACCTCCTTTATTACATTATAATACATTGTAATACATTTGTAAACTATTTTTTTTAATTTTTATGTGTGCCAATATTGCGACACTTGTATCATTGCAAATGCCAGAGCGATAGCGGATGGCATAAACCGCCCTATACGTAAGTAGTAAATAGATATTACGTAAGTAGCGCCAATGTGTCGTGTTAATGCGACAGATTAAATCGTCTTAGAAATAAAATATCTCAGTCTTTCGACTGAGATACTTTGGTGTATTAGGTTTAGGAGAGTATATATTTAATCGTGCGTGCGCGTGCGTGCGCGCGCGTGCTGGCTTATTTTCGTGCGTGCGTATGCGTGCGCGTGCGCGGTTAAAATTGATGTCCACCACCGCTTGATTTGTGGTTGATGTATTTGTTAATATCGTCCAACTGTTTTACTCCGTTGCTTAGGAAGTATTTTCCTGTTTTATCAGTTTTTGCTGGATGTATGATGTCATCTACTATCTGTTCATAGATATTATCGTTGGAGCTATCTTTTTTATTGTTAGCTGATAGTTCTTTTAATCCGTTTAGATTAATGTCAATGGTTCTTCCTGCGTTAAAGCTATCTGTTAGTCCTGTCAATAGTCCTGCCATTGATGAAAGAAATGTAGCTAACCCACTTTCAGAATGACTCCAACTATTACTTTCATTTTGGTTTGTAGAGCTTGCTGTACTTGCACTGTTTTGTTCTGGAAATGTATTTGCCATGAATGTATTTGGTGCTGTCATGCTTGCAGTTGCTCCAGATCCTACACTAGCTGTTCCTAGTCCCATACCGGCGGCTAATATTGGATTAATACCGGCTTTTCGCATATCATCGACTGTTCTTTGGTAGGTTGTATTTGCCATTTTCTCTAACCACTGCCTTTGTATTTCAGCCTGTTCCGCGTTGTAGCTTGCTGATGACTGCCATGCGTCCATTGCGCTATTGTTTGCATTAATTGCGCTTTGGATAGCTTGCTGAGTTGCTTGTATTCCGGCTGTGTTACTCCATGAGTTGCTGTTGCTACTGCCCCATCCGTTTGCGGTGCTTGCGCTATTGCCTATACTCGCATTAAGGTTCATTTTTCTCCTTTCTGATTAGAGTGCACAGTTACCTTCTTGATGTAACTGTGCACGCTGACACAAAATTTTAATTTTGGTCATCTTCTAGTCCTATTGTTATAATCCAACAACATGTAATTATATTAATTACTGTTAATAAAAAATGTACTAATAATTTTATCATTAGTGGTGGTCTATTAATCCTGGTACTGAATATAATGGCATAATTCTTGTCCAAATTGAATTGATATAGAAGTCTGCTATGAATTGGTCTTGTGTTTCAATTGCAAGTGTTCTTCCTACGTTGTTCTTTGATTCCTCAAACCATTCTTTTGCAAGTATTGGAAGTGATTCGTATTTATCTCCATAATGCCAACTATCAAGTGGTGTTGCATAAGTACTCCTAAGTTCTCCTGAAATTCTGTTAGGTTTATATCTGTACTCTGCCCATGCCTCCTGGTATCCGAATACTTCGTCATCTTCTACTGTTCCTTGTGCGTAGATTTCCTTGTTTAAGATAGCCATTTCTCCGATGTTTGCTAATGTTGGCCAATAGTAATCAAAACGTGTTTTTCTTGACCACATTCTTTCTATACCCTGTTGATATGTTCTTTCGGTTCTGATACAAGCTAATCCGATAATTAATCCGTGCTCTGTAAATGATTTTGTAAACATATCATCCTTGTCAATAGTTAGAGAATAACCTGAAGTATTACCCTGTGGAGTTGTGCTATCTGTTGAGCTTGTTTGTACAACCTGTGTAATATTGATTGGTACTCTTTTTCCGCCTAAGTACTCTGGTCTTTGCTGTCTTCCATCTGGCGATAATACTCCAAAATGACTACGTATTGTTTCTGTGTATCTACTTCCTCCTCTGGCATCCTTTTCGTATAATCTTTGAATAGCAAATGCTTGTCTTACCTGGTTGATAGTAGCTGCACCTGCTGCCGATAAATCTGCAGCTAGTCCTATAGAACTCATTGTTCCCAATTGTACACCTGTTTCATTATTTGCCAGGTATAAATTGTTATTAGGAGCTGTATTAACGAATGCGTGTAACTCTTTACCTACCATTGTTGGATCTACACTTCTATCTTCTGCACTACCTACATTTGTACTTCCTATAATTGGTGCAGTGTTTCCAAGTGGCAAGAACACATCCGGACCTTTTTGTGGAGAAGGGAGAGCAGACGAAAAATAATCCGCAAGTCTTCCGACTTTAACAGGTTTTCCACCTTTTTCAACGTCAACTACTGGGTCTGTTCCGTTACTTCCTTGAGTTGTTGAATCTCCTTTGTTTATATCAAGTGGCTCGATTAAATTTTCACTTCTGAACCATTCATTATATATTAAAGCATACGCTCTAAAAGGTAGATGGCTTACACTGATGTTATCGACTCCAATAGGTAGTCCCATATAATCGGCAATAGTTCCTTTTTCCCAACCTCCCTCGGGAGATGTTATCTGTGGCATAGAATATTCAACTTCTGGAGTCCAATATGATTCCGTATTTTCCCCCATAAAGTTTTTCCAATGCTCCCAGATTAATCTATTAGGTACAAAGAAGAAATATGTATCTAGAAATGCGTTATCCATAACAGGATATATTGGTGTAGTCATACGTACTAAACTAGCCATATCAATTTTTGCTGTATCGCCAGGTAAAACCTCGTCAACATAAAATGGTATTAATTCTCCTGTGTTTATTGTTGTCTTATGATCATGTGGTCTTTTGAATTTAGATCTAGGCATATCTACACTTGTTGGGTTTTGTGCAAAATGCAATTCTGTATTTCTATTCATTGGTTGTTCCTTTCTCTTTTATTATTGTTTCTAGTGCTTTCTTGTTAAGCTCTTCCATGTACTTCTTATTTTCGGCTATCTGTTTTTCTATTTCTCTAGCCTTTGTAATACCTAAATTGTCTTCCCAGAGCTTTGTGCCATAAGCCGCTACATACATTTCGGCATTGTTCTCGAATTTATTTTTTACCTCGTATGGTAGTTTATCAAATTCCGCTTTTGCTCTTATTACAAACTGCTGAGCTTCTGCAAGAGAACTTGGAGCGTCAACAATATCCAAGTAAGTCCCGTTAGCCACGTTAAGCACATTAATATCTCCTTCGGTAGCTCTTCTAAGAATGACATTAATGTCGCAACTCTCCTTGCTCGCCTGTATCTTTTCATAGACGTTAATTTTTCTATCTGCTGCCAAGAATCTGCGACCCTTAGAGTCCATTTTCTCCGTATGTTCTGTAACAATTTTAGTGCCACTCGGAGTACAAAGATTATCTTCCTTGCTATTATTGTAAGCTGATTTAAACTGCATTTAATTACCTCCTTCGATACACGTAGGAGTGATTGTCTCGATGGTTCCATTCTCATCATTAAAAACTCCTATCTTATATAGTCTCATGTCTTTTGCATTTGAGTTGTTCTTGAGAAAATTGTTATATTCTCTTTTTGCAATTTCATCATTTTTCATGATGAATGGTGCGTTAAACCCTATCATAATATCTTGTACTGCGTAAATATTGTATAACATTATAATCTGATACCTCCTCTGCTAACTTTTGGTAGGAGGTTAATTTTTTTTGATCCTGTTGCTGTATGCTTGAATATTCTTTTGTCAATATTCTTTTTTGTATGTGTTCTATAGCTCATTATATCTCCTTCTTCATATCTTTAAATTTTTTGTTTAGTAGCTCATCATTTCTTTTGCGCTGTTCTTCTGGACTTAAATCTGTTAAACTGTTTTTTATCCTGGTATTATTTTCAGCTATTTGTTTTTTGTATCGTTTTAGCTCTTCATATTCTCCAGGTTCGTTCTTTTCTATCCAACGCATGAATGATTTAGGTAAGCATATATTTTCTGAGGTTTTTTCATTTGTTATTGGAATTGTTTTTGTGATATATAATTCCTCTTTTTTATCTTGCAAATAATTATGTCCGATAGCTGGTCTTGTAGAGCTGTTAATAAATTCGGGAATTTTACCAAGTTTGCCGTATATCTCATTGCTATTTTTGTAGTATTTCTTGAGTGTGTATCTTGCTACATAGCAGCATGAGTCCCAAGTGACACGTCCTACTGTTACAAATCCTATATCCCTTTTTATTCCTGTTCTATCGCGTTCCGTCCATAGCTCTTGCAGTTCTTTGTGAGTCCAGATGCTTTGCCCCATTTCATTATGCTTGTATAGTTTTAATTTTGTTTGGTCTAATTTTAGCCCGTACATTATGATGTGATAGTGTGGACGTCCTGTCTGAGAACCATATTCCCCACTAACTACATATCTAATACCACTGTTGTTGTAGTTGTATTCATAGTGGCGTCTTAGCCTTTTAATAAAATCCTGTATATCTTTTTTCCGTAGGCTTATTCCCTCTGCGATTTCCCCTGTTTCAGTGTTTACTGTAGTGTGTGTTCTTAAATGTTCATCATTATATGTTAGAGTTATGAACCAGCATTCATCTTCTGGGTAATTTTTTTTTTCTAGAATCATCTGATTTGCTTTATCTCTCGCTTTATTTAGTCGGCACTCTAAACATTGTCCGCACGGGATCATGTCTACTCGTCTATATCTGGCTTTATAATATTTAGGATTTCTTTCAACTTCTTCCCAAGAAATAAAATCACATTTATAACTCGTTCCGCCTTGCTTATTAGTATATCTTTCAAACTTTTCCAGTCTGGCGAGTGGAGCTTTGCACACATTATGTTATCTCCTTTCTGTTAATTTTTTATTGTTAATGTTCTCGAAAGTTGTCTTTTGCGAATAGTTGTCTGCAAAATCCACAAATTATACCCACAATATAACCACCTCCTTATTAATTGTTATATCAACTATTTTTTTATGTCAATAATTTTTTGTTAACTTTCTAGTTTTTCTAACTCTTCATTGTATAATCTTATGATATTATATTTTAATATATAATCGAATATATCTATTTTATCTTTCTCTGGAATGCCTATAATGTGCGTCATAAAACCATAATCTTTTTTTCTTATCCAGTAGTTTCTGTATTCGTTCTCTAATTCCTCGAATACTTCATAGTTCATCATTTCACCTAATTTTGTAAACATTTTTTTATACCTCTTCTTTCCATGTTTTATATAAGCAATATAGTATTATGTCTTTGTCTGTATATAAGTATGGGTGTTTCTTTTTTAGATCTTCAAGCATTTTTAGCTCTGCTATTTTCATTCTAAAGCTTTTAATTTTTTCTTCCATTGTTTTACCTCCTTTATTACATTATAATACATTGTAATACATTTGTAAACTATTTTTTTTAATTTTTATGTGTGCCAATATTGCGACACTTGTATCATTGCAAATGCCAGAGCGATAGCGGATGGCATAAACCGCCCTATACGTAAGTAGTAAATAGATATTACGTAAGTAGCGCCAATGTGTCGTGTTAATGCGACAGATTAAATCGTCTTAGAAATAAAATATCTCAGTCTTTCGACTGAGATACTTTGGTGTATTAGGTTTAGGAGAGTATATATTTAATCGTGCGTGCGCGTGCGTGCGCGCGCGTGCTGGCTTATTTTCGTGCGTGCGTATGCGTGCGCGTGCGCGGTTAAAATTGATGTCCACCACCGCTTGATTTGTGGTTGATGTATTTGTTAATATCGTCCAACTGTTTTACTCCGTTGCTTAGGAAGTATTTTCCTGTTTTATCAGTTTTTGCTGGATGTATGATGTCATCTACTATCTGTTCATAGATATTATCGTTGGAGCTATCTTTTTTATTGTTAGCTGATAGTTCTTTTAATCCGTTTAGATTAATGTCAATGGTTCTTCCTGCGTTAAAGCTATCTGTTAGTCCTGTCAATAGTCCTGCCATTGATGAAAGAAATGTAGCTAACCCACTTTCAGAATGACTCCAACTATTACTTTCATTTTGGTTTGTAGAGCTTGCTGTACTTGCACTGTTTTGTTCTGGAAATGTATTTGCCATGAATGTATTTGGTGCTGTCATGCTTGCAGTTGCTCCAGATCCTACACTAGCTGTTCCTAGTCCCATACCGGCGGCTAATATTGGATTAATACCGGCTTTTCGCATATCATCGACTGTTCTTTGGTAGGTTGTATTTGCCATTTTCTCTAACCACTGCCTTTGTATTTCAGCCTGTTCCGCGTTGTAGCTTGCTGATGACTGCCATGCGTCCATTGCGCTATTGTTTGCATTAATTGCGCTTTGGATAGCTTGCTGAGTTGCTTGTATTCCGGCTGTGTTACTCCATGAGTTGCTGTTGCTACTGCCCCATCCGTTTGCGGTGCTTGCGCTATTGCCTATACTCGCATTAAGGTTCATTTTTCTCCTTTCTGATTAGAGTGCACAGTTACCTTCTTGATGTAACTGTGCACGCTGACACAAAATTTTAATTTTGGTCATCTTCTAGTCCTATTGTTATAATCCAACAACATGTAATTATATTAATTACTGTTAATAAAAAATGTACTAATAATTTTATCATTAGTGGTGGTCTATTAATCCTGGTACTGAATATAATGGCATAATTCTTGTCCAAATTGAATTGATATAGAAGTCTGCTATGAATTGGTCTTGTGTTTCAATTGCAAGTGTTCTTCCTACGTTGTTCTTTGATTCCTCAAACCATTCTTTTGCAAGTATTGGAAGTGATTCGTATTTATCTCCATAATGCCAACTATCAAGTGGTGTTGCATAAGTACTCCTAAGTTCTCCTGAAATTCTGTTAGGTTTATATCTGTACTCTGCCCATGCCTCCTGGTATCCGAATACTTCGTCATCTTCTACTGTTCCTTGTGCGTAGATTTCCTTGTTTAAGATAGCCATTTCTCCGATGTTTGCTAATGTTGGCCAATAGTAATCAAAACGTGTTTTTCTTGACCACATTCTTTCTATACCCTGTTGATATGTTCTTTCGGTTCTGATACAAGCTAATCCGATAATTAATCCGTGCTCTGTAAATGATTTTGTAAACATATCATCCTTGTCAATAGTTAGAGAATAACCTGAAGTATTACCCTGTGGAGTTGTGCTATCTGTTGAGCTTGTTTGTACAACCTGTGTAATATTGATTGGTACTCTTTTTCCGCCTAAGTACTCTGGTCTTTGCTGTCTTCCATCTGGCGATAATACTCCAAAATGACTACGTATTGTTTCTGTGTATCTACTTCCTCCTCTGGCATCCTTTTCGTATAATCTTTGAATAGCAAATGCTTGTCTTACCTGGTTGATAGTAGCTGCACCTGCTGCCGATAAATCTGCAGCTAGTCCTATAGAACTCATTGTTCCCAATTGTACACCTGTTTCATTATTTGCCAGGTATAAATTGTTATTAGGAGCTGTATTAACGAATGCGTGTAACTCTTTACCTACCATTGTTGGATCTACACTTCTATCTTCTGCACTACCTACATTTGTACTTCCTATAATTGGTGCAGTGTTTCCAAGTGGCAAGAACACATCCGGACCTTTTTGTGGAGAAGGGAGAGCAGACGAAAAATAATCCGCAAGTCTTCCGACTTTAACAGGTTTTCCACCTTTTTCAACGTCAACTACTGGGTCTGTTCCGTTACTTCCTTGAGTTGTTGAATCTCCTTTGTTTATATCAAGTGGCTCGATTAAATTTTCACTTCTGAACCATTCATTATATATTAAAGCATACGCTCTAAAAGGTAGATGGCTTACACTGATGTTATCGACTCCAATAGGTAGTCCCATATAATCGGCAATAGTTCCTTTTTCCCAACCTCCCTCGGGAGATGTTATCTGTGGCATAGAATATTCAACTTCTGGAGTCCAATATGATTCCGTATTTTCCCCCATAAAGTTTTTCCAATGCTCCCAGATTAATCTATTAGGTACAAAGAAGAAATATGTATCTAGAAATGCGTTATCCATAACAGGATATATTGGTGTAGTCATACGTACTAAACTAGCCATATCAATTTTTGCTGTATCGCCAGGTAAAACCTCGTCAACATAAAATGGTATTAATTCTCCTGTGTTTATTGTTGTCTTATGATCATGTGGTCTTTTGAATTTAGATCTAGGCATATCTACACTTGTTGGGTTTTGTGCAAAATGCAATTCTGTATTTCTATTCATTGGTTGTTCCTTTCTCTTTTATTATTGTTTCTAGTGCTTTCTTGTTAAGCTCTTCCATGTACTTCTTATTTTCGGCTATCTGTTTTTCTATTTCTCTAGCCTTTGTAATACCTAAATTGTCTTCCCAGAGCTTTGTGCCATAAGCCGCTACATACATTTCGGCATTGTTCTCGAATTTATTTTTTACCTCGTATGGTAGTTTATCAAATTCCGCTTTTGCTCTTATTACAAACTGCTGAGCTTCTGCAAGAGAACTTGGAGCGTCAACAATATCCAAGTAAGTCCCGTTAGCCACGTTAAGCACATTAATATCTCCTTCGGTAGCTCTTCTAAGAATGACATTAATGTCGCAACTCTCCTTGCTCGCCTGTATCTTTTCATAGACGTTAATTTTTCTATCTGCTGCCAAGAATCTGCGACCCTTAGAGTCCATTTTCTCCGTATGTTCTGTAACAATTTTAGTGCCACTCGGAGTACAAAGATTATCTTCCTTGCTATTATTGTAAGCTGATTTAAACTGCATTTAATTACCTCCTTCGATACACGTAGGAGTGATTGTCTCGATGGTTCCATTCTCATCATTAAAAACTCCTATCTTATATAGTCTCATGTCTTTTGCATTTGAGTTGTTCTTGAGAAAATTGTTATATTCTCTTTTTGCAATTTCATCATTTTTCATGATGAATGGTGCGTTAAACCCTATCATAATATCTTGTACTGCGTAAATATTGTATAACATTATAATCTGATACCTCCTCTGCTAACTTTTGGTAGGAGGTTAATTTTTTTTGATCCTGTTGCTGTATGCTTGAATATTCTTTTGTCAATATTCTTTTTTGTATGTGTTCTATAGCTCATTATATCTCCTTCTTCATATCTTTAAATTTTTTGTTTAGTAGCTCATCATTTCTTTTGCGCTGTTCTTCTGGACTTAAATCTGTTAAACTGTTTTTTATCCTGGTATTATTTTCAGCTATTTGTTTTTTGTATCGTTTTAGCTCTTCATATTCTCCAGGTTCGTTCTTTTCTATCCAACGCATGAATGATTTAGGTAAGCATATATTTTCTGAGGTTTTTTCATTTGTTATTGGAATTGTTTTTGTGATATATAATTCCTCTTTTTTATCTTGCAAATAATTATGTCCGATAGCTGGTCTTGTAGAGCTGTTAATAAATTCGGGAATTTTACCAAGTTTGCCGTATATCTCATTGCTATTTTTGTAGTATTTCTTGAGTGTGTATCTTGCTACATAGCAGCATGAGTCCCAAGTGACACGTCCTACTGTTACAAATCCTATATCCCTTTTTATTCCTGTTCTATCGCGTTCCGTCCATAGCTCTTGCAGTTCTTTGTGAGTCCAGATGCTTTGCCCCATTTCATTATGCTTGTATAGTTTTAATTTTGTTTGGTCTAATTTTAGCCCGTACATTATGATGTGATAGTGTGGACGTCCTGTCTGAGAACCATATTCCCCACTAACTACATATCTAATACCACTGTTGTTGTAGTTGTATTCATAGTGGCGTCTTAGCCTTTTAATAAAATCCTGTATATCTTTTTTCCGTAGGCTTATTCCCTCTGCGATTTCCCCTGTTTCAGTGTTTACTGTAGTGTGTGTTCTTAAATGTTCATCATTATATGTTAGAGTTATGAACCAGCATTCATCTTCTGGGTAATTTTTTTTTTCTAGAATCATCTGATTTGCTTTATCTCTCGCTTTATTTAGTCGGCACTCTAAACATTGTCCGCACGGGATCATGTCTACTCGTCTATATCTGGCTTTATAATATTTAGGATTTCTTTCAACTTCTTCCCAAGAAATAAAATCACATTTATAACTCGTTCCGCCTTGCTTATTAGTATATCTTTCAAACTTTTCCAGTCTGGCGAGTGGAGCTTTGCACACATTATGTTATCTCCTTTCTGTTAATTTTTTATTGTTAATGTTCTCGAAAGTTGTCTTTTGCGAATAGTTGTCTGCAAAATCCACAAATTATACCCACAATATAACCACCTCCTTATTAATTGTTATATCAACTATTTTTTTATGTCAATAATTTTTTGTTAACTTTCTAGTTTTTCTAACTCTTCATTGTATAATCTTATGATATTATATTTTAATATATAATCGAATATATCTATTTTATCTTTCTCTGGAATGCCTATAATGTGCGTCATAAAACCATAATCTTTTTTTCTTATCCAGTAGTTTCTGTATTCGTTCTCTAATTCCTCGAATACTTCATAGTTCATCATTTCACCTAATTTTGTAAACATTTTTTTATACCTCTTCTTTCCATGTTTTATATAAGCAATATAGTATTATGTCTTTGTCTGTATATAAGTATGGGTGTTTCTTTTTTAGATCTTCAAGCATTTTTAGCTCTGCTATTTTCATTCTAAAGCTTTTAATTTTTTCTTCCATTGTTTTACCTCCTTTATTACATTATAATACATTGTAATACATTTGTAAACTATTTTTTTTAATTTTTATGTGTGCCAATATTGCGACACTTGTATCATTGCAAATGCCAGAGCGATAGCGGATGGCATAAACCGCCCTATACGTAAGTAGTAAATAGATATTACGTAAGTAGCGCCAATGTGTCGTGTTAATGCGACAGATTAAATCGTCTTAGAAATAAAATATCTCAGTCTTTCGACTGAGATACTTTGGTGTATTAGGTTTAGGAGAGTATATATTTAATCGTGCGTGCGCGTGCGTGCGCGCGCGTGCTGGCTTATTTTCGTGCGTGCGTATGCGTGCGCGTGCGCGGTTAAAATTGATGTCCACCACCGCTTGATTTGTGGTTGATGTATTTGTTAATATCGTCCAACTGTTTTACTCCGTTGCTTAGGAAGTATTTTCCTGTTTTATCAGTTTTTGCTGGATGTATGATGTCATCTACTATCTGTTCATAGATATTATCGTTGGAGCTATCTTTTTTATTGTTAGCTGATAGTTCTTTTAATCCGTTTAGATTAATGTCAATGGTTCTTCCTGCGTTAAAGCTATCTGTTAGTCCTGTCAATAGTCCTGCCATTGATGAAAGAAATGTAGCTAACCCACTTTCAGAATGACTCCAACTATTACTTTCATTTTGGTTTGTAGAGCTTGCTGTACTTGCACTGTTTTGTTCTGGAAATGTATTTGCCATGAATGTATTTGGTGCTGTCATGCTTGCAGTTGCTCCAGATCCTACACTAGCTGTTCCTAGTCCCATACCGGCGGCTAATATTGGATTAATACCGGCTTTTCGCATATCATCGACTGTTCTTTGGTAGGTTGTATTTGCCATTTTCTCTAACCACTGCCTTTGTATTTCAGCCTGTTCCGCGTTGTAGCTTGCTGATGACTGCCATGCGTCCATTGCGCTATTGTTTGCATTAATTGCGCTTTGGATAGCTTGCTGAGTTGCTTGTATTCCGGCTGTGTTACTCCATGAGTTGCTGTTGCTACTGCCCCATCCGTTTGCGGTGCTTGCGCTATTGCCTATACTCGCATTAAGGTTCATTTTTCTCCTTTCTGATTAGAGTGCACAGTTACCTTCTTGATGTAACTGTGCACGCTGACACAAAATTTTAATTTTGGTCATCTTCTAGTCCTATTGTTATAATCCAACAACATGTAATTATATTAATTACTGTTAATAAAAAATGTACTAATAATTTTATCATTAGTGGTGGTCTATTAATCCTGGTACTGAATATAATGGCATAATTCTTGTCCAAATTGAATTGATATAGAAGTCTGCTATGAATTGGTCTTGTGTTTCAATTGCAAGTGTTCTTCCTACGTTGTTCTTTGATTCCTCAAACCATTCTTTTGCAAGTATTGGAAGTGATTCGTATTTATCTCCATAATGCCAACTATCAAGTGGTGTTGCATAAGTACTCCTAAGTTCTCCTGAAATTCTGTTAGGTTTATATCTGTACTCTGCCCATGCCTCCTGGTATCCGAATACTTCGTCATCTTCTAAGAATGACATTAATGTCGCAACTCTCCTTGCTCGCCTGTATCTTTTCATAGACGTTAATTTTTCTATCTGCTGCCAAGAATCTGCGACCCTTAGAGTCCATTTTCTCCGTATGTTCTGTAACAATTTTAGTGCCACTCGGAGTACAAAGATTATCTTCCTTGCTATTATTGTAAGCTGATTTAAACTGCATTTAATTACCTCCTTCGATACACGTAGGAGTGATTGTCTCGATGGTTCCATTCTCATCATTAAAAACTCCTATCTTATATAGTCTCATGTCTTTTGCATTTGAGTTGTTCTTGAGAAAATTGTTATATTCTCTTTTTGCAATTTCATCATTTTTCATGATGAATGGTGCGTTAAACCCTATCATAATATCTTGTACTGCGTAAATATTGTATAACATTGTAATCTGATACCTCCTCTGCTAACTTTTGGTAGGAGGTTAATTTTTTTTGATCCTGTTGCTGTATGCTTGAATATTCTTTTGTCAATATTCTTTTTTGTATGTGTTCTATAGCTCATTATATCTCCTTCTTCATATCTTTAAATTTTTTGTTTAGTAGCTCATCATTTCTTTTGCGCTGTTCTTCTGGACTTAAATCTGTTAAACTGTTTTTTATCCTGGTATTATTTTCAGCTATTTGTTTTTTGTATCGTTTTAGCTCTTCATATTCTCCAGGTTCGTTCTTTTCTATCCAACGCATGAATGATTTAGGTAAGCATATATTTTCTGAGGTTTTTTCATTTGTTATTGGAATTGTTTTTGTGATATATAATTCCTCTTTATTATCTTGCAAGTAATTATGTCCGATAGCTGGTCTTGTAGAGCTGTTAATAAATTCGGGAATTTTACCAAGTTTGCCGTATATCTCATTGCTATTTTTGTAGTATTTCTTGAGTGTGTATCTTGCTACATAGCAGCATGAGTCCCAAGTGACACGTCCTACTGTTACAAATCCTATATCCCTTTTTATTCCTGTTCTATCGCGTTCCGTCCATAGCTCTTGCAGTTCTTTGTGAGTCCAGATGCTTTGCCCCATTTCATTATGCTTGTATAGTTTTAATTTTGTTTGGTCTAATTTTAGCCCGTACATTATGATGTGATAGTGTGGACGTCCTGTCTGAGAACCATATTCCCCACTAACTACATATCTAATACCACTGTTGTTGTAGTTGTATTCATAGTGGCGTCTTAGCCTTTTAATAAAATCCTGTATATCTTTTTTCCGTAGGCTTATTCCCTCTGCGATTTCCCCTGTTTCAGTGTTTACTGTAGTGTGTGTTCTTAAATGTTCATCATTATATGTTAGAGTTATGAACCAGCATTCATCTTCTGGGTAATTTTTTTTTTCTAGAATCATCTGATTTGCTTTATCTCTCGCTTTATTTAGTCGGCACTCTAAACATTGTCCGCACGGGATCATGTCTACTCGTCTATATCTGGCTTTATAATATTTAGGATTTCTTTCAACTTCTTCCCAAGAAATAAAATCACATTTATAACTCGTTCCGCCTTGCTTATTAGTATATCTTTCAAACTTTTCCAGTCTGGCGAGTGGAGCTTTGCACACATTATGTTATCTCCTTTCTGTTAATTTTTTATTGTTAATGTTCTCGAAAGTTGTCTTTTGCGAATAGTTGTCTGCAAAATCCACAAATTATACCCACAATATAACCACCTCCTTATTAATTGTTATATCAACTATTTTTTTATGTCAATAATTTTTTGTTAACTTTCTAGTTTTTCTAACTCTTCATTGTATAATCTTATGATATTATATTTTAATATATAATCGAATATATCTATTTTATCTTTCTCTGGAATGCCTATAATGTGCGTCATAAAACCATAATCTTTTTTTCTTATCCAGTAGTTTCTGTATTCGTTCTCTAATTCCTCGAATACTTCATAGTTCATCATTTCACCTAATTTTGTAAACATTTTTTTATACCTCTTCTTTCCATGTTTTATATAAGCAATATAGTATTATGTCTTTGTCTGTATATAAGTATGGGTGTTTCTTTTTTAGATCTTCAAGCATTTTTAGCTCTGCTATTTTCATTCTAAAGCTTTTAATTTTTTCTTCCATTGTTTTACCTCCTTTATTACATTATAATACATTGTAATACATTTGTAAACTATTTTTTTTAATTTTTATGTGTGCCAATATTGCGACACTTGTATCATTGCAAATGCCAGAGCGATAGCGGATGGCATAAACCGCCCTATACGTAAGTAGTAAATAGATATTACGTAAGTAGCGCCAATGTGTCGTGTTAATGCGACAGATTAAATCGTCTTAGAAATAAAATATCTCAGTCTTTCGACTGAGATACTTTGGTGTATTAGGTTTAGGAGAGTATATATTTAATCGTGCGTGCGCGTGCGTGCGCGCGCGTGCTGGCTTATTTTCGTGCGTGCGTATGCGTGCGCGTGCGCGGTTAAAATTGATGTCCACCACCGCTTGATTTGTGGTTGATGTATTTGTTAATATCGTCCAACTGTTTTACTCCGTTGCTTAGGAAGTATTTTCCTGTTTTATCAGTTTTTGCTGGATGTATGATGTCATCTACTATCTGTTCATAGATATTATCGTTGGAGCTATCTTTTTTATTGTTAGCTGATAGTTCTTTTAATCCGTTTAGATTAATGTCAATGGTTCTTCCTGCGTTAAAGCTATCTGTTAGTCCTGTCAATAGTCCTGCCATTGATGAAAGAAATGTAGCTAACCCACTTTCAGAATGACTCCAACTATTACTTTCATTTTGGTTTGTAGAGCTTGCTGTACTTGCACTGTTTTGTTCTGGAAATGTATTTGCCATGAATGTATTTGGTGCTGTCATGCTTGCAGTTGCTCCAGATCCTACACTAGCTGTTCCTAGTCCCATACCGGCGGCTAATATTGGATTAATACCGGCTTTTCGCATATCATCGACTGTTCTTTGGTAGGTTGTATTTGCCATTTTCTCTAACCACTGCCTTTGTATTTCAGCCTGTTCCGCGTTGTAGCTTGCTGATGACTGCCATGCGTCCATTGCGCTATTGTTTGCATTAATTGCGCTTTGGATAGCTTGCTGAGTTGCTTGTATTCCGGCTGTGTTACTCCATGAGTTGCTGTTGCTACTGCCCCATCCGTTTGCGGTGCTTGCGCTATTGCCTATACTCGCATTAAGGTTCATTTTTCTCCTTTCTGATTAGAGTGCACAGTTACCTTCTTGATGTAACTGTGCACGCTGACACAAAATTTTAATTTTGGTCATCTTCTAGTCCTATTGTTATAATCCAACAACATGTAATTATATTAATTACTGTTAATAAAAAATGTACTAATAATTTTATCATTAGTGGTGGTCTATTAATCCTGGTACTGAATATAATGGCATAATTCTTGTCCAAATTGAATTGATATAGAAGTCTGCTATGAATTGGTCTTGTGTTTCAATTGCAAGTGTTCTTCCTACGTTGTTCTTTGATTCCTCAAACCATTCTTTTGCAAGTATTGGAAGTGATTCGTATTTATCTCCATAATGCCAACTATCAAGTGGTGTTGCATAAGTACTCCTAAGTTCTCCTGAAATTCTGTTAGGTTTATATCTGTACTCTGCCCATGCCTCCTGGTATCCGAATACTTCGTCATCTTCTACTGTTCCTTGTGCGTAGATTTCCTTGTTTAAGATAGCCATTTCTCCGATGTTTGCTAATGTTGGCCAATAGTAATCAAAACGTGTTTTTCTTGACCACATTCTTTCTATACCCTGTTGATATGTTCTTTCGGTTCTGATACAAGCTAATCCGATAATTAATCCGTGCTCTGTAAATGATTTTGTAAACATATCATCCTTGTCAATAGTTAGAGAATAACCTGAAGTATTACCCTGTGGAGTTGTGCTATCTGTTGAGCTTGTTTGTACAACCTGTGTAATATTGATTGGTACTCTTTTTCCGCCTAAGTACTCTGGTCTTTGCTGTCTTCCATCTGGCGATAATACTCCAAAATGACTACGTATTGTTTCTGTGTATCTACTTCCTCCTCTGGCATCCTTTTCGTATAATCTTTGAATAGCAAATGCTTGTCTTACCTGGTTGATAGTAGCTGCACCTGCTGCCGATAAATCTGCAGCTAGTCCTATAGAACTCATTGTTCCCAATTGTACACCTGTTTCATTATTTGCCAGGTATAAATTGTTATTAGGAGCTGTATTAACGAATGCGTGTAACTCTTTACCTACCATTGTTGGATCTACACTTCTATCTTCTGCACTACCTACATTTGTACTTCCTATAATTGGTGCAGTGTTTCCAAGTGGCAAGAACACATCCGGACCTTTTTGTGGAGAAGGGAGAGCAGACGAAAAATAATCCGCAAGTCTTCCGACTTTAACAGGTTTTCCACCTTTTTCAACGTCAACTACTGGGTCTGTTCCGTTACTTCCTTGAGTTGTTGAATCTCCTTTGTTTATATCAAGTGGCTCGATTAAGTTCTCACTTCGGAACCATTCATTATATATTAAAGCATATGCTCTAAAAGGTAGATGGCTTACACTGATGTTATCGACTCCAATAGGTAGTCCCATATAATCGGCAATAGTTCCTTTTTCCCAACCTCCCTCGGGAGATGTTATCTGTGGCATAGAATATTCAACTTCTGGAGTCCAATATGATTCCGTATTTTCCCCCATAAAGTTTTTCCAATGCTCCCAGATTAATCTATTAGGTACAAAGAAGAAATATGTATCTAGAAATGCGTTATCCATAACAGGATATATTGGTGTAGTCATACGTACTAAACTAGCCATATCAATTTTTGCTGTATCGCCAGGTAAAACCTCGTCAACATAAAATGGTATTAATTCTCCTGTGTTTATTGTTGTCTTATGATCATGTGGTCTTTTGAATTTAGATCTAGGCATATCTACACTTGTTGGGTTTTGTGCAAAATGCAATTCTGTATTTCTATTCATTGGTTGTTCCTTTCTCTTTTATTATTGTTTCTAGTGCTTTCTTGTTAAGCTCTTCCATGTACTTCTTATTTTCGGCTATCTGTTTTTCTATTTCTCTAGCCTTTGTAATACCTAAATTGTCTTCCCAGAGCTTTGTGCCATAAGCCGCTACATACATTTCGGCATTGTTCTCGAATTTATTTTTTACCTCGTATGGTAGTTTATCAAATTCCGCTTTTGCTCTTATTACAAACTGCTGAGCTTCTGCAAGAGAACTTGGAGCGTCAACAATATCCAAGTAAGTCCCGTTAGCCACGTTAAGCACATTAATATCTCCTTCGGTAGCTCTTCTAAGAATGACATTAATATCGCAACTTTCCTTGCTTGCCTGTATTTTTTCATAGACGTTGATTTTTCTGTCTGCCGCCAAAAACCTGCGACCTTTTGAATCCATTTTCTCCGTATGTTCTGTAACAATTTTAGTGCCACTCGGAGTACAAAGATTATCTTCCTTGCTATTATTGTAAGCTGATTTAAACTGCATTTAATTACCTCCTTCGATACACGTAGGAGTGATTGTCTCGATGGTTCCATTCTCATCATTAAAAACTCCTATCTTATATAGTCTCATGTCTTTTGCATTTGAGTTGTTCTTGAGAAAATTGTTATATTCTCTTTTTGCAATTTCATCATTTTTCATGATGAATGGTGCGTTAAACCCTATCATAATATCTTGTACTGCGTAAATATTGTATAACATTATAATCTGATACCTCCTCTGCTAACTTTTGGTAGGAGGTTAATTTTTTTTGATCCTGTTGCTGTATGCTTGAATATTCTTTTGTCAATATTCTTTTTTGTATGTGTTCTATAGCTCATTATATCTCCTTCTTCATATCTTTAAATTTTTTGTTTAGTAGCTCATCATTTCTTTTGCGCTGTTCTTCTGGACTTAAATCTGTTAAACTGTTTTTTATCCTGGTATTATTTTCAGCTATTTGTTTTTTGTATCGTTTTAGCTCTTCATATTCTCCAGGTTCGTTCTTTTCTATCCAACGCATGAATGATTTAGGTAAGCATATATTTTCTGAGGTTTTTTCATTTGTTATTGGAATTGTTTTTGTGATATATAATTCCTCTTTATTATCTTGCAAGTAATTATGTCCGATAGCTGGTCTTGTAGAGCTGTTAATAAATTCGGGAATTTTACCAAGTTTGCCGTATATCTCATTGCTATTTTTGTAGTATTTCTTGAGTGTGTATCTTGCTACATAGCAGCATGAGTCCCAAGTGACACGTCCTACTGTTACAAATCCTATATCCCTTTTTATTCCTGTTCTATCGCGTTCCGTCCATAGCTCTTGCAGTTCTTTGTGAGT
>CATQJL010000070.1:0-27665 GCA_958299035.1 Cylicocyclus nassatus
TTAAGACCACCATACGGTGATGTTATTAGTGATATAAATGATGTTACACTTGGTCCGCATGGTTCTAAAGTAGACGGAAAAATAATTTCTACAATTACTGACACTAAGACATATTTATCATTTAACATTCGTACTAATTGGGATGGAGATAATATTTATTATATTCAAAAAATAACGCCTGAGATGTGTCCTGCAACATTTGAGATAGATATTAGTTATCAATCTGAAACAACATTATATGCAAAGCACAATGGAACAAAAGCAGATATTCGTTTGTTTAGTATAAAAGCACCAGCAAAACCAGTAAAATTAGTTGTAGAAATTGAAAGCGCCGATTCGTCAAAGTCTGGTGGTGTTGTAATTTCTAATTTTTATATAAGAGAGGAGTAAAAAAATGGCTGAAAACGAAATGTCAACTAAAGAGAGGCTTCTCTCTTTGCAGAACTATGTTAACTCCCAGATTGGTGAAAACTTATCTTTAACTGATGGAATAAAAAAGCTAGTCAAGGGTGATGGTGATGTAACCAAAGAGTATCTTGAAGAAAACTACTATGACAAAGAATTCTTTGAGGATATATCTACACTTGAAATCAAGGATGATAGAACTACTAAGAAGTTGCTTGAAGAATCTGATATTCCTGATATTGTGAAGGCTAGTAATACTTATTCTACTGAAGAAACTGTAGTTGGCACATGGATTGATGGTAAACCAATATATAGAAGGGTAGTAATTTGCGAAGGAACTTATTATAGAAGTTGCAGTGTTGCAAATGTAATAGACTGGAATGTAGATTCTACTATATTATGTAACTGTGAAATAGTAAGAGAAAATGATTCTCATGAAAGATTACCTTATGTGCATCCGCAGTATATGGGTTCAACTTGCACTTGTAATTTTACCAGAAGTGCATTATCTCTATACTTTGGTAGTGATTACAGTTCATCTGCATATGCAAAAAGAGCAACATTCATTCTTGAGTATACTAAGACAACAGATTAAGGAAGGAGATAAGTATGATTGAAGTTAATTTTGAAGCTGTTAAAGCTAAGAAAATTTCTACAGGTGAAGTTATCCCTATTCCTGCTATTGTAGGAAGTGATGGATATACTCTCACTAAGATTTTTGACGCTGCAACTCTTGATTCTTTACCAGACGCAAATGATGTTTTTGATGTATCAGACATTAGTGAGTATGATGCTCTTGTTTTTCTCTGTACTATTCAATACAACCATAGCATAGAGTCTAAACCAACATCCGTATATAGTACGCCTGTAGATATTTTCTCAAAAGGCGATGTATATGAAATATTTGGTTACTCAACAAGATATTGCTCATTCCAATATATTGATAATACACATATTAAATGTATATGTAGCGCTGGCGAAAATTCGTCTTCTCGTTTTTCTGTATATCAGATTTATGGAATTAAATATGGATTAGGTTATGGCGGTGAAAAATATTCAGCTGAAGAACAAATTGTTAGCACTTGGATTGATGGTAGACCTGTTTATGAAAAAACAATAGTCTTAAATGGTACTTGGTATACAACAACAGAAATTGATATAGGTTTAACTGATATTGATATTATTCCTGAATTGATTATTTCAGCTAAAAATAATGTAAACACAACTATTATTTTACCACTTGTTAATGTACAGAACATTGCTTATAACATATCGTTTAATGTACAGTCTAACAATAAACTTAAATTATCATTTGGAACAGGGTTTGATAAAAATAATTATTTGAAGGAATTAAATATCATTGTTAAGTATGTAAAGACTACTGATTAAGAAAGGAGGTAACTATGCCTAATAATGACGAATATAGACTTATGAAAATTTCCGATTTACAAGAAATTGGAAATGCAATAAGAGAGAAAAATTCAGAAGCTCCATCACAGATAAAAACAACAGAAATGCCAGAATTAATTAAAAATATTAAAGCTGGTGGCGATGGTTGGAGTGTTAGAAATTTTAATTTTGATGAAAATATTACTTGGGAGACAATTTTTGAAGGTGCGGCCAGCGGTGGTCACGTAATTGAATTTTCTCAATCTCCATTAGATTTTGATTTTTTAGCTTTTTGGCTTGAGCAAACAGAGTGGCAAATGACACAACCTGTAAGAAGAATTGTTCCAAAAGTGATAGTTGAAAAATTTTATGATTCTTCAGTTTTTGGTCTATCTTTGCTTTCTACAAAAGCTTTTCCATTTAAACAAGTTAAATTTGGAAATATTAATGATTTATCACTTACTGTCCACAGTAGTATAGATTGTAGAATTGTAAAAGTTGAAGGTGGCTATCTTAATAATGGTTACACTATGACGGTTTCTAATCCTATTATAAATTCTAAAGCTCCTGGCGTTGTGGATGATGAAAAAGAGCGTGTATTCTCAGAGGATATCAAAGCCTATGATTATATTGCTACAATTAGTTCTGGTGATGATAAATATATAGATTTTATGCCAATGGACCCTAGTTTAGGAACATTTTCTAGCCAAACTGGTACAACTATGTTCTTATATAATTATAACGGTAATGACATATATAACACTGGTGCCAAGGGTAATGATTATATTTATGGAATTAACATTCAAAATGCTAACGAACGAGCTAAAGGTAAATTTTCATTTTCAAACAGCGTTGAATGGACAACGGTGTACGAAAGCCAATCAAGAAACTGGCCTGGTACATTGTCTTTTCCAAATGATGTTAAAAACCCTGATTGGATTAAAATTTTTATAACAGATAGTGATAATAACTGGTATACTCGTGAATATTATTTTCCATTCGCTCTTATGGATACAATATTTAAAAATTATGGATATATGTGTTTATATTGCGCAGGCGAAATAAATGGTTCTGATTTTTATATGTTTATTAATAATATTACATCTCAATCGATTAATATTATAAGTTTCTCAACCAGTCGTGCTAGAATAAATAAAATTGAATTAGGTATAAATAAATATGAATTAGAGTTTACTGAGATATTTAACGAAGCAAATGGGAAACCATGGGGTAGAAGTGCTAGTTTTAAAACTCCAAATCCAATAGACACTTATGATTTAATAATGTCTATCCAGCATAGTACTCAAGCAGTTATTGATTATGCTAGTCCAATGGCAAATTTTGAAATTTGTTATCTTAACACAGGCATTGCAGATAGAAAAAAGTGTATACTACCAAATTATAGCGGAGCATATTCAACACAAATTTCCAGTTATAGATTTAATGGTGATACACAAGGTAGAATGTTATATTTAATAAAAGCAAAATAAGGGGAGAAATTAATCTCCCCTTTTCTTTTTGTTTGAAAAATTTAAAAAAATATAGTATAATATATATGTAAAAGAAAGGAAGTGAATAAGAATGATAGGTGTATATTATCAAAAAGATGATAAATCCAAAAGAAAGAAAATTAAGAGTTGTAAATCAACTGGCGAAGCTAGTTCTGCGGCCGTGGACTATGCAATTAAGAATCGAATTCCAATGGAGGGTATGCGTCATTATACAGAGAATGGTTATCATGTATATGACCTTGGAATTTGGGGTAAGTTTATAATTATTACGGAGTAACTTGAAGATTTTTATAATACTTTATAAGGAGGAAAAATGCTTAATTTTTTTAAACAGCTTCATTTGAAAAGAAAGAGACAAAAGTTTTACGACCCTCTGGTTCTTAGAGCCAAACATCATGAAGAGGGTAAGGGTAAAGGAGGAGATATCTGGGGCGCAGATTGGCCTATCCCTGTAGCAGAAGAATTTGAGTGGCATTTTTATGATGACCTTGGAAATGGTAAGCAGTATATTACTACCAAGTTGACTGATTATATTCTTTGGTTTATTCCATTTTCTTATGATGAATTTGTGTATGAGTTACCAGAAGGAACTTATAAGCCTTGGGAACTTAATACTAAGACAGTAGTTGGTATGATTTATGACCTTGAACATTGGAACTGGCATACTGATAAAATGTATTGGGATGATACATATGATACAGTTTCGTTTAGACGCGAAGAAGATGGCAGATATGATGATTATGAAATTGGTAATAATGATTATCATTTTATTAGAACTAAGATGTAAAGTTAAGGAGATATTAAAATGGGACTTGACCACGGAATCAGAGTAAATAACGAATATCGCATTGATTGGAGAAAATGTAATCAGTTTAGAGGCTGGTTTTCTCGACTTGCAAATTTTGAAGATGAAGGTGAAACAACCCTTTCTATTACAGTTCTTGAGGATTTTCTTGCGGACTTGAAGGCTGTCGCCGCAGACCACTCTCTTGCTGAGGAAATAATGCCAGTTCAGCATGGTTTTTTCTTTGGTTCATATGAATATGATGATTGGTATTTTAATGATATCGAGAAGGCTATTGTTGATATTGAAGATTTGCTATCTGATGTTTGCAAAAATGATAAGATTGAATACTGGGAGTGGTATTAAAATTTGATTTTTTAAAAAATTTATGATATAATATATACATAAAAATGAAATAGAAAAAATCTAAAAGGTTATAACGACAAGCCTTGAAGAGTCAGAGAGCGAAGGGTAACTCCAACTTCTTCCTATTTCAAGTCGTTTTAAATAGGCGGCCATGGCGGAATGGTAGACGCAATGGACACTCGGTTAATAGACCGCATAAGCGAGCCAAGGGCAGAACTTGGGCTGAGTACCATTAAAATCCATGGATTTATAATCATGAGGGTTCGAGTCCCTCTGGCCGCAGGGACGAGATATTGACAACCTTCACGCGGTTCGTCCTGTTTTTAACTGATAGTCAATAAAAAATATTCTCCGTTAGCATAATGGCAATGCACACGACTTGTTGGGTAAAAAGTCTAGCTTGGGGCAGTACCAAGGCCCAGCTCCATTAATCGTGGTTATATGAGTTCGATTCTCATACGGAGAACCAAATAAAAAAGAGGAGGCACTGGCCGCATGATTAAATATACATCACGAATTTCCGCAAACCCTTCTAACTTCTCTATTCTTTTGGATGATGCTCCAATAGCAATAGACTTAGTTCGTCAGATTCATGATGCCTATGAAATTCTTTGTACAGCAGAATATATTTTAAATAATTATAATTATTCTGAAAATGATGCTTGGGATATTGCGGCCAGTGTGCGCCGTAGTATGGATAAATATTGCTTAACAGAAGAGGAAGCAATTAATTCAGTAATTGATAATTTTGAAAAAGGAGAATGTATATGAACGTTGAACTTTTAAAGAACAGAATGGCAATTCTTGCAGCAAGAGGCAAGGACAATGGCCGCATCATTAAGAAGCTTCAGAGAAGAGTTAGGAAGTTGGGAGGTTAACGCCTTCCAATTTTTTACTATTGACAAAATTTAAAAAATATGTTATAATATATATATGAAAGTTAAGAAAGAAGGTGTTATTAGATGAAATGTTTTTATTGTGGTCGTCCTTATACAGAGGAAACTAATGACGAGGGAAAGATAAGATTAATTTGCAAGTTCCCTAGATGTAAACTTCAGCCCGCAACAGATTATCATGATAGTTTTTTAGATTGTTATGATGATGTTGAACTTATTAAAGAAAGTTGGAGGAACTCAAAATGATTACTACAAAGATTATTATTTTTGGTATAATCTGGCTTATTGTAGGTTTTGTTCTCGGTTGGAGAATTTGTCTAAGTATTGGCAATTTTATTATTAAACTTGATATTCCAGAAGATGCCTCAAAAGAGGAAATTGAAGAAATTTTAAGAGATTTTTTTGAGGGGTATGATAATGGGCAAGAGAACGAGTAAGACAGAAATGCATACATTCTTTTGCTTATACTGCGGCCAGGGTATGCCGCTCGCAAGACGAGTGTCAAATCAAAGAGAGAAGTTTCATAGAAAGAAATTATTTTGTCCATTTTGCCGCAACACAGTAAATATGGTTGAATGTAGAGATTATAGTGATAAATTAACTTTTAAAGAAAATTTTGAAAAAGGATTATATAAAGAAGAAGCTTTGGCTTCGCTTGAATATATTAAGGAGAATGGTTAATGAATAAATGCTTATATTTATTATGCGGTCCCGCTGGATGCGGAAAGTCTACCTGGGCCGCAAACGATATTAAATATGATGATGCGGTCTTGGCCGCATTAAATGAACCATCTCGTTCTATTATTATTCAAGAGATGTAATTAGATTTTCTCTTTTGGATGAAAATGATGAATATTTTTCTAAAGAAAATAAAGTTTTTGATATGTTTGTAAAGCAAATTAATGAGGCTATTTACAATCCTCGTTATGAGCATATTTATATTGATGCTACTCATCTTACTCTTGGCTCAAGAAGAAAACTTTTAAATAGAATTGAAACAAAAGAGTGTCATGTTGTAGCAGTTAATTTTCTTGTTCCAGAAGATATTTGCATTGCGCAAAATGCTCAAAGAACTGGTAGAGCAAATGTTCCAGAAGATGTAATTAGAAATATGTGTAATGGGTTCAAACCTGCGGTAGTAGAAGAAGAAGGAATTAATTTTGTTTTAAATGTAGAAAGAGAAAGAGGAATAAATGGGGAAGATTTGGATAGTAAGCGATACACATTGGATGCATAATCGTCAGTTTTTATATGAACCAAGAGGGTTTAGTTCAATTGAAGAACACGATGAAGCAATTATTAAGAATTGGAATGAAGTAGTTACGGCTAATGATACAGTAATTCATCTTGGTGACATTTATATGACAGCAGACCATGAGAAAGGATGTAGATTAATCAATCGTCTTAATGGCAATATTATTCTTATAAGAGGAAATCATGATAGTGATAACAAGATTCAAGCTATTAGCGAGAATTGTCCAAGAGTAGATGTAATGGGATATGCAATGCCATTCAAATATAAAGGAATGAATTTTTATCTTTCTCATTATCCAGCACTTGTTGGTAATTATGATGCGGACAAGCCTCTTAATCAAAGAGTGGTAAATTTATGCGGTCATTGTCATAGTCAAGATAAGTGGCAAGATTGGGATAAAGGAGCTATATATCATTGTGAATTAGATTGTCACGGAAATTACCCAAAACTATTAGATGAGATTATTGAAGAGATTGAGGAGAAAATAAATGAGAATTGATGAAGTTATTGAAATTTTAAGTGATAAGGGATATGTTGCGGAAAAGAGTTTTCAGAAGAATAAGGATTGTTTGATTGTTAGTCATAGTAAGGATGATGCAATTCGTCCAGTCTTTTACACAGAAGACCTAGAACAGTTCTCCACTGAGCGCCAGGCCGCAAATTACATTGTTGAATACTTTTCTGAAAAGAGAGATATGCCCGATGCCGCAAATATTATTGATATCATAAGAAATAGGAGAATTATTATTCCTTGTTTGCGACCTTCTGGAGTATTTCATGATGATGCTATTATTTCTGATTTTTTGGGTTTAGAGCGCTATTATAGAATTATTGTTGATGCAAATGAAGATGAAGTTAGTACAACAATTTTAACACAATCATTAGCAGATGCTCTTGGCTTGAGTTTGATTGATATTTGCGAAGAAGCTGAAAATAATGTAGCCACTTATGCAAAAAAGCAAAATTATTTTGGTATTATGACATCAGTTGAATATGATAATAATTGGCCTTATGGCGCAGGTATTATGACGGATTACGGATATTTGTGTTCACTTTATGAAGATATTGGCGAGTTCTACATTCTCCCTAGTTCGATTCATGATTTTGTAGTTGTCTGTGTTAATGATAATATTGAAGCTGAAGAATTGATTGATATGGTAAAGTCAATTAATAACGATGCTGATATAATAAATGAAAATGATATTTTGACTAATTGCATTTTTTATTTTGATGGCGTTGAATTAAGCATTATCGAGTGACAAAAAAGGGAAGCGAGTCTTCCCTTTAGCTCGTAACTGGAACCAAAATAGCACTTCAGAATTTTTTGACCAAATTTGGGTTAAAATAAAAAAAGTGGTATAATAAAGAAAAGAAAAAAATCCAAAAGGAGTTAATATGAGAGAACCAGAGTTTGTATATAATGAGGAAACAGGAGTAACAATTGCGACTATTTTTTATAAGGATATGGAATTCTGCGGCGAGGCGGTATGCGCGCCAGATGACCGAGACATGATGAATCGTAAGACTGGAGAAACTATTGCGTTGATTCGCGCAGAAATTAATTATCTTTGTCATGTTAGAGATAATGAGTTGATTCCAACTTATAATGCTATTAGAAATTTGCATTTTTCATTGATTAAAAATAAGAATTATGACGAACATAGTTTAGAGGCAAGAAGAATTAGGCGACACATGTATATGCATCAGAGTGACCTGGCCGCAGTACAGAAGATGATTAAGGGTAAAAAGGCAGAATTACGAGAATATTTTGATGCAAAGGATGAATTATATAAGAAACTTAGAAAGGACAAGAGGGGTTAAATAAATCCCTCTTTTTTTTATGTATATTGATAGAATTTTTTAAAGGAGGTAGATATATAATGGATTATGAAAAACACAATTTCGTTGATGGTCAAGTGTTATATGCACAAGATTTAAATGAAATTGAAGATAATATAGAAAATATAACGACAGATTTAAATGAGCTAAAAACATATGTTACGCCTGAAATGTTTGGTGCTATTGGTGACGGAGAACACGATGATACTGATGCTTTTCAAGATGCTATAAATTTTGCATCTGAAAACAAACTCAAACTAGTAGTAAAAGCTAATACTTATCTAATAGATGCTGAAAAGAGGCTGAAATTATTTGGTATAGATGGTTTAACAATAGAAAATGATACCACAACAATATATAAAGTTAAGCCTACAAGTAATGACCATTACTCAGTATTTACAATTCAACAAGGAAGTAAAAATATTATTATTTCAGGTGGTCAAATCCATGGAGAGAGAGATGAACATCTTTCAGAAGGTGGAGAATGGGGATATGGAATTGAAATAAGAAATGCCTCTAATGTAACTATTAAAGATATGTACATCAAAGACTGTTGGGGTGATGGAATTAATATTCTCACAAGCTCAGGGGCAGAAATTCCTAGTGATATTGTTATTGATAATGTTATTTGTGACAATAACCGTAGACAAGGTCTCAGCATATCTTGTGCAAAAAATTTGACAATCAAGAATAGTAAATTTATTAATACTAATGGAACAGACCCACAATTTGGAATTGATATTGAACCTAATTATGAAACAGATATTACAGACAATATTATTATTCAGGGTTGTTATTTTGAAGGTAATGTTTCAGGCGGATTATCTTTAGCAGGACTTATTAATAATCCTAGTATTGATATTGTAAATTGTATATTTGATGGGAATAAATTTTTGGTGTCACAGCCTACAACTGGAAGTGGAATTGTAAGAGTTATTTCACCAATATTCAGAAATAACAGAACAGCAATTATAGATATTATTAACCATCCTGTTAATTCTTATGAGTTAGTTGTTGAAAATATGCTTGTTATAAATCCATGTTTATTACCTCAAGAAGATTATAATGAGTTTTATGATAATGTAATAAATGCAACTAATAGCAACAATTCGCTAGGAAGCATGAGTTTTAACAATATCACAATTTATTCAAATGATGATACTCAAAACTTTTTGTTATTTACTAATTGTACAGGAGAAATAGAAGTAAATATTTCTATATCTACAATAACAGGAACATGGCTTCCTAGAGTTGGAGTAACAGGTTCAAGAGAACATAGTAACGAATTCCCATTATTAAAGCAGTGGTATCAACGCAGAGTACTTACAACGGAAATATTTGACCCTGTTTATAATATGGGTGGTGGAGATAGGGCTTACAATACTTATTATATTGGAGCTTCTGCTGACATTATTAATATGAATGGAATTTATCCAAGAATGTTGGAAACAACAATAATTAATCAATATGATAAAATTATTACTCTAAATTTTCCTGCTGGAGTATCAGATTATAGTGGAAGAAAATATGTAAAAATTGACGCTTATGAAGTATTCAAATTTATAATTGACAAAAGAGGTCACTTTTTAAAGCTTGATACATCAAACGGTATGACTTATCAATGGAGAAATAGAATTGAAACTATTGAATCTCAAGTATCAACAGAAACAAGAAGCCTATTAGATTTGGAGATTGCAAATAGAGGTATATCATATAGCATTGATTCCACAAAAACTTTGAGAAGATTGTTCCAGATTCAGTCGCACAATATGCAATATTAGATTCTTACGACACAATGGATGTTCAATGGAATCAGATGTTTATTATTCATGATACCTTTATTGGTCAGAAAGGCACAAAGAATGGAGTAGAATATGAGATTGGAAATGGATATGTAATACTTAATACAGGTTCGACAGGTGCAACAGCAAGGCTTGATTTGCAAGTTTCAGGCTATGTTAGAAATTATATGGATACAACGCATAAGTATGCAATGTTAGGACATAATGGTGTTGCTTATTATGATGGATATGGGGCTTCTATTGGAAGATTTGATTATGATTATATTTATGAACCGTATGCTTCAAGTACCACATCACCTAATATTATGTACACAATTAGAGTAGAAAATGGACAGGTTCTTAACAATGTTATTGTAAAACCTAGAATCTTTGATTTAACAAGAATATTTGGAGAGAATAATGAACCTAAAACTATTGAAGAAGTTAAAATGCTTTTACCAAATTGGGAACATGCAAGTTATAATGTTGGTACTAATATGACTATTAGGCTTAATGAGATTAAATCTTATGATAGCTCAAATCAATTAATAGACACCTACACTGTTAGCAATGATAATAAATTATTCAAAGTAGATAGTAATGGAAAACTGGAATTATCATTAAATACAGATTCTGAGCATACGATTCTTATTGGTTCAAAAATCATATATCAAATTAATCAATAAAGGAGATAAAGCTATATTTTATTAAACAATAAATTAAAGGGGTCTTAAATGGCCCCTTTTTCTAAAAAAGAGGAAAGGAGATACTAAAAAAAATGAAAGTTGAAGATACAAAAATCTCTATGGTGAGAGGAGATACTGAATATCTTTTAGTTACTTGTTCAAATTATAAACTTCAAGAAGAAGATAAAGTTGAACTTACTGTTAGAAAAAAGCCAACAGACGCTGTAAAGCTTATTCATATTACGGCTACTGAATATGTAAATGGTAAAGCAAATATTAAAATTGAGCCAAATCATACTTCTAAATTAGCTCCAGGAGAATATAAATATGATATTCAAATTACTTTTGCTAATGGAGATGTAAAAACCATTATTCCTTGTTCTTCTTTTATTTTAATTCCAGAGGTGACTTATGGCTGATATTAAAGGAAGAATTACTCCTCCTGGTGAACTCTGTGGTCGCATTGACCCTCCTGGAAATATTTGTGGACAAGTTACTCCTCCTGCTATAATTTATGTAGAAATGGTATCTACAGCAAATATTAATGCTAAAATAAATCCTCCTGCTAATATTAATGTTAAACTTCAAGCGTCTGGTCCAAAAGGAGAAGATTATATTCTCACAGAAGAAGATAAAGAAGAGATTGCGGCCTTGGTCGATGAAAGAGATATCGAAAGTATCACAAAAGAACAAATTTATTCATTGTTCTCTGATAAGGGGGATGATAATAATGGATGAATATAAGCAATTTCTTGACCTTGAAGGCTTAAAAGAATATGATACATTAATTAAACAATATATAGACTCTGGAAGTACCGAAGATTTGCGTAAAATTCTTGGCGAATTAGAAGTAAAAGTAGAGAATAATACAAATGCTATTGATGATTTAAAAATATATATTGATGAACAATATGATTCAATTAAATCAATAGAAAATTATTCTATTGACACTTTATTTATAGAGGAGGGAAAAGAATAAAAATGGCAGATAAAAAATATTTGGATTTAACTGGTCTTTCCCATTATGATGAAAAAATTAAGAAGATTATTGAAGATGGAAATAAAGCTTCAAAAGATTATGTAGATGGAAAGATTGGCTCGCTTGGCGAAGGTGTTGCAACTGTTGCAGCTGCTATCGCCGCAGAGAAAACTTTAAGAGAACAGTCTGTTAGCAAATTAGACGCAACTCATGCTACAAAAGATGATGGTAGTTTTAAAACAGTAGCAGAAGAAGCTAATGAAGCCGTTGCTAAAGTTATTGGTGATGCGCCTGAAGCTTTTGACACTCTAAAGGAAATCGCAGACTGGATTCAAGGAGAAGGAAGCGAAAGCTTTGATGCGGCCAAGAGAATCACAGACTTGGAAACAGAAATAGGTTCCGATACTACCGATGGAAGTATTAAAGGTAGAATTAAAGCATTAGAAGATGGTGGTTCTGATACATTTGCCGCAATAACAAATAATGAAATAGATAGTCTATTTACTTAATTAGACTAAGGAGGAAATATGGCAGAAAAAAAATATTTAGACCTCAATGGGCTTGGATATACTATTCGTAAAATGGATAGTAAGAAAGCTGATGTTGAGAGTCCAGCTTTAACTGGAACGCCAACCGCTCCTACTGCTGAAAAAGGAACATCAACAACACAAATTGCAACAACAGAATTTGTTAATGATGCTATATCTACTGCTGAAAAGGGTTCAGTCGTTACAGTAACGCCAAGTAGAAACTCTGGTGAAAAAATAGCTGATATAACGGTAGATAATACAACAAAAAGTCTTTATATTTCATCTAATTATCTTGATAAATCATATTCTGGAGAAAACAAACTTTCTGGAAAAGTAACTGTAGGAAGTTGCTCTACTAATGTAAACAATGCTTATTTGCACCAAAGAAATGTTAGTTCTTATAACGGAATAGTTTCTGGAACTCCTTATGTTGGAGCTTGCTTTGCCATAAATAGTGATGGCTCTGCTGGCTTTTTCCATAAAACATATTCTGATGCTAATGGTAATGGAGCTAGAAATAGTGCTATTTTAAGGTTTTTTGGTGTAAGAGACAAAGAAGGTGGAAAACTTCAATTTGGAACTAATGCTACTGGAAATGTTGCAGAAAGTGATTATAAAACTGTTGCAATGATTGATGATATTCCAAATTATACAGCCGGAAATGGTATAACCATAGAAAATAATGTTATTTCTGCAACTGGTGGTAGTCCAACACCTATTCCATATGTAACGCCAGAAATGTTTGGTGCTGTTGGCGATGGGGAAACTGATGACACTATAGCTTTTCAACGCATGGCGGATTCTAATGAAAATATTGTTGTTTTTGGTAATAAAAAAACTTATAGGCTTACGAATACAATTAGATATAGAGGAAATGTTTCTATTAATTCTATGAAAATAATAATGGACGCAAAAGAAAATTTAACATCTAGTCAAGAATATAATATTGCTTTTAGATTTATGGGGACAAGTGGTCAAAGAATACATTGCTCATTAAATGATATTTCTATTGAATCTGAAAGAAAATTTATACCAGCAATAAATAAAGCCAATGGAAAAAACATTGGTATTTCTTCTAATGTGTATTTATGTTATGCTCATAATGCTGATTTGTATGCTGTTGATTGTATTGGAAATAACGTTTCAATGTTTAATTGTTATGAATCAAATGTATTTATTATAAATTGTATTTGTGATAATTGTGATATTTTTTGTTATACAAGACAATGTTATTTAAGATTAAATGGATGCATTGCTAAAATGAGTGGTGACTGTCAAAGCGTTTATTATCACTTTTTATATAATGAAGCTGATAGTCTTGATATTATTAGTGATTGTTTGGTTGAAGCAGTTGCTACATGTGCAGAACCATCATGGGGAGACCAAATACATTGTTATACTTCAAGAGAAATTGCTACTGATAAAAATGCAAAATGCATAATTAACAATTTAGATTTTCGTGGTAATGGTTATTCATTTATTTTATTTGGCGTTACTAGTGCTTCATTAGAATTTAATAACTGTTTTATAACATGTGGATATTTAACGCAATCTATTGATATTGGAAATACTTATCATAAGCCTATATTTAATAATTGTACTATTGAGCAATATATTGACCAAACAAAATTTCAAATTGCTGAAACCCCATACTTATGTTCATATTCTAATATAAGATTTGTTAATTGTGAAATAAATAATAGAAAAATGGCAAATATTACAGGTTATTCATATATTTCATTATTTCGTGGTGATGTTGATGAACTTGAACTTGAAAATTGTAGTCTAGGTATTTGTTCAAGAATTACAGCTTGGAATAAAGGTGGATATAAAATTAAGCAAAGTACAATTACTGTTTATACAAAAAATATTCAATTAGCTTCTGCACAAGAGGATAATATTTCAACTACCTTTGATTGTTGTACATTTAAAACTGATACCACCGATACAAATGCTAAATTAGAATTTGGTAGTGGAACACAAATAAAAAATATATATTTTACTAATTGTGTGTTTATTAATGTTAATAATATTTCTTCTGGTACTTATTTTGATTCTAAAAATAGGTCTACATGTTATGGAGATATAAAAATAATTAATAACGATAATATTACAAAATGGGAAAGATTTACTTTATAAAATATATAAATACCATAAGGGTAGGTTTTTATAATCTACCCTTATTTTTTTTGATATAAACTAAGAAGTAAGAATAAAAGGAGGAAAATTTATGACAATATTGTTATATTTTATCCTTGGCATTACATTCTATGGTTTGGTAATGCCAGTATTAGAATCTATTGTTTCATTAATTGTGACCTGGTTCGAATATTTAAAAGGAATCTTGTCAGTTAAAATGGTCAAATTACAAATAGAAGCAGAAGAAGCAGAACATAAAGAATCTACTTATGCAATTGGATTTGACACAGAATGTTATACTTCTCGTGAAGACGAAGAAGAATGGGAGGACGATGAATGAAATTTTTAGACACTAATGCGATTTTAAAATATATTCCTGAAGAAAAATTTGCTATTTCTTCTATAACTTTAGATGAACTAGAGAATATTAAAACTTCAGCGAATAAAGATGGTGATGTAAAGTATGCGGCGAGACAGGTTCTCCGTGTACTTGACCGAGGTACTATTGATTATGATGTTATTGTTTTTAAAGAAAAAATGTTAAAACCAATAGTAAAAGCAGGTTTAAGTATTACAAATGATACGAAAATTATAGCTTGCGGCTTGGCCCTCGGACCGCAAACCGAGTTCATTACAGATGACTTATCTTGTAAAACAATCGCAAAAATGTTCTTTAAAAATGTTTCTTCTATTGGAGACACAGATGAAGAAGAATATACTGGCTATAAAGAAATTCAAATGACTGATGAAGAAATGTGTGATTTTTATTCAGATTTATCAGAAAATAGATTTGGCTTGCTAAATAATGAATATCTAATTGTAAGAGATTCAACTGGTGCAGCTGTTGACCTGTACTGTTGGAATGGTATAGAATATAGAAAATTAAAAACGCATTCATTTTTCTCTGATTATTTTGGAGAGGTTAAAGCTATTCATAAAGATATATATCAAAAATTAGCAATGGATAGTTTGTCAAATAATCAAATTACAGTTCTTAGAGGCCTGCCTGGTAGTGGTAAAAGTTATCTTGGTCTTGGTTATCTTTTTTCTCAATTAGATAGTGGAAAAATTGATAAAATTATCGTTTTTTGTAATACTGTTGCTACAAAAGGTGCGGCTCGAATGGGATTCTACCCCGGCTCACGTGATGAAAAATTACTGGATTCACAGATTGGTAATCTTTTAGCTAGTAAAATCGGTGATATGTGTGAAGTTGAGAAATTAATCGCAGAAGAAAAATTAGTATTGTTACCACTTTCAGATATTCGTGGATTTGACACGACAGGAATGAATTGTGGAGTTTTTGCTGATGAAATTCAAAATACAACCATTGAAATGATGAAACTTATGCTTCAAAGAATTGGTGAAGATTCTATTTGTGTTCTTTGTGGTGATGATAAGGCTCAAGTTGATTTAACTGATTACGAAGGAAATAATAATGGTTTAAGAAGAATGTGTGAAGTTTTTAAAGGAGAATCTTATTTTGGTACAGTTACCTTAAAAAATTGTCATCGTTCTCGTATTGCTCGTAGAGCTGAACTTATGTAATATAAAAGGAGGAATTAATATGAAAATTGGTATGGCTTCCATTGACGAAAATGGAAAAATTTATGGTGGTAAAGCTGGCGACCAAACTGGTCGTGAAGTTTTAATTAGAGATTGGTATAAACATAGCAAAGGTTGGGATTGCATTCTTCGTAGAAAGAATCGTGATGTTGCTCATAGCATGGCAATTTGTATGACAAATGCTTGTAACAATAATAATATTGGCTATGACCAGTGGAATAGAGAGGATTTGTTGGCTAAGCTCAAGGCCGCAAATTGGGACTTTGCAAAAATTTCTGTTCCAGCAGAAACAGACTGTAGCGCTCTTGTTGCAACAATTATTATTTGTTGCGGAATTGAGGAGAGATTTTTAAGAAATTCCAATAGAGGTAATAAACTTGCTTATACTGGCGATTTAAAGCAACTTTGTATGGCAACAGGCGAATTTGAATGTCTCACAGATTCAAAATATCTTACTTCTGGAGATTATTTGCTTGAGGGCGATATTCTTTTAAACGAAGGACATCATGCGGCAATGGCTATCGAGAATGGTTCTAAGGCCGTTGCATCAACTCCTGCTCCACAACCTGCACCAGCTCCTGTTCAAACTCCAGTAGCAACAAGTAGTACTTTAGCAAAGGGTTCTAAGGGCGATGCCGTTAAAGAACTTCAAGCTAATTTAAATAAAGTTATGAACGCTGGTCTTACAGTAGATGGCTCTTTCGGTCCTGCTACAGAAACTGCTGTGAAAAATTTCCAAAAGAAGTATAGTTTAGAGGTTGATGGTAAGTTTGGTCCTAAATCTCAGGCTAAGATGGTAGAGGTACTTGCGGCCAAGCCAGCTGCACCTATCGGTTACACTGGAACAGTTACAGCAAAGAGCGGTCTCAACGTCCGCAATAAGCCTAATGGTTCAATTGTAAAAGTATTAGCATATAATACTAAAGTTACAATTCTTGAAGAAACAAATGGTTGGGGGAAAAATCGCTGATAATCAATATGTTTCTTTAACTTATATTAAGAAAGTTTAATTTTTAAAGGGATTTCTTCGGAAATCCCTTTAATTTATTTTACCAAAAAATTAGATAAAATTCAAATTTGGAATTATAAAAAATTTTTGGTATAATATTATTATAAGAAATTGCCCATTAATAAAAGGAAAATTTGAGAAAAAATAAAAAATTTGATATAATATATGTAAAGAATAAATATGAAAGGATTAAGTATGGCTAAAGATAATAGAATTTATACAGATGACAGTATTCAGTCTATTTCTCCTCGTGAGTTTTACACGTTTGAGGGGCGGGCGTATATTGCGGAAGTACTGAATATAGTACGCAGCTAGTAAGAGAAATTTTTAGTAATTGCCTTGATGAACACTTAATCGGGCACGGCTCAAAGATTACTGTCAAAATGGATACTAAAAACAACGTTTATGAAGTCCGAGATGAAGGCCAGGGTTTTCCAATTAATAGTAAGAGAGAAGATGGTGAAACAGTTCTTCAAGCAGCCTTTGATGTTATGAACACTTCTGGAAAGTATAGTGAAGATGGTGTTTATGGTGGAAGTTCATTAGGCTTAAATGGAATTGGTTCAAAGTTAACAAATTTTTTAAGTAGTTGGCTTATTGTTGAATCTTCAGATGGCTCAGGAAAATTTGAGTGTATTAAATTTGAAGATGGTATTTTTAAAAGTAGAGAAGTTGGAAAAAATAACAAGGGAGAGCATGGTACTCACGTTAGATGGTGCCCAGACCCACAATTTTTCCAGCATAAAGAAATAAATGTTTCAGAATTAAAAAATTTATTTGAAGATATTGCAGCCTTATGTCCAGACCTATATATTCATTTTATTATTGATGATAAAGAAACAATTTATCATTCCGAAAATGGACTTTTGGATTTGGTTAAAAAGAAAGTAAAAGATAAAGAAATTTTATCAAATAGATTTTATAGTAAAAGAACAGAAGGAGATAATCTTATTGATTTCTGTTTGACTTATACAGATAATTATAGTGAAGATTTAACAGCTTATGTTAATTTTGGACTTACTGATGGCGGAACTCATATTACAACTTTAAAGTCTGGTATTACAAGAGTAATCAATAAAGTTGCCAAAGATAAAGGCTTATTAAAAGATAAAGATGAAAATTTATCTGGAGCAGAATTAAGCGAAGGTCTTGTTATTATTTTTAATTTGAAGGCTAATGGAGTTCAGTATGATGCTCAATCAAAAACGCGAGTAGTTGATATTGATAAAACTTTAATTAATACCGTTATTTCAACAGATTTTACCTTTTGGTTAGAAAATAATGAAAAAGATTTAAAGTTGATTGTTGATAGAGCGTTAATTGCTAGACGAGCCAGAGAGGCTGCTAAGAAGGCTAAGGATGCGGCCCGAAAAGTGGATACAAAGAAAAAAGCATCAACTCTTAATCTTCCCACTAAATTAGTTGACTGTTGGGGTAAAGACCGCAGTAAATGTGAATTATTAATTGGTGAGGGAGACTCTGCTTGTGGCGGTCTTATTGGAGCAAGAGATGGAGAGTTTCAAGCTGTATTTCCTATCAGAGGTAGACTTAGATTGTTTTAATCGAATTATACTTGCCTCTACACTTCTAACCAATTATCATTGGGGTCACTTAGGTGGCTAACGGGGAAGGCTTAACGTTACACATATATGTCAAAATATGTTTAGGCGAAGCTAATCCCGTGAGGAATTTATTTTACAAGATTCTCAATATGGTCAAAAGTATCTAAATATATACATGAATTTTTCATATTATTATAAACAAAGGAGGAAAATATATGAAAAATTCAGAAAATTTACCACATCGTAGTGGAATTTATAAAATTGAAAACTTAATAAATCATAAAATTTATATTGGACAATCAAAAAATATTTATAACAGATATTTTAATCATCATAGATATGATTGTTACAATGAAAACAGTCCATCTTATAACTATAAAATTTATCAAGCAATAAGAAAATATGGAGAAGATAATTTTATAATTAATGTAATAGAATTATGTGATGAAGAGCAATTAGACGAAAAAGAAATTTTTTGGATAAAATATTATAATTCTTTTTATAATGGATATAATGCTACAGAAGGTGGACAATTTTGGACTCCAAACATTCATTCCGAAGAAACCGAAATGAAAAGAATGGAAACAAGAGAAAAAAAATCAATCTTTAAAGGGACAAAAACATCCGAGAGCAAAATTAACAAATGAAGAAGTTATAAAAATTCGTCAAAGATATAAAGATGGTGAAAGTATTCATAACATATATTTAGATTATAAAGAAATTTATTTAAACGAAGGTACTTTTAAAAGAATAGTACTTGGACAAACTTATAAAAACGTTGGAAATATGGTTGAAAAAGAAGAAATTAGATATACCAACGCAAAATTAACAAATGACCAAATAAGAGAAATTAGATATAGATATAACAATGAAAATATTAGTTATGCAAAATTGGCAAAACAGTATTCTGTTACAGCAGGTTCAATAGCCAATATTATTCTTAGAAAATCATATAAACATGTAAAATAACCTTGTATCGACTATTCCGGGTTAGACTGGAAGTACCGGTGCTATTGATACGCACTCTGATTTTAGGAAACGAAGTCAGTTAAAAGGGGAAATGGAGTGCTCGATGAGAAATTTGACAAATTTTGAGAGTAAGAGATAGTCAGTTCTTATAGAAATATAAGATAAAACGAAGATTATTAATCTTTATAAGAACTCTAATGAAAAGGTTTTCCAGAACCAAGAGGTAGTTAATATTGTAAAGGCATTGGGTTTAACATTAGACCCAAAGACTCATAAGCTCGAATATGATGTTAAAAAGTTAAGATATGGTAAAGTAATTATGTGTTGTGATGCAGACCCTGATGGTCTAGCAATTCGTAATTTGCTTTTAACCTGCTTTTGGAGTTTATGTCCTGAACTTATTATTAATGGCCATATATGTGCGGCCATACCTCCTTTGTTCCGTATTACAACAAAGAAAAATGAATATGTCTTTTTAAAAGATGCAACTGCACTGGAAGAATATAAGGAAACTCATAAAAATGAAAAGTTCCTTATTAATAGAAATAAGGGTCTTGGTGAACAAGATTCAGAAGAACTAGAACAATGTCTTCTTAATCCAGAAACTAGAAATGTAGCTCAAATTAAAGTAGAAGATTTAGATAAAACAAATTTATTATTTGAAACATTTATGGGAGAATCAGTTCCTTTACGTAGACAATATATTTTAGAGCATTCAGAGGAGGCTTATGGATAATATAATTGATATTTGTGATGAATTAAGTCAAAATTTTATTGAATTTGCTTATGAGGCCAATAGTCAGAGAGCTTTTCCAGATGCAAGAGACGGCTTAAAGCCTGGACAAAGAGCTTGTCTTTGGGAAATGTATTCAAATGGCTATACATCAGATAAGCCTCATGTAAAATCTGCAAAGATTAGTGGAGGAACTGCGGCTAGATTTTGGCCGCACGGAACAACAGCAATTTATGAGACTTTTGGTCGTATGAGTATGCCTTGGGTTAATAATATTCCAGAAGTAGATTGGCATGGAAATAATGGTATTAATTAAAGTTTTATCAATATCAACTACTCGCGTTTTTGATTGAGCATCATACTGAACTCCATTAGCCTTCAAATTAAAAATAATAACAAGACCTTCGCTTAATTCTGCTCCAGATAAATTTTCATCTTTATCTTTTAATAAGCCTTTATCTTTGGCAACTTTATTGATTACTCTTGTAATACCAGACTTTAAAGTTGTAATATGAGTTCCGCCATCAGTAAGTCCAAAATTAACATAAGCTGTTAAATCTTCACTATAATTATCTGTATAAGTCAAACAGAAATCAATAAGATTATCTCCTTCTGTTCTTTTACTATAAAATCTATTTGATAAAATTTCTTTATCTTTTACTTTCTTTTTAACCAAATCCAAAAGTCCATTTTCGGAATGATAAATTGTTTCTTTATCATCAATAATAAAATGAATATATAGGTCTGGACATAAGGCTGCAATATCTTCAAATAAATTTTTTAATTCTGAAACATTTATTTCTTTATGCTGGAAAAATTGTGGGTCTGGGCACCATCTAACGTGAGTACCATGCTCTCCCTTGTTATTTTTTTCCAACTTCTCTACTTTTAAAAATACCATCTTCAAATTTAATACACTCAAATTTTCCTGAGCCATCTGAAGATTCAACAATAAGCCAACTACTTAAAAAATTTGTTAACTTTGAACCAATTCCATTTAAGCCTAATGAACTTCCACCATAAACACCATCTTCACTATACTTTCCAGAAGTGTTCATAACATCAAAGGCTGCTTGAAGAACTGTTTCACCATCTTCTCTCTTACTATTAATTGGAAAACCTGTCTGTGGCCTTCATCTCGGACTTCATAAACGTTGTTTTTAGTATCCATTTTGACAGTAATCTTTGAGCCGTGCCCGATTAAGTGTTCATCAAGGCAATTACTAAAAATTTCTCTTACTAGCTGCGTACTATATTCAGTACTTCCGCAATATACGCCCGCCCTCAAACGTGTAAACTCACGAGGAGAAATAGACTGAATACTGTCATCTGTATAAATTCTATTATCTTTAGCCATACTTAATCCTTTCATATTTATTCTTTACATATATTATATCAAATTTTTTATTTTTTCTCAAATTTTCCTTTTATTAATGGGCAATTTCTTATAATAATATTATACCAAAAATTTTTTATAATTCCAAATTTGAATTTTATCTAATTTTTTGGTAAAATAAATTAAAGGGATTTCCGAAGAAATCCCTTTAAAAATTAAACTTTCTTAATATAAGTTAAAGAAACATATTGATTATCAGCGATTTTTCCCCAACCATTTGTTTCTTCAAGAATTGTAACTTTAGTATTATATGCTAATACTTTTACAATTGAACCATTAGGCTTATTGCGGACGTTGAGACCGCTCTTTGCTGTAACTGTTCCAGTGTAACCGATAGGTGCAGCTGGCTTGGCCGCAAGTACCTCTACCATCTTAGCCTGAGATTTAGGACCAAACTTACCATCAACCTCTAAACTATACTTCTTTTGGAAATTTTTCACAGCAGTTTCTGTAGCAGGACCGAAAGAGCCATCTACTGTAAGACCAGCGTTCATAACTTTATTTAAATTAGCTTGAAGTTCTTTAACGGCATCGCCCTTAGAACCCTTTGCTAAAGTACTACTTGTTGCTACTGGAGTTTGAACAGGAGCTGGTGCAGGTTGTGGAGCAGGAGTTGATGCAACGGCCTTAGAACCATTCTCGATAGCCATTGCCGCATGATGTCCTTCGTTTAAAAGAATATCGCCCTCAAGCAAATAATCTCCAGAAGTAAGATATTTTGAATCTGTGAGACATTCAAATTCGCCTGTTGCCATACAAAGTTGCTTTAAATCGCCAGTATAAGCAAGTTTATTACCTCTATTGGAATTTCTTAAAAATCTCTCCTCAATTCCGCAACAAATAATAATTGTTGCAACAAGAGCGCTACAGTCTGTTTCTGCTGGAACAGAAATTTTTGCAAAGTCCCAATTTGCGGCCTTGAGCTTAGCCAACAAATCCTCTCTATTCCACTGGTCATAGCCAATATTATTATTGTTACAAGCATTTGTCATACAAATTGCCATGCTATGAGCAACATCACGATTCTTTCTACGAAGAATGCAATCCCAACCTTTGCTATGTTTATACCAATCTCTAATTAAAACTTCACGACCAGTTTGGTCGCCAGCTTTACCACCATAAATTTTTCCATTTTCGTCAATGGAAGCCATACCAATTTTCATATTAATTCCTCCTTTTATATTACATAAGTTCAGCTCTACGAGCAATACGAGAACGATGACAATTTTTTAAGGTAACTGTACCAAAATAAGATTCTCCTTTAAAAACTTCACACATTCTTCTTAAACCATTATTATTTCCTTCGTAATCAGTTAAATCAACTTGAGCCTTATCATCACCACAAAGAACACAAATAGAATCTTCACCAATTCTTTGAAGCATAAGTTTCATCATTTCAATGGTTGTATTTTGAATTTCATCAGCAAAAACTCCACAATTCATTCCTGTCGTGTCAAATCCACGAATATCTGAAAGTGGTAACAATACTAATTTTTCTTCTGCGATTAATTTCTCAACTTCACACATATCACCGATTTTACTAGCTAAAAGATTACCAATCTGTGAATCCAGTAATTTTTCATCACGTGAGCCGGGGTAGAATCCCATTCGAGCCGCACCTTTTGTAGCAACAGTATTACAAAAAACGATAATTTTATCAATTTTTCCACTATCTAATTGAGAAAAAAGATAACCAAGACCAAGATAACTTTTACCACTACCAGGCAGGCCTCTAAGAACTGTAATTTGATTATTTGACAAACTATCCATTGCTAATTTTTGATATATATCTTTATGAATAGCTTTAACCTCTCCAAAATAATCAGAGAAAAATGAATGCGTTTTTAATTTTCTATATTCTATACCATTCCAACAGTACAGGTCAACAGCTGCACCAGTTGAATCTCTTACAATTAGATATTCATTATTTAGCAAGCCAAATCTATTTTCTGATAAATCTGAATAAAAATCACACATTTCTTCATCAGTCATTTGAATTTCTTTATAGCCAGTATATTCTTCTTCATCTGTGTCTCCAATAGAAGAAACATTTTTAAAGAACATTTTTGCGATTGTTTTACAAGATAAGTCATCTGTAATGAACTCGGTTTGCGGTCCGAGGGCCAAGCCGCAAGCTATAATTTTCGTATCATTTGTAATACTTAAACCTGCTTTTACTATTGGTTTTAACATTTTTTCTTTAAAAACAATAACATCATAATCAATAGTACCTCGGTCAAGTACACGGAGAACCTGTCTCGCCGCATACTTTACATCACCATCTTTATTCGCTGAAGTTTTAATATTCTCTAGTTCATCTAAAGTTATAGAAGAAATAGCAAATTTTTCTTCAGGAATATATTTTAAAATCGCATTAGTGTCTAAAAATTTCATTCATCGTCCTCCCATTCTTCTTCGTCTTCACGAGAAGTATAACATTCTGTGTCAAATCCAATTGCATAAGTAGATTCTTTATGTTCTGCTTCTTCTGCTTCTATTTGTAATTTGACCATTTTAACTGACAAGATTCCTTTTAAATATTCGAACCAGGTCACAATTAATGAAACAATAGATTCTAATACTGGCATTACCAAACCATAGAATGTAATGCCAAGGATAAAATATAACAATATTGTCATAAATTTTCCTCCTTTTATTCTTACTTCTTAGTTTATATCAAAAAAAATAAGGGTAGATTATAAAAACCTACCCTTATGGTATTTATATATTTTATAAAGTAAATCTTTCCCATTTTGTAATATTATCGTTATTAATTATTTTTATATCTCCATAACATGTAGACCTATTTTTAGAATCAAAATAAGTACCAGAAGAAATATTATTAACATTAATAAACACACAATTAGTAAAATATATATTTTTTATTTGTGTTCCACTACCAAATTCTAATTTAGCATTTGTATCGGTGGTATCAGTTTTAAATGTACAACAATCAAAGGTAGTTGAAATATTATCCTCTTGTGCAGAAGCTAATTGAATATTTTTTGTATAAACAGTAATTGTACTTTGCTTAATTTTATATCCACCTTTATTCCAAGCTGTAATTCTTGAACAAATACCTAGACTACAATTTTCAAGTTCAAGTTCATCAACATCACCACGAAATAATGAAATATATGAATAACCTGTAATATTTGCCATTTTTCTATTATTTATTTCACAATTAACAAATCTTATATTAGAATATGAACATAAGTATGGGGTTTCAGCAATTTGAAATTTTGTTTGGTCAATATATTGCTCAATAGTACAATTATTAAATATAGGCTTATGATAAGTATTTCCAATATCAATAGATTGCGTTAAATATCCACATGTTATAAAACAGTTATTAAATTCTAATGAAGCACTAGTAACGCCAAATAAAATAAATGAATAACCATTACCACGAAAATCTAAATTGTTAATTATGCATTTTGCATTTTTATCAGTAGCAATTTCTCTTGAAGTATAACAATGTATTTGGTCTCCCCATGATGGTTCTGCACATGTAGCAACTGCTTCAACCAAACAATCACTAATAATATCAAGACTATCAGCTTCATTATATAAAAAGTGATAATAAACGCTTTGACAGTCACCACTCATTTTAGCAATGCATCCATTTAATCTTAAATAACATTGTCTTGTATAACAAAAAATATCACAATTATCACAAATACAATTTATAATAAATACATTTGATTCATAACAATTAAACATTGAAACGTTATTTCCAATACAATCAACAGCATACAAATCAGCATTATGAGCATAACATAAATACACATTAGAAGAAATACCAATGTTTTTTCCATTGGCTTTATTTATTGCTGGTATAAATTTTCTTTCAGATTCAATAGAAATATCATTTAATGAGCAATGTATTCTTTGACCACTTGTCCCCATAAATCTAAAAGCAATATTATATTCTTGACTAGATGTTAAATTTTCTTTTGCGTCCATTATTATTTTCATAGAATTAATAGAAACATTTCCTCTATATCTAATTGTATTCGTAAGCCTATAAGTTTTTTTATTACCAAAAACAACAATATTTTCATTAGAATCCGCCATGCGTTGAAAAGCTATAGTGTCATCAGTTTCCCCATCGCCAACAGCACCAAACATTTCTGGCGTTACATATGGAATAGGTGTTGGACTACCACCAGTTGCAGAAATAACATTATTTTCTATGGTTTATACCATTTCCGGCTGTATAATTTGGAATATCATCAATCATTGCAACAGTTTTATAATCACTTTCTGCAACATTTCCAGTAGCATTAGTTCCAAATTGAAGTTTTCCACCTTCTTTGTCTCTTACACCAAAAAACCTTAAAATAGCACTATTTCTAGCTCCATTACCATTAGCATCAGAATATGTTTTATGGAAAAAGCCAGCAGAGCCATCACTATTTATGGCAAAGCAAGCTCCAACATAAGGAGTTCCAGAAACTATTCCGTTATAAGAACTAACATTTCTTTGGTGCAAATAAGCATTGTTTACATTAGTAGAGCAACTTCCTACAGTTACTTTTCCAGAAAGTTTGTTTTCTCCAGAATATGATTTATCAAGATAATTAGATGAAATATAAAGACTTTTTGTTGTATTATCTACCGTTATATCAGCTATTTTTTCACCAGAGTTTCTACTTGGCGTTACTGTAACGACTGAACCCTTTTCAGCAGTAGATATAGCATCATTAACAAATTCTGTTGTTGCAATTTGTGTTGTTGATGTTCCTTTTTCAGCAGTAGGAGCGGTTGGCGTTCCAGTTAAAGCTGGACTCTCAACATCAGCTTTCTTACTATCCATTTTACGAATAGTATATCCAAGCCCATTGAGGTCTAAATATTTTTTTTCTGCCATATTTCCTCCTTAGTCTAATTAAGTAAATAGACTATCTATTTCATTATTTGTTATTGCGGCAAATGTATCAGAACCACCATCTTCTAATGCTTTAATTCTACCTTTAATACTTCCATCGGTAGTATCGGAAACCTATTTCTGTTTCCAAGTCTGTGATTCTCTTGGCCGCATCAAAGCTTTCGCTTCCTTCTCCTTGAATCCAGTCTGCGATTTCCTTTAGAGTGTCAAAAGCTTCAGGCGCATCACCAATAACTTTAGCAACGGCTTCATTAGCTTCTTCTGCTACTGTTTTAAAACTACCATCATCTTTTGTAGCATGAGTTGCGTCTAATTTGCTAACAGACTGTTCTCTTAAAGTTTTCTCTGCGGCGATAGCAGCTGCAACAGTTGCAACACCTTCGCCAAGCGAGCCAATCTTTCCATCTACATAATCTTTTGAAGCTTTATTTCCATCTTCAATAATCTTCTTAATTTTTTCATCATAATGGGAAAGACCAGTTAAATCCAAATATTTTTTATCTGCCATTTTTATTCTTTTCCCTCCTCTATAAATAAAGTGTCAATAGAATAATTTTCTATTGATTTAATTGAATCATATTGTTCATCAATATATATTTTTAAATCATCAATAGCATTTGTATTATTCTCTACTTTTACTTCTAATTCGCCAAGAATTTTACGCAAATCTTCGGTACTTCCAGAGTCTATATATTGTTTAATTAATGTATCATATTCTTTTAAGCCTTCAAGGTCAAGAAATTGCTTATATTCATCCATTATTATCATCCCCCTTATCAGAGAACAATGAATAAATTTGTTCTTTTGTGATACTTTCGATATCTCTTTCATCGACCAAGGCCGCAATCTCTTCTTTATCTTCTTCTGTGAGAATATAATCTTCTCCTTTTGGACCAGACGCTTGAAGTTTAACATTAATATTAGCAGGGAGGATTTATTTTAGCATTAATATTTGCTGTAGATACCATTTCTACATAAA
>CATQJL010000071.1:0-27493 GCA_958299035.1 Cylicocyclus nassatus
AAGCAGTGGTATCAACGCAGAGTACTTACAGGGGCCAGACCGGCAGACTGCTGCTGGAAGGCGTGAAGCAGGCCGGAGGCAAGTGGACCGCCGAGGAACTGGCCGGATACCGGGTGAAGCAGCGCGAACCGATCGTCTTCAACTACAACGGCTGGAAGATCACCACTGCGCCGCCGCCGTCGTCCGGTGGCATCGCGCTGGCCAGCATGCTGCAGATCCTCGAAGGCTGGGACATCAAGAAGATGGACCCGGCCCACCGCACCCACCTGGTGGTGGAGTCGATGCGCCGCGCCTACCGCGACCGCACCTTCTTCCTGGGTGATCCTGACTTCGTGCAGATCCCGCAGAAGGTGCTGACCAGCAAGGATTACGCGCAGGGCCTGCGGGCCACCATCCATCCAGAGAAGGCCACGCCCAGCGACCTGCTGTCGGGCAACCCGACGCCGCTGGAAGATGACGAGACCACCCACTTCTCGATCATCGATCGCGACGGCAACCGCGTCGGCGCCACCCAGACCGTCAATCTGCTGTACGGCTCGGGGCTGATTCCGAAGGGCACCGGCGTGCTGCTGAACAACGAGATGGACGACTTCGCGCTGAAGCCGGGCACGCCCAACGCGTTCGGCGTGATGGGCTATGAAGCCAACGCGCCGAAGGCGGGCAAGCGCATGCTCAGCTCGATGACGCCCACCTTCATGGAGAACGCCGACAAGGTGGTGGTGCTGGGCACCCCGGGTGGCAGCCGCATCATCACCATGGTGCTGCTGGGCATCCTCGGCTACGACGCCGGCCTGGATGCGCAGCAGGTGGCCGCCTTGCCGCGTTACCACCACCAGTGGCTGCCGGACCTGATCGAAGCCGAGGACGATGCGTTCGATGCCGGCACGGTGAAGCAGCTGCAGGCGATGGGCCACAGGATCGACCTGCCAGGCAACGTCGCTGCCGGTGGCCGCGGTTCCAGTCACGTCTGGGGCAACCTGCAGACCGTGGAATGGGACCGCAAGTCCAACACGCTGTTCGGCGGCAGTGACCCGCGCAACCCGGTGGGCAGCGCCCAGGTCGTGCCAGCGCGCTGATCCGGTTGTGCCGGCCGCTGGCCGGCAATCCGCTGGATCATCGAAACCCCGCCCGCAACGGCGGGGTTTTCCGTTTCCTTTCTAGCGATTATTTAACGAGCCGGCGCCGATAATCGACTCATGAAACTCTGGTCTATTCGTGGAAACTCGCAGCGCCTCGATGGCGGTGCGATGTTCGGCAACGCGCCGCGCGCGTTATGGGAAAAATGGGCAGCGCCGGACGAGCTCAACCGCATCGAGCTGGCCTGCCGTGCGCTGCTTGCCAGCCCGCTGGAAGGCAAGACGGTGTTGTTCGAAACCGGTATCGGCGCGTTCTTCGATCCGCGCATGCGCGAGCGCTATGGCGTGCAGGAAAGCCAGCACGTGCTGATCGATTCGCTGCGCGAAGCCGGTTTCGAACACGAGGACATCGATGTGGTGGTGCTCAGCCACCTGCACTTCGATCATGCCGGTGGCCTGCTGGCGGCATGGAGCGAAGGGCGGGAGCCCGAGCTGCTGTTCCCCAACGCGACCTACGTGGTGGGCGCACAGCACTGGCAGCGCGCCGTGCAGCCGCATCCGCGGGATCGGGCCAGCTTCATTCCGGAGCTGCCGGGCCTGCTGCAGGCCAGTGGCCGCCTGGAAGTGGTGGACGGGGAATACTCCAAGGCGTTGGGGCGCAGCGTGCGTTTCAGCTACAGCGATGGCCACACGCCAGGGCTGATGCTGGCCGAGATCGTCGGCCATGCACATGCCGGCGAGGGTGCGCATGGTGGCGTGGTGTTCTGCGCCGACCTGATTCCGGGCCGCTCATGGGTACACGTGCCGATCACCATGGGCTACGACCGCAACGCCGAGCTGCTGATCGACGAGAAGCGGCAGTTCCTCGAGGACAAGCTGGCGCGCAACGTGCATCTGTTCTTCACCCACGATCCGCAGGTGGCGTTGGCGCAGCTCGGTCGCGATGACAAGGGTCGTTTCGTCACCCTGCATGAGCAGGGTGAACTGAAGGCGCGCGCATTGGGGTAATGAAATGGCCGGGCAATGCCCGGCCCTTCACTGATGCAGTAGAACCACGCCATGCGTGAATGGCGTTCTATCCGGGCGCGACGATTACGACGCCTTCAGGCAGCTGCTCATGAAGGTCTTGCGTGCATCACCGGCCAGCTTCTTGGCGCCCGCATCGGCATTGCACTTGCGCATGCGCTCCTGCTGCGGGTTGACCGCCTTGGTTTCGGTGGCGTGGCCGCTGAGGCAGGCGCTCTGCGCGGTCTTGTAGGCGTCGCCCTTCAGCCCCTTGTTCTTGGCCGAGCAGTCGGCCATGCGCTGCTGCTGCGGGGTGGTGGCGTTGGCGGCCAGCGGCAGGCCGACCAGAAGAACGGCGGCCAGCAAGAAAGGGGCTTTCATCAGGGTGCTCCAGGCGGTGGCGGGTGCGCGGAGCATTCGCTTCCGGCCCGCAAGGCCACGTGAAGAATCGCCGCCCGGTCGCGCCTGCTTGCGTCGGCATTCAGATCGGCGTATTACTTAGCCATATGGGTAAGTATGATCCCGCCATTCAACGGATCTTCCACGCCCTGGCCGACCCCACCCGTTGCGCGATCGTGGCCGCGCTGGGGCAGGGGCCGTGCACGGTGTCGATGCTGGCCGAGCCGTTCCAGATGGCGTTGCCTTCGCTGATGAAGCACCTGGCCGTGCTGGAACGCAGCGGCGTCGTGCGCAGCCACAAGCAGGGGCGCATACGTACCTGCGAACTGGTGCCGGCGCGGCTGGGCCAGGCCGAGCAGTGGCTGGCCGAACAGCGCGTCCTGTGGGATGCGCGTGCCGACCGCATGGTCGATTTCGTCGAAACCCTTCACCGACAGGAGCAGGCTCATGGCCGAGGACGCAAGTAGCAATCCGGACACCGATCTGGTCATCAGCCGCTTGTTGAACGCACCCGCGCGCGGCACTCTGGCGGGCCTGGACAGACCCCGAACTGCTGCGCCAGTGGTGGTGCCCGAAGCCGTGGACCACCGAGGTGCGTGCGTTCGACCTGCGCCCTGGCGGGGCCTTCCACACCTTCATGCAGGGCCCCGATGGCGGCAGCAGTGACAATCCGGGCAGCTTCCTGGAGGTGGTGCCGCAGCAGCGCCTGGTGTTCACCTCGATGCTGGGCGCGGGCTGGCGCCCGCAGTCGCCGTGGCTGGGCTTCACCGCCATCATCACGATGGAGGACGAGGGCCAAGGCTGCCGTTACACCGCGCGGGTGATGCATCCGGACAAGGCGCTGCGTGACCAGCATGAGCAGCTGGGCTTCTTCGACGGCTGGAACACTGCCATCGGCCAGCTGGAAACCTTCGCGGCCGGACTGTAGGCCGGAATGCGGGATGGGGTCAGATCCCTTTCGCAGAAAGGGCTCTGACCCCGGCTCGCCGGATCAACCGACGCGGGTACCGAAGATGCGGTCACCGGCATCGCCCAGGCCCGGCAGGATGTAGCCCTTGTCGTTGAGCTGGGCATCGATGGCCGCGGTGTAGATCTCCACGTCCGGATGCACGGCCTTGACCGCGTCGATGCCTTCCGGCGCGGCGACCAGGAAGATGCCCTTGATGCGGCGGGCGCCTGCGCGCTTGAGCATGTCGATGGTGGCGATCAGGGTGCCGCCGGTGGCCAGCATCGGATCCAGGATCAGCGCATCGCGCTCTTCCAGGCGACCGGTCAGGCGCTCGAAGTAGGGCACCGGCTGCAGGGTTTCCTCATCACGCTGCAGGCCGACCACGCTGACGCGGGCGGCCGGGATCAGCGACAGCACGCCGCTGAGCATGCCCAGGCCGGCGCGCAGGATCGGCACCACGGTGATCTTGGCGCCGGCAATGCGCTGCACGGTGACCGGGCCGGCCCAGCCGGGCAGGGTGTGCGGCTCGGTGTCCAGGTCGGCGGTGGCCTCGTAGGCCAGCAGCGTGCCCAGCTCATTGGCCAGTTCACGGAAATCCTTGGTGCTGAGCGCGGCGTTGCGCATCAGGCCGATCTTGTGCTGCACCAGCGGGTGGCGCACTTCGACGATCTTCATGGTCGGGAAGGGGAAAAGGAGAGAGGACGCCATTTTGCCGGATCGGTGGGCCGAACCCAAACCCGCGCTTCGTCAAATGTGCAGATCCATGTCATGGCCATGCAACCTTGCGGACATACCGTGCAGACCCATTCTTAACAGGAATGGGGATTCCCAGTGCATATCAAGACTCCGTTGGCCGTTGCCATCACCCTGACCCTGGCGATGGGGGCGGCTGCACCGCTGCAGGCCGCCGGGCAGCAGGCGGTTGCCGCCACCGGCGCGGTGGCCGCCGACGCGGTCGACCTCGACCGCATCGAAGTGCGTGCGCAGCTCGAATCGCAGATCCGCGCGGTCGACCTCAAGCGCAGCAGCGATGCCATCGAGGACGCCGTGTCCTCCGATGCGCTGGGCCAGTACCCGGACAAGAATGTGGCCGAGTCGCTGCAGCGCCTGCCGGGCGTCAGCGTGACCCGTGACCAGGGCGAAGGCCGCTTCGTGGTCATCCGTGGCCTGGACGCCAACCTCAACAGCGTCAGTGTCGATGGCATCGCCATTGGCACGCCGGAGGATTCCAGCCGCGCCGCGCCGCTGGACGTCATCCCGTCCGATTCCACCGAGCGCCTGCGCGTGGTCAAGTCGCCAACCCCGGACATGCCGGGCGATGCCATTGGTGGCGCGGTGCTGGTGGAGTCGGCCTCGGCCTTCGACCGCGACGGTCGCAGCCTGCGCGCCAAGATCGAGGGCAGCCACCAGCAGCTGTCCGGCGAGACCAGCCCCAAGGCCGCTTTCAACTACAGCGAAGTGTTCAACGACACCTTCGGCGTGGCACTGGGCGTGAACTACCAGAAGCGCAAGTTCGAGTCGGACAACACCGAAGTGGAATACGACGGCGAGGACGATGCCGCACCTGGCGACGTCACCGCGATCAACCTGCAGCACCGCAAGTACGAGATCGAACGCAAGCGCATCGGAGCCAACCTCAACCTCGACTGGCGCCCGAACGAAGACAGCAAGTACTACCTGCGCACGCTGTACAGCCAGTTCGACGATGCCGAAACCCGCCAGCGGGTGATCTTCAACTTCGACGACGCGAAGATGGTCAAGACCGGCACCGACCAGTACCGCCTGGATGGCATGCCGAAGGATTCGATCGACAAGCGCATGCGCTACCGCACCAAGAAGGAAAACACCTTTGCGGCAAGCCTGGGCGGCGAGAACAAGCTGACCAATGCCGTGGTCGATTACAAGGTGGGCTACACCCGCACCGAAGAGCGCGTGAACGACGAGATGGAGGCCCGCTTCAAGCTCAACGGCGCGCCGTTCAACGGCACCCTGGACCAGCGCAGTCGACTGCCCAGCTACAGTTTCGACAACCCGCAGTGGCTGGACAACGGCAACTACGCGTTCGACCGCTTCGTGCTCTCGCCCAAGCAGGTCAATGACAAGGAACACAGCGCGCAGGTCAACGTGCGCTTCGACGGCGACAGCGGCAGCATCAAGATCGGCCTGCTGGGCCGCTGGCGCGACCGCGACGTCAACGTTGATGAGAGCGAGCTGCGCGTCGGCCCGAAGGTGGCGCTGTCGAGCTGGACCACCTCCTCGCCGGAGCATCGCCACGGCAACATGGGTGACGGTATGGATTCGGCCGCGATGCGCGCGTTCTGGGCGGCCAATGGCAGCCAGTACAGTGCGCGGCCGCAGGACCTTGGCGGCAACGCAATGACCTCGCTGGAAGAAGACTACGTGGCCAGCGAGGACATCTTCGCCAGCTACGCGATGGGTACCTGGGACATCGGCGCACTGCGCATCATCGGCGGCGTGCGCGTGGAAAACACCCAGTTCAAGGCCACCGGCAACCAGGTGGACGTGGCGGCCAACGGCCGCAGCTTCACCGTCACCCCGCGCGTGGCCAACAGCAGCTACACCAACGTGCTGCCGGGCCTGCACCTGCGCTACGACGTCGCAGACGACTGGGTGCTGCGCGCTTCGGCCAACAAGACCGTCTCGCGCCCGTCGTTCGGTGACATTTCGCCGCGCGTGGGCTACAGCCGCGGCGACGAGGAAGTACGGCTGGGCAATCCGGAGCTGGATCCGTACGAATCGAAGAACATCGATCTGTCCGTCGAGAAGTACATCGGCAGCACCGGCATCGTGTCGCTGGGCCTGTTCCACAAGTCGATCGACGGTTACATCGTGGAAACCGTGCGCACCAATGACCCGGACTATGGCGGCTTCGACGTGACCCAGCCGATCAACGGCCGCAAGGCCACCGTGCGCGGTGCGGAGTTCAACTGGCAGCAGCAGCTGGCGTTCCTGTCGGCCGGCCTGGACGGGCTGCTGGTCGGTGCCAGTGGCACCTGGCTCGACACCACGTTCGATGCCGGCATCAAGGATCGTGCGGGCGAAGACTTCACCCTGCCGCGCGCCTCCAAGCACGTCTACAGCGCGCACGTCGGCTATGAGAAGTACGGCCTGAGCACGCGGCTGGCGGCGGTGTACCGCAGCGAGTACCTGGACAGCATCGGCAAGGGACGCGCGTTCGACATCTACGTGGCGCCCAACACCCAGCTCGACTTCTCGCTGGACTACAAGTTCACCTCGCGCGTGAGCATGTATTTCGAAGCGCAGAACCTGCTGGACAAGCCGCTTGAGCTGTACCAGGGCACGCGCTCGCGCACCCTGCAGATGGAAGAGTACGGCCGCACCTACGCGCTGGGCCTGAAGGTGGCACTGTGATGGGGCGTGGCATCACCGTCCTGGCCGCCGCACTGGTGGCCAGCCTGGCGGCCGGCTGTACGCCGGCCACGGGCAATGATCCGGCGGCAGCCGCGACGGCAGCGAAGGCCACCCGTGAGCGTGCGGTGGCCACCATCGCCGAGGCGTTCCTTTCGCCGATGACGCCGGCCGACAACATCGATTCGCCGGCGGCCTGGCGTGCCCCTGACGGCACGCTGTGGCTGATCGCCACCGCCAAGGCCACCGACAAGCTGGTGGTCTACGACGGCAGCACCGGCCAGCATCTGCGTGACGTTGGCAGCAGCGGTACCGCGCCGGCGCAGTTCGACCGCCCAAACGGCATCGCGGTGACCGACGACCTGCTGTGGATCGTGGAGCGCGACAATCACCGCGTGCAGGTGCTGGGCCTGCCGGACTTCACCCCGCTGGCGACGTTCGCTGCGGACGACCTGCGCAAGCCGTACGGCCTGTGGGTCGACCGCCGGGCCGATGGCTACAGCGTCTACGTCACCGACTCCTGGGACAACGGCGAGGATGCGCAGGGGCGCGACATCCTGCCGCCGCTGGCTGAACTGGACAAGCGCGTGCGCCAGTACCACGTGACCCGCGACGGTGCGAAGGTCGAAGCGACGCTGGTGGCGAGCATCGGTGATACCACCGAGGCCGGTGCGCTGCGCGTTGTCGAATCGATCTGGGGCGACCCCGAAAACGATCGCCTGCTGATTGCCGAAGAGGACGAAAGCTACGCCAGCGAGTTCAAGGTCTACACCCTGGCCGGCCGCTTCACCGGCACTACCTTCGGCCGCGACGTGTTCAAGGCACAGGCCGAAGGCGTGACCCTGCGCACCTGTGGCAAGGACGGCTGGTGGATCACCACCGAGCAGGGCAAGCAGCGCAGCGTGTTCCACCTGTTCGATCGTCACACGCTGAAGCCGGTGGGTGCGTTCCAGGGCAACACCGTGGCCAACACCGATGGCATCTGGATGATGCAGCAGCCCAGCGCGCGGTTCCCGCACGGTGCGCTGTATGCGGTGCATGACGACCAGGGCGTGGTGGCGTTCGACTGGGAGAGCATCGCCAAGCAGCTCGCGCTGCCGCTGGAGTGTGGCGCATGAGCCGGCAGTGCGTGATGCGCGCGCTGGCGCTGGGCCTGCTGCTGGCGCTGCCGTCGCTGTCGTTCGCGGCGGCCGAGCCGAATACCCAGGTACCGGCGGGCAGCCACCACTACGCAGCGACGACGGTGCCGGACCGCATCGTCGCCTCGCCGTCGGCTGATCCCAGCCACGCTTTCGCCGTGGCCTGGCGTACCGATGGCAGCGTGCAGGCGCCACTGCTGGAGATTGCGCTGGCTGCAGATTCGCCGGCCATCGAGGGCATCCGTCAGGTGCGTGCGACGACGCGCGCACTGCAGACCGAAAACGGGCTGTCGCATCACCATCGTGCCGACATCGGCGGCCTGCAGCCGGATACCCAGTACGTCTACCGCGTGCAGGGCAATGGCAGCTGGAGCGCGTGGAACCAGCTGCGCACGCTGGCGGCCGCCGACCAGCCGCTGACCCTGCTGTACTTCGGTGACACCCAGAACAAGAACGTGAGCCATGTCAGCCGGGTCGTGCGTGCTGCGCAGAAGGCGGCACCGCAGGCGCGCATGAGCCTGTTTGCCGGCGATCTGGTCAGCGGCGGCGACAACATGGACGACAGCGAGTGGGGCGAATGGTTTGCGGCTACCGGCTGGCTGGCGCAGGAAACGCTGGTGGCGCCGGCAATCGGCAACCACGAGTACTTCGAGGAGTTCGAGGACACCCCGCAGGAGCGCCGCGTGCTGGGCAAGCACTGGTCGGTGACCTTCGCGTTGCCGGGCAACGGCGCCAGCGCAGCGCAGCAGACCAGCTACTGGTTCGATGCGCAGGGCGTGCGCGTGGCCGTGGTCGATGGCACCTCGGCACTCGACCTGGGTACGGCCAAGGCGCAGGCGCAGTGGCTGGACAAGGTGCTGACCGGCAATCCGCAGCCGTGGACCCTCGTGCTGCTGCACCAGCCGTTCTACTCGCCGCGCGAAGGCCGCGAGAACGCCGCGTTGCGTGACGTGCTGCTGCCGGTGGTACGCCGCCACAACGTCGATCTGGTGCTGCAGGGGCACGATCACACCTACGGCCGCCGGGGTGAAGGACACGCTGCGACGCCGCAGTACGTGGTGACCGTGGCTGGGCCGAAGCAGTACCGCCTTTCCGACGAAGCACGCAGGACGATGGATCCGGTGGCCGAGGACACCCAGTTGTTCCAGGTCCTGAACGTCGACCCGCAGCGCCTGCGCTATGAAGCGCGCACGGTGACAGGCCGTCTCTACGATGCCTTCGAACTGCAGCGTGACGCCAAGGGCAGCAAGACGCGAACGGAACTGACCGACGGCCGCGTCACGCCGCGCGACTGCCCCCGTTCGCAGACCGCCAAGGGTCGCGCCGACCGGTGCTGGGAATGAGCGCACGCCGATGACCACTCCCTCTCGCATCCTTCCCCTTGCTGCCATCGGTACTGCCCTGCTGTTGCTGGCCAGTGCGGTGACCGCCGCCGATGCCGTGCTGCATCCGTTCCTGGTGGCCCAGCCGAAGCAGGCCCCGCAGGAAGCGAACCTGGCGGTGGAGATCCCTGCCGGCAGCTTCACCAAGTACGAGATCAAGGAAGATGGGCTGGTGCATGTGGACCGCTTCCAGTCGATGCCGGTCGCCTATCCGGCCAACTACGGCTCGATGCCGCGTACCCTGGCCGGTGACAATGACCCGTTGGATGCGCTGGTGCTGACCCGCGAGCCGCTGCATCCGGGGGTGATCGTGCGTTTCCGGCCGATCGGCTACCTGAAGATGATCGATGGCGGCGAGCACGACGAGAAGATCATCGGCGTGCCCACCGACAAGGTCGACCCGACCTACGCCAACATCCGCGACCTGGCCGATCTGACGGAGATCGAACGGCAGCGCATCGAGGCCTTCTTCCGGGTCTACAAGGACCTGCCGGCCGGCCGCAACCCGGTGCAGCTCAATGGCTGGGGCAACGCTGCCGAAGCACGGGCATTGATCAGCGAGGCGATGCAGCGCTTCAACCGGTAGATCCACGCGATGCGTGGATGCCCCGCCCACGCATCACCTTCACCGTCGCTGGCTATCATGTGCGCCTTCCATATCGAAGGCGGTGCATGTGTCGGTAGCGTTGCTATGGTTCCGTCGTGACCTGCGGCTGCAGGACAATCCGGCCCTGCAGGCCGCGTTGGAGGCGGGCCACGAGGTGGTGCCGGTCTACATCCACGCGCCGCACGAGGAAGGTGAGTGGGTGCCGGGCGCGGCCTCCGACGCGTGGCGCCACCGTTCGCTGGCGGCGCTGGATGCCGACCTGCGTTCGCGCGGCTCGTCGCTGGTGCTGCGCCGCGGCGACAGCCTGGCGACGCTGCAGGCGCTGGTCGAACAGATCGGCGCCGAGGCGGTGTACTGGAACCGCAAGTACGAACCGGCTACCCAACCGCGCGACGCGGAGATCAAGCGCACGCTGCGCGAGCAGGGCATCGATGCGCAGAGCTGCAATGGCAGCCTGCTGTTCGAACCCTGGGACATCGCGACCCAGCAAGGCCAACCGTACAAGGTATTCACTCCGTACTGGCGCAACGTACTCAGCCATTGGCGCCTGCCGGCGCTGACGGCCGCACCGAAGGCACTGACAGCGCACGCGGTCGACAGCCTTGCGCTGGATGAGCTGCGGCTTTCGCCTGCGCTGGACTGGGATGCCGGTTTCTGGGAGCACTGGCAGCCGGGCGAGGCCGGCGCGCTGGAGGCGTTGTCCGTGTTCGAGGACGGTTCGTTGCGCGGCTATCGCGAGCAGCGCGACCTGCCGGATCGCGTGGGAACGTCGCGGATGTCGCCGCACCTGCACTTCGGCGAGATCGCGCCATGGCGCATCGCCCATGCGCTGGAGGGCCTGCGCAGCGCCGGCACCGACGCCGATATCGACGGCTACCTGCGACAGCTGGGCTGGCGGGATTTCGCCTATCACCTGCTGCACAACTTCCCGAAGACGCCAACCGACAACCTCAATCCGCGCTTCGATCGCTTCCCGTGGGCAGATCCGAGCGCTGCGCAGCTGCATGACTGGCAGCGTGGCAACACCGGCGTGCCGATCGTCGACGCCGGCCTACGCGAGCTGTGGCACACCGGCTACATGCACAACCGGGTGCGGATGATCGTGGCCAGTTACCTGTGCAAGCACCTGCGTGCGCACTGGTTGCATGGCGCGCGCTGGTTCTGGGACACCCTGGTCGACGCCGACCTGGCCAACAACACGATGGGCTGGCAATGGGTGGCCGGAACAGGCGCCGACGCCGCGCCGTACTTCCGTGTGTTCAATCCGGTGACCCAGGCCGAGAAATTCGATCCGCAGGCGCGCTACATCACGCGCTGGGTGCCGGAACTGGCTGCGCTGCCGCTGAAGGCACGCTTCGCGCCGTGGCAGCATCCGCTGCTGCTGGAGGCGCATGCCCCTGGCTATCCGCGCACGCCTCTGGTGGACCTGGCGGCGGGTCGCGATGCCGCTCTGGCTGCTTACCGCCAGTCGGGGGCGGGGTAAAGCGCGGGCTGAGTGATCTGGTCAGATAGCTGAACGCGGCCCTGTCGGCGTGCTGCATCATCATTCCGGCATCGCATCGGGCTGTTTATTCTCTTTGCGCCCGCAAGCCGCCGGCCGACCGGAAACCAAGGAGAACCCCATGATCCGCAACACCACCCGCAACGTCGCACTGGCCCTGATGAGTGCGGCCGTCCTGTCGGCCTGCGCCACCGGCGGCTCCTATGTGCAGAGTGACCAGTACGGCAACCCGACCGAGCAGCAGAACCGCACCGGCCGCAACGCGCTGATCGGTACCGCCATCGGCGTGGCCGCCGGCCTGTTGACCGGCGACAGCGCCACCGAGCGCCGCCAGCACGCGCTGATCGGCGCCGGTATCGGCGCACTCAGTGGCGCCGCTGTCGGCCAGTACCAGGATCGCCAGGAACGCGCACTGCGCGAGCGCACCGCCAACACCGGCATCGATGTGCAGCGCCAGGGCGACAACATCATGCTGAACCTGCCGGACGGCATCACCTTCGACTTCGGCAAGGCGACGCTGAAGCCGCAGTTCTATGGTTCGCTCAACGGCGTTGCCGGTACCCTGCGCGACTACAACCAGACCATGATCGAAGTGGTTGGCCACACCGACAGCATCGGCAGTGACGCGGTCAACAACCGCCTGTCGAAGGAGCGTGCCGACTCGGTTGCACAGTACCTGATCGGCCAGGGTGTGCAGAGCGTGCGCATTGAAACGCTGGGCGCCGGCAAGTCGTACCCGATTGCCGACAACAGCACCGATGCCGGCCGCGCCAAGAACCGCCGCGTCGAGATCCGCGTGATTCCGCTCAAGCAGTAACGCGTAGCGTTACGGTTCCGGCGTAGCCGGAACGAAAATGCCGCCCTTGCAGGCGGCATTTTCCGTAGGTGCCGAGCTTGCTCGGCACACCGACAGCGTTTCCGGTCGCTGCGTTTGCGTGCAGTGCCGACCAAGGTCGGCATCTACCGGAAGTCTGCCCGCCGGAACGAAAATGCCGCCCTTGCAGGCGGCATTTTCCGTAGGTGCCGAGCTTGCTCGGCACACCGATAGCGTTCCCGTTCGCTGCGTTTGCGTGCAGTGCCGACCAAGGTCGGCATCTACCGGAAGTCTGCCCGCCGGAACGAAAATGCCGCCCTTGCAGGCGGCATTTTTGTGGGTGCCGAGCGTTGCTCGGCACACCGCATGACCGCGTGCTTTTTCGCTTTTGTAGAGTCGAGCGATGCTCGACTGCGTGTATGGAGTCGAGCATGGCTCGACTCTACAGAAGGCGGTCGAGCAAGCTCGACCTCTACCAGAGCGGAATGCCCGGCTCACACCGTCGCCGTCGGCCGCACCACGATTTCATTCACGTCCACGTCCGCAGGCTGTTCGATCGCAAATCTTACGGCGCGGCCGATCGCATCCGGTTGCAGGGCAATCGCGCGGTAGCCGACCATCATCTCGGCGGCGGCCGGATCGGTGATGCTGTCGGCCAGCTCGCTTTCCACTACGCCAGGATGGATGCAGGTCACCCGTAGCTCGCGGTGCTCCTGCCGCAGGCCGTCGGAAATCGCGCGCACCGCATACTTGGTCGCGCAGTAGACCGCTGCGGTCGGCACCACCGACAGTGCGCCGACCGAGGCGATGTTGATGATCTGGCCGCTGCGCTGGGCGATCATGCCGGGCAGCACGGCAGCGATGCCGTACAGCACGCCACGGATGTTCACGTCGATCATCCGGTCCCATTCCTCCACCTTCAGCGAGCCCATCAGCGACAGTGGCATCACGCCGGCATTGTTGACGATGACGTCGATTGCGCGGAAGCGTTGCCGGGCGGCTTCGGCGAAGGCCTCCACCTGCGCGCGCCGGGTCACGTCCAGGGCATGCACCAGCACCTCGGCCCCCTGCTGGCGCAGCTCGTCGGCCAGCACCTGCAGACGATCCACGCGGCGTGCACCCAGTACCAGGCGTGCCCCGGGTTGCGCGAGGGAACGGGCGATGCCGGCGCCGATGCCGCTGGAGGCGCCGGTGATCAGGATGGTTCGGGAAGGGGTCATGGCGGTGTCTCTGAAGGGTAGGGAGTGCCGGGGTGTGCCCGGCATTGCCACGGTAGACGGCGGACCTTGTCGCGATAAGGTGGCGACTGCTGATCACCTTGTTCAGAGCTGCTAACCAATGGCCATCGATCTCAACGCTCTGGGGGTGTTCCAGCGGGTGGCTGACTGTCGCAGCTTCACCGCCGCCGCCGAGCAACTCGGCGTGACCCGTTCGGCGGTCAGCCAGACCATCGCCAAGCTGGAGCAGTCGCTGGGTGTAGCCCTGGTGCTGCGCACGACCCGCAGCGTCAGCCTCACCGATGCCGGGCAGGCACTGCTGGTATCGGTCAGCCCTGCGCTGGCGGAACTGGGCGATGCGCTGGAGGCCAGCGTGCGCCGGCAGTCCGCCGTGTCCGGACAACTGCGGCTTGCCGTGTCCTCCATTGCCGAGGCGTTCCTGGCCGGCCCGATGCTGGCTGGTTTCGCCGCGCGCTATCCGGCGTTGCAGCTGGACATCACCGTGACCGATGAAGCGTTCGATATCGTCGGCGCGGGATTCGATGCAGGCGTGCGTCTGGGCGAGGTCATTGCCCAGGACATGGTCGCGGTGCCGGTATCGGCGCGGCAGCGCCAATTGGTGGTGTGCTCGCCGGGCTATCGTGATGCCCATGCGCTTCCGGCGCACCCACGGGAACTGGCCAGCCATCGCTGCATCGGTTGGCGCAGTGCGCCGGGCAGGGCGCCCTATCGCTGGGAGTTCGAAGAGCGGGGCCGCGAGTTCAGTGTCGATGTGCAGCCGGAAATCACCAGCAACGACATGGGGGTGATGGTCAGGCTGGCCTTGGCAGGCGCAGGCCTGGCCATCGGCATGGAAGAGACCTGGCGGCCGTGGCTGCAACGCGGCGAGCTGGTGTCCGTGCTGGACGCGTATTGCCCGCGGTTTGCCGGCTTTTTCCTGTACTACCCCAGCCGCCGGCAGGCCGAGCCGAAACTACGTGCGCTGGTCGGGCACGTGCTGTCCGAACTGTAGAGTCGAGCCATGCTCGACTGTTTTCCGGAAGTCGAGCATGGCTCGACTCTACATAGGCGCAGCCGAGCATGGCTCGACTCTACAGACGGCATCACGCCGCCGACGCGGCAACCTTCTCCAGGATCCGCTTGCCGCTGCTCTCCAGCGCGGCGTCTTCCTGCGCCTTCTGCTGCTGTGCCAGCTTCGCGCCCGGGCACTGCGCCAGCATGTAGTTGGCGTCGAAGTTGAGCTTCTCGACCAGGAAGTCGACGAACGCACGCACCTTCGGCGAGACCAGGCGGCCACCGGCGAACACGGCGTTGAAGTCCACCTCCGGGCCGGTCCAGCCGGCCAGCACGCGGCGCACCATGCCGGACTCGACGAACGGTTTGGCCATCACATCGCCAGTCAGCAGCAGGCCTTCGCCGCACACCAGTGCGCCGTTCAGTGCGGACATGTCGTTGGCAGTCATCAACGGCGTGACCGGGAAGTCACGCAGTTCGCCACCGTTCTCGCCCAGCTGCCAGGTGAAGCGCGGCGAGTTGCCGGTGTGGTACGGCTTGCGCATCGCCAGGATGCGGTGGAACTGCAGCTCTTCCGGATGCAGCGGCTCGCCATAGCGTTCGATGTAGGCCGGGCTGGCGAACACCTGCGTGCGCAGGCTGCCGAGCTTGCGCGCGACCAGGTTGGAGTCGGGCAGGGCACCGACGCGCAGTGCAAGATCCGCTTCGCCGGCAATCAGGTCCAGCTTCTCGTTGCCCATGTGCATGTCCAGGCGGATCTCCGGATACTGCGCATGGAACTGGCCCAGCAGCGGCGCGATCCAGGTGATGCCGATCGAATAGGGCACGGTGAAGCGCAGCCAGCCGCGCGGGCCGGACTGCAGCTGGCTCACCGCACTCTCGGCTTCTTCAAGCTCGCGCGCGATGCGCTGGCAATGCTCGTGGTAGATCGAACCGGCTTCGGTCAGGCCGAGGCGGCGCGTGGTCCGGTGCAGCAGGCGCGCGCCCAGGCGCGTTTCCAGTTCCTGCACTTTGCGGCTGACCGTGGTCTTGGGAAGGCCGAGCGATTTGGCAGCGGCAATGAAGCTGCCTTGCTCGACCACCTTGACGAAGATCAGCGTCCTCGTTGAGATCGTGGGACATGGTCGGGGATCCTGGACGTCGGGGATGGGACAATCGTGACAGAACGATTGGACCGGGAACGGGATATTATTCCCCTTAATCAGGACTAATCAAGTAAAGGTTTGAGGTCTATCGTGGCGCCATTCGTTATTTGGAGCCCGTCCGCCATGAGCCTGCGCAACATTCTTGCCCGTCTCCGGAATGCCGGCCAGAACACCCTGGACCTGGCGATGACCGTGAAGCCCGTCCGAGTTCCTTGGTGCACAAGGATTTCCGGGAGTTTACCGCGCCCATGCGTCAGCAGCGTGGCGGCGTCATCCGCCTGGCCCCGCACAAGGGGGACCGGCTGCGGCGAATTGGGACTATCCCGGATTTGGGAGGAAATGTCCCGTGAATGGGATGCTGACGCCCGAAGTCCTGGTCCTCGGCGGCACCGGCGCCGTGGGCCAGGGCGTGGTCGGTGCATTGCTGGAAGCCGGCAGCCCGGTGCTGGTGGTCGGTCGCGATCCGGGCCGGCTGGCGGCACTGCACGAACAGTTCGCCGATGAGCCGGGCCTGGAAACGCTGCTGGGTTCGCTCAGTGATGACGGCTCGGCACGGGCGCTGGCCGAGCGTATCGCGCAGCGTCCGCGTCCGTTGGCAGCGGTGATCGCCGCAATGGGCGGTCCCTAAGCAGTGGTATCAACGCAGAGTACTAACGGTGACGAGCTGATGGGCGCGATGCAGGCCGACCTGATGCCGCACGTGCATGCGGTTCGCCACCTGCTGCCGCTGCTGCAGGACAACGTGCACGCGCGCCGCTACGTGATGATCGGCAGCCCGGCCAATGCCAAGCCGTGGGCGGGTTACGGCGAGACCTCGATCACCACCGCCGCGCTGCGCATGTACGCGCAGGTGGTGCATCAGGAAGCGCAGGCGCTGGGCGTGCGTGCGCAGATGCTGGAAGTCTGCAGCCCGGTCTGTACCCCGGCCAACGCGGCCAACGCCTGCATCGAGTGGCCCAGCTCGCTGCTGGTCGGCCGTCGCGTGGTCTCGCTGCTCGATGGTTGCCGCGACAACCGCGCCATCGTCCGTTGCGACAGCAGCGATGCCGAACTGCCGCGCGGCCTGCTGCACCTGGAAGTACCCCCGCTCTGGCGCGATACCGCAGGCGTCGCTTGACCTCGACCAAGGTTGAGGTCGCAGTATGCGCCGCCGATTTTCGCAACACCTTTTCATATAGCTGTACCACCCCTCCGTACGGATGCATGCCATGACTTCCCCCAATACCACCCCACATCGTTTCGGCCATCGCATCGCGATGGCCGGCGTGTCGATCCTCGCCGCGGCCGTGCTTGCAGCCTGCAGCGGCGGCCATGCCGAAGAAGCCGGTGCGCCGCCGCCGCCGCAGGTCAGCGCCGCGCCGGTGCTGGTCAAGCAGGTCAGCCAGTGGGACGAGTTCAGCGGCCGCGTCGAAGCGGTGCAGAGCGTTGAACTGCGCCCGCGCGTGTCCGGCTACATCGACAAGGTCAACTATGTCGAAGGCCAGGAAGTGAAGAAGGGCGAAGTGCTCTTCACCATCGACGCACGCAGTTACCAGGCCGAGTACGATCGTGCCGCCGCCGAACTGGCCCGCGCCCGCACCCAGGCCACGCTGGCCCGCAGCGAGTCCGAGCGTGCCAAGCGGTTGTCCGAGCAGCAGGCGATCTCCACCGAGACCGCCGAGCAGCGTCGCGCTGCCGCCGACCAGTCCGGTGCGGCCGTGCAGGCGGCGCAGGCTGCGCTGGACGCGGCCCGCCTCAACCTGGAGTTCACCAAGGTGCGTGCCCCGATCGACGGCCGTGCCGGCCGCGCGATGGTCACCGCCGGCAACCTGGTCACCGCCGGCGACAGCGCCAGCGTACTGACCACGCTGGTCTCGCTGGATACCGTGTTCGTCTACTTCGATGCCGACGAAAGCACCTTCCTGCGTTACGCACAGATGGCACGCAAGGGCGAGCGCCCGAGCGAGCGCGACAGCGATCTGCCGGTGAAGGTCGGCCTGTCCGGTGAAGAGGGCTACCCGCATTCGGGCAAGGTCGACTTCCTCGACAACCAGGTGGCCCGCAGCACCGGCACCATCCGCGTCCGTGCGCTGCTGGACAATGCCGACCGCCAGTTCACGCCGGGCCTGTTCGCCCGCGTGCAGCTGCTCGGCAGCGGCCAGTTCCAGGCCATGCTGATCGATGACAAGGCCGTGCTGACCGACCAGGACCGCAAGTACGTCTACGTGGTCGACAAGGATGGCAAGGCGCAGCGCCGCGACATCCAGCTCGGCCGTACCGCCGAAGGCCTGCGCATCGTCGAGCACGGGCTGGCTGCCGGTGACAAGGTGATCATCGACGGCGTGCAGAAGGTGTTCATGCCGGGCATGCCGGTGCAGGCCAAGGCCGTGGCGATGCAGCCACAGGCCGCGCCGGCACCGGGCCGCGACGCCACCGCCGCACTGAACCACTGATCCGCCGTCTCCTGATTCGCGTTTCCGCTTAGCTGCCGGCGCCAGCGGCAGCCTTCCCTGCCTTCGTCATATCGGCGAGGGGCAGGGCGGCTGTTGCCCGCCGACGGCATTTCCCAGGAATTCCTCCATGGACTTTTCCCGTTTCTTCATCGACAGGCCGATCTTCGCGGCGGTGCTGTCGATCGTGATCTTCGCCGCAGGCCTGATCACGATTCCGATCCTGCCGATCAGCGAGTACCCCGAAGTGGTGCCGCCGTCGGTGGTGGTGCGCACGGTGTATCCGGGCGCCAACCCCAAGGTCATTGCCGAGACCGTCGCCACGCCGCTTGAAGAGGCGATCAACGGCGTCGAAGGCATGATGTACCTGAAGTCGGTCGCCGGCTCCGATGGCGTGCTGCAGATGACCGTCACCTTCCGCCCGGGCACCGACCCGGACGCGGCGGCGGTGAAGGTGCAGAACCGCGTGGCGCAGGCGCAGGCGCGCCTGCCCGAGGACGTGCGCCGGCAGGGCGTGACCACGCAGAAGCAGTCGCCGACCTTCCTGATGGTGGTGCACCTGACCTCGCCGCAAGGCAAGTACGACACCCTGTACCTGCGCAACTACGCACGCCTGCACGTCAAGGATGCGCTGGCGCGTATTCCGGGCGTGGGTGACGCACAGATCTTCGGTGGCGGCGATTACGCCATGCGCGCCTGGCTGGACCCGGACAAGGTGGCTTCGCGCGGCCTGACCGCCAGCGACGTGGTGCGCGCCATGCGCGAGCAGAACGTGCAGGTCTCGGCCGGCCAGCTCGGCGCCGAACCGCTGCCGAACAGCCAGTTCCTGACCCTGATCAACGCCCAGGGCCGGCTGAAGACCGAAAAGGAATTCGGCGACATCGTGCTCAAGAGCGGCGTCGATGGCGAGATCGTGCGCCTGGCCGACGTGGCCCGCCTGGAACTGGGTGCTGGCGACTACACGCTGCGCTCGCAGCTGGACGGCAAGAACGCGGTCGGTATCGGTATCTTCCAGTCGCCGGGTGCCAATGCACTGGAGATCCGTGACCAGGTCATCTCGACGATGGACGAGATGCAGAAGACCATGCCGGCCGACGTGAAGTACGAAGCGGTGTACGACACCACCATTTTCGTGCGCGACTCGATCAAGGCCGTGGTTTCCACGCTGCTGGAAGCCATCGCGTTGGTGGTGCTGGTGGTGATCCTGTTCCTGCAGACCTGGCGTGCCTCGATCATCCCGTTGATCGCGGTGCCGGTGTCGGTGGTCGGCACCTTCGCTGCGCTGTACCTGCTGGGCTTCTCGATCAACACGCTGAGCCTGTTCGGGCTGGTGCTGGCGATCGGCATCGTGGTCGACGACGCGATCGTGGTGGTGGAGAACGTCGAGCGCAACATCGAAGAAGGCCTGTCGCCCACTGCGGCGGCCCACCAGGCCATGCGTGAAGTGTCCGGCCCGATCGTGGCGATCGCGCTGGTGCTGTGTGCCGTGTTCGTGCCGATGGCCTTCCTGTCCGGTGTCACCGGCCAGTTCTACAAGCAGTTCGCGGTCACCATCGCCATCTCCACGGTGATCTCGGCGATCAACTCGCTGACCCTGTCGCCGGCGCTGGCCGCGCGCCTTCTGAAGGCCCACGGCGCGCCGAAGGACGGCCCGAGCCGCCTGATCGACCGCCTGTTCGGCTGGGTGTTCCGTCCGTTCAACCGCTTCTTCAAGTCCAGCTCGGAGAAGTACGAGCGTGGCGTGGCCCGCATCCTCGGCCGTCGTGGCGCGGTGTTCGTGGTCTACGCGATCCTGCTGGTCGGTACCGGCGTGATCTTCAAGCTGGTGCCGCCGGGCTTCATCCCGACCCAGGACAAGCTGTACCTGATCGCCGGTGTGAAGCTGCCGGAAGGCTCGTCGATCGCGCGTACCGATGAAATGCTGCGCAAGGTCGCCAAGATCGCCCAGGAAACCGACGGCGTGGCCCACACCATTTCGTTCCCGGGCCTGAACGCGCTGCAGTTCACCAACACGCCGAACACCGGTGTGGCGTTCATTCCGCTCAAGCCGTTCGCCGAGCGTCATGGCCGTACCGCTGCGCAGATCAATGCCGAGATCAACCAGAAGATCGCCGGCCTGCAGGAAGGCTTCGCGTTCGCGATGATGCCGCCGCCGATCCTCGGCCTGGGCAACGGCAACGGCTACCAGATGTTCATCGAGGACCGCGGCAACCTGGGTTACGGCGCATTGCAGAATGCCGTGCAAGCGATGCAGGGCACCGTTGCGCAGACCCCGGGCATGGCCTTCCCGATTTCCAGCTACCAGGCCAACGTGCCGCAGCTGGATGCGGAAGTGGACCGCGTCAAGGCCAAGGCGCAGGGCGTGCAGCTCACCGAGCTGTTCGACACCCTGCAGACCTACCTGGGTTCGGCCTATGTCAACGACTTCAACCAGTTCGGTCGTACCTGGCAGGTGATCGCGCAGGCCGACGGTCCGTTCCGCGAGACGGTCGAGGACATCGGCAAGCTGCGTACCCGCAACGACCGTGGCGAGATGGTGCCGATCGGTTCGATGGTCACCATCAAGCAGACCTTCGGCCCGGACCCGGTGCTGCGCTTCAATGGCTATCCGGCAGCGGACCTGGCCGGTGAAGCCGACCCGCGCCTGCTGTCGTCGGCCGAGGCGATGAACAAGCTGACCGAGATTGCGGGCAAGGTACTGCCGGTGGGCATGACCACCGAATGGACCGACCTGAGCTACCAGCAGGCGACCCAGGGCAAGGCGGCGTTCATCGTGTTCCCGGTGGCGATCATGCTGGCCTTCCTGGTGCTGGCCGCGCTGTACGAGAGCTGGTCGCTGCCGCTGGCGGTGATCCTGATCGTGCCGATGACCCTGCTGTCGGCGCTGTTCGGCGTGTGGCTGACCGGCGGTGACAACAACGTGTTCGTGCAGGTCGGCCTGGTGGTGTTGATGGGCCTGGCGTGCAAGAACGCGATCCTGATCGTCGAATTCGCCAGAGAGCTGGAGATGGGCGGCAAGGGCATCGTCGAAGCCGCGCTGGAAGCGTGCCGCCTGCGTCTGCGCCCGATCGTGATGACCTCCATCGCGTTCATCGCCGGCACCGTGCCGCTGGTGCTGTCGCACGGCGCAGGTGCCGAGGTGCGCTCGGTGACCGGTATCACCGTGTTCGCCGGCATGCTGGGCGTGACCCTGTTCGGCCTGTTCCTCACCCCGGTGTTCTACGTCGCCCTGCGCAAGTTCGTCACCCGCAACGGCGGTGGCCAGCTGGTGCAGCACGGCGAGCCGACCATCCATCACTGACATGGAACCCCGTCGCCGCCGGTCAGTGGCCGGCGGCGGCTTTCCCCTCACAAGGCATGAATCCATGAACTCCCATCAGAACAAGATCGCGCTGGTCACCGGCGCTACCCGCGGCATCGGTGCTGAGACCGTGCGCCAGCTGGCGCAGGCCGGCGTGCACACGCTGCTGGCCGGCCGCAAGCGCGAGACCGCCGTGGAGCAGGCACTGAAGCTGCAGGCCGAGGGCCTGCCGGTGGAAGCGATCCAGCTGGACGTGACCGATGCTGCCAGCATCGCCGAGGCGGTCGAGCAGGTGCGCCAGCGCCATGGCCGGCTCGATATCCTGGTCAACAACGCCGGCATCATGATCGAGAACCCGGCGCAGGCTCCCTCGGAACAGTCGCTCGATACCTGGAAGCGCACCTTCGATACCAATGTGTATGCGCTGGTGGCCGTGACCCAGGCGTTCCTGCCGCTGGTCAAGCAGGCCAAGTCCGGTCGCATCGTCAACGTGTCCAGCATGCTCGGCTCGCAGACCCCGCACGCCGACCCGGCGTCGGGCATCTACGACTTCAAGATTCCGGCCTACAACGCCTCCAAGGCGGCAGTGAACAGCTGGACGCTGAGCCTGGCCTACGAACTGCGCAACACCCCGATCAAGGTCAACACCGTGCATCCGGGTTACGTGAAGACCGACATGAACGGCGGCAACGGCGAAATCGAAATCAGCGAAGGCGCACGCTCCAGCGTGGAAATGGCGCTGATCGGCGAATCCGGTGCCAGCGGCAGCTTCACCTACCTGGGCGAGGTGCTGCCATGGTGATCCGCACGTTGGCGATGGCCGTCTCCAGCCTGGTGCTGGCGGGCTGTGTCAGCGTCGGCCCGAACTACAAGGCGCCGGTGCAGGAGCCGGTCGTCCTGCAGGGCGCACAGCAGCCGGTGTTCACCAGCACGTCGCCGGTGGCCAGTTGGTGGGCGCAGTTCGATGATCCGGTGCTGGAAGAACTGGTGCATGGCGCACTGTCGGACAACCTCGACCTGCGCGTGGCCGTGGCCCGCGTCAGCCAGGCCCGCGCGGTGTTCGTCGAAAGCCGTTTCGACCAGGCCCCGCACATCACCGCAGGCGGCAGCTACGACCGCCGCAAGCAACCCGATCCGCAGCTGGGTGGGCAGCGGGTGTTCAGTGAAAGCTACCAGCTCGGCTTCGACGCCGGCTGGGAGCTGGATCTGTTCGGCCGCAAGCGCCGCGCTGCAGAAGCCGCGCGTGCCGACCTCGATGCCGAGCAGGCCAACCTGGCCGACGCGCAGGTGCTGATCGCCGCCGAGGTAGCACGCAACTACTTCGAGCTGCGCGGTACGCAGAAACGCATCGCGGTGGCCCAGCACACCCTGGTCAATCTGCGCGACACGCAGAAGTTGACCGAGGCCCGCTGGGAGCTGGGTGCCGGCAGCGAACTGGACGTGCAGAGCAGCCGTGCCCGCCTGAAGGCGATCGAGGCCGACATTCCGCTGCTGGAAGTGGCCGAGACGCAGTCGCGCAACCGCTTGGCGGTGCTGCTGGGGCAGCGCCCGGAAGTGCTCACCGCGATGCTCGCACCGCATGAGGTGCCGGCGTTCGCCAAGGCCCTGCCGCTGGGCGATACCCGCGAGCTGCTGCGCCAATGCGCAGACGTGCGGGTGGCCGAACGTCGACTGGCGGCGGCGACCGCACGCGTCGGCGTGGCCACCGCCGATCTGTTCCCGCGGCTGTCGCTGTCCGGTTTCGTCGGCTTCCTTGGTGGCGATGCCAGCGGCCTGGTCAACGGCAACAACAAGGCCTGGTCGCTGACCCCGTCGCTGAGCTGGGCGGCCTTCGATTTCGGCACCGTGCGTGCACGCCTGCGTGCCAGCAAGGCCGAGGCCGAAGGTGTGGCCGCGCAGTATGAGCAGGCGGTGCTGCTGGCGCTGGAAGACACCGAGAACGCGCTGACCCGCTACTCCAAGCAGCAGGCGCGGCTGGCGATCGTGGTCGAGCAGGCGCAGGCGGCACGACGTGCCGAATCGCTGGCACAGATCCGCTATCGCGAGGGCTCGGAGGACTTCCTGACCCTGCTGGACGCGCAGCGCACGCAGCTGGCCGCCGACGATGCATTGGCCGCGGCCGAGGCAGAAGTGAATGTCAGCGTGGTGGGTGTGTACAAGGCACTGGGCGGCTGGGGACAGTCGCCGCAGCCGCCCAGCGTGGCGCAGCTGCAGTAACCCCGAGGGGACGGAGGCGGTAGCGTCCGTCCCCTTCTTGTTTCAGGGCCGTTGATCGGCCCCCCGCCATCGTGCCGCCTTCTCCGGCAGCCAGCGCCTGGCAGTGGATGATGAATCCGCAGTTCGGCAACCGGGGCAGGGAAGCACCGTGCAGGCTGTGCACGTTGTCACAGTCATGACGTTTCTGACTCTGCCGGAAGCCGTGTCCGCCGTGTAACTAGTGGGACAGGCTCTTGGGAGGACAGGTGATGACCGATGGCAAACACGATACCCAGCGCAGGTTGTTCGGAGATCCGGGGCCACCCGACGCGGGGCTTTCGGTGGCGGTGGTGGTACTGATGGTGCTCGCGTCGATGGCGGCTGCGATCGGGTTCATACGGCTGCCGGATCCGCTGCTCGGCCTGGGGCTGATCGGCGTGTCCGTGTTTCTGGCCGTCGGTGCCCGCATCTGCCAGGCACGCGACCAGCATCAGGCACTGTACCGCCTGCTGTCACGGCAGCCGCCGCCGTAGCCGCGGCTGCCGTGCAGGTTCAGCGCTTCGGCCAGTCCAGCTCGACCACCAGCGGGAAATGATCCGATGGCAGCACGCCGTCGATGCGGCGGTCGTCGGTAAGGAAGCTGCGCGCATGGAAGCCGCGCACCAGCACCCAGTCCAGCTGTGCGGTGGCGTTGCCGGTGAAATCATGGAAGGTCAGGCGCGGGCCCTGCGGTGCCTTCACCTGGGGGCGGGTGTCCTCCAGCACGTGGGTGAACGCTTTGTAGGTATCGCCGCCGGGTTCGCTGTTGAAGTCGCCGGTCAGCACCACCGGCAGGTCGGCCGGCAGGGTGGCCAGACGCTTGCCGATCAGCTCGGCACCCTTCACCCGGCGCGGTTCGTCCTCGTCGCGGTAGGGCAGGTGGGTATCCATGAAGTAGAAGCGACGACCATCCTCCAGGCGCCGGAACAGCGCCCAGGTGACCATGCGCGGATACAGGTTGCCCCAGGTGATGCTGCCGGGCACGTCCGGCGTATCGGACAACCAGAAGTTGCCGGACGCCTCGATGGCCAGCACCTTGCTGTCGTAGAACACGCCCATGTGCTCGTCGCCGCTGCCACCCCGGCGGCCTTCGCCGAACCAGCGGTAGCCGGGCAGGTGCTCGGACAGGTAATCGGCCTGTTCCTTCACCAGTTCCTGGGTGCCGATCACCGCCGGGTGCGCATCGAGGATGACCTTGACCATAGCATCGCGACGGTCCGGCCAGCGCTTGCCAGGCTCGGTATCGGCCGGGGTGCGGACATTGAACGACATCACTTTCAGCGGCGCAGGCGTGGCCGCGCAAGCGAAGACAGGCAGAGCGAGTGCCAGCAGCGCGCACAGCGCCCGGCGATGGAAACGCGGCAACATCGTGGAATCCCTCCATTCCATGAAAACGATTTCACGGAGCATGCCATGGAAGGCGAGGGTAGCGGTATGCCGGGATGGGCGGATGGCAGGTGCCGGGCGGGCGGTGAACGCGTCGCCCGGCGGATCGCGTGAGCGTGATCAGGAGATCACGGGTGCTCAGTCGGCGGGCAGGTACCACTGGCCATTCTGGTCAATCCAGTACACCCGGATGTAGGGAGTGCCATCCTCTTCGAAGTACGTCACTTCGCAACGCTGATGGTAGTAGGGCCCCATCTTGACCCGGACGCAGTTCGTGTTCTCCGGACCACCGCCACCACCGCTGGCGGCGGCCTGGGACGGCGAGGAGAGAGCTCCAACGGCAAGCATCAGTGCGGCCATCGAGGCCAGGTGCAATTTCATGGTCATCATCCTTGTGTCTGCAATCGCGCATCTGCGCGTTGTCGTGCAACGTCCCGCGCGACGCCAGGCTGACGTGCGGGAGTTGCTGCATGCGCGCCGGCCCATGGGCGACCCGGCGCATTTCCCCGGCTCAGTCGCGCAGGTAGGGGTTGCCGTACTCGTCGATCCAATATTCGGCCGTGTAGACGTTGCCGAATTCATCGGTGTAGGTTTCCGTGCAGTGGTGGTGGACGCGGTTGCGGTCCACCATTCACCGGCACACAGGAAACATTTTCTCTCGGGACCCCTGTGTTGGCGTCCGCCACCGGTGCCAGGGTTGCAGTGGCTACCACCAACGCGGCCATTGCGGCCAGTTGCAGTTTCATAAGCATCATCCTTGCTTCTGCAATCGCGCACATGCGCACGGGGTGTGTATCACGCGAACCCGACCATCGGAAGTGCCTCGCTGCGATCAGTCCTCGATCTCACCGCGACGAGTTGCAGCGCGTACCGCCTGCGCGGTAGTCGCAACACCGAGGCGCTGGCGTGCATGGCGCAGGTGGTTTTCCACGGTGCGTGCGGAAAGCCCGAGCGTGGCGGCAATTTCCGCCTGGCGACGCCCGGCAGCCACCCAGCGCAGCACCTCGCGCTCGCGCGTGCTCAGCAGGCTTCCGGAAAGTTCTGCAGGAACTTCAGCCAGACCGCGCGCGGCGCGGAATGCTGCGGTTGCAGCAGCCTCCAGCTGCAGGCGTGCGCTGGCGGATGCATCGATGGAGGTGCCTGCGAAACTGATTGCACCCTCCAGCCCGGTGGTACCGAACACCGGCACCTGCAGGCCGTGCAGGCCTTCGCCACGCGGTTGCTTCACCACCTGGTAGCGCTCACCGCGCAGACCTTGGCGTTTGCTCCAGAAGAACGGCGCGTCGCTGTCCAGCACGTGGCGATTGACCGGGCAGGCATGCAGATAGCGGGCGAGGTCGGTATCGCTGCCATCGCCGAACCAGTCGCCGTCGATCCAGTACACGCGCTGCGTGCCGCGCTCCAGTCCGGTGCCGGTGGCGAACACCAGCACGCGGTCGTAGCCGAGCGGTGCGGCGATGCTGCGCAGTACCGCGCCCACCGCGTCCAGCGAGCGGGCGCGTTCCAGCTCCAGCAACACCTGCACCAGCGCGGTCATCCGGATCAGCGCCCGGCCAGTGCGTCGAGCAGGGTGCGTGCAGCCAGCTTGCCGAGCGCATTGCCCGCCAGCGGGCTGTCGCCGGTCAGCAGCAGGCGATCCTGCAGCACGCTGCCATCGATGCCCTCGTTGACGATCTGCACACCCTGCTGCGCCAGCCGCTCACCGAAGAACCACTGCAGCTGGCCGGCATGTAGCCGATCTCCGGTGTCTGCCGGTCCATTGCATCGGGGAAGGCGCAGATGCGGTAGCCGCGGAACAGCGAGCCGCCATCGGCTTCGTCGACGCCTGCGGCCAGCAATGCCGCAGGGCCGTGGCAGAGGGTGATGATGTGGCGTTGCTCGGCCATCGCCCAATGCAGCACCGCCTTCACCGCGCGGCTCTGCGGCAGCCCGATCAGCGCGCCATGGCCGCCGGGAATGAACACTGCCGCATAGTCCGATCCTGCTCCCAGTGCGGCCACGACATCGTCCAGCGCCAGCGGCTGGCGGAAGCGTTCTTCATAGCGTTCGTACAACCCGCCGATCTGCTTGTCCTCGCGCGGGAAGGCCCACCACTCGAACTTGGTGGCGTTGCCCGACAGCGTGGCCACGTCGATGTCGAAACCTGCCTGGTCCAGGTGATACATCGGCAGCAGGGTTTCCACCGGATGGTTGCCGGTGGAGAACAGATGGCCGTTGGCGGTAGGCAGGTAGCGCTCGTCGGCGGCGATCATCAGCACCTTCCAGCGACCATCGCGGCGTGCGTCCGGATAGTCGGCACCGGACAGGTTGCTCTTCGGCGACGTGAACTGCGACAGCGAGTACGGCGAGGGGAAGAAGGCATCGCGCTCGGCCGGATCGGGGCTGGGCTGGCGACTGGGCTCTTGCGTGTTCATGCGGACCTCCTGCGGGGAACGTAAGGCCAGCATAGAAGCGTGGATGCGCACGCGCGATGAGGGAAGTACTCTGCGTTGATACCACTGCTT
>CATQJL010000072.1:0-27436 GCA_958299035.1 Cylicocyclus nassatus
AAGCAGTGGTATCAACGCAGAGTACTGTACCTATGCATATGGGATTAAAATGTTTTCGAAAGTCAGATTTTCAGAAATTTATGAAAAGATTACGTTTTAATCTCGTATCTGATGGTATTGACGTCAGTAACGGCAAATTACGTTATCTCGTAGTTAGTGAGTACGGTGAAAACAAAGGACAACCCCATTATCATGCTATATTCAACTGTCATTTTAAGTTGCATGATGATCCAAAGGTAAATGCTTTTCTTTTTAAGAAGTATCTTCATGATTCATGGTGCAATGGTTTACTAGATAACGAGAAAGATTCTAAGAATCATAAAGTTCAAGATCCTATTACTCAAGTTATTAATGATCTAGGACTTGTTAAGTATGTTACTAAGTATGTCAGCAAACCGCAAGATTGGATTCGACATATCCGTAATCAAGAGCATAAGAGCCTTATGTTTTCTGATCGCCTTAATGCTTATCTTAAAGATTCGTCTAATATGTTTATACTATTCATGGATTTGGTAAACAATTTCGGTGGCGCAGATGCAGAAAAGATTTGTAATCTTCTTCGTATCTACAATAAGCAACGCAGAACTAAAACAGAAAAGGAAGAATTAGTATCTTACCTTGATAATAAAACGCTTACCTATCGTGATATATTGCGTTATGAGCGCACTATTAATGCAAAGATTGATGAACAGAATGAGATAATAGGTACACACAATGATGAATTAAAAATGCTTAGATGTGCATTTCCTCATCTTGATAAATCAGAGTATGGTTTAGTTGCTGATTCATCTTTCCTTTCGTTTCACCATTCTCCTATTAAGATGGATAAGCGTGAGCACCTTCATATTCACCCTTTTGTACAGATGTCACATGGATATGGACAATACTACCTTGACTCACATACAAATGAAGAACTTGAATCTGATCTTATTAACGGTACTATTTTAATGAGTGGTTTTTACAAAACTGCCAGTAATCCTACAGGTGAAAAGAAAATGAGAGTCCCACGTTATTATATCCGTAAGACTTGTTTTGATTATGATTCTGCTAATAAGAAGTATCGTCTTAATGAATTAGGTGTACACGTTAATACACAGTCTACTATGCAGAGGATTGAAACCACCTTGAAGAACTATAAGACTTATCCTGAAGTACATACAGCTCTTCAACAGATTTCTAGTTATATTAAGACTTATTGTAAACAATATCTTGAAGATTCGTTCTATAAGTCACATGATCTTCTTGCGTGTTTCCATAAGATTCAGGAAGAAATACTACAAAAGAAACCACTTGAACATTTTGTTAAGTATGTTGTATGCTTAAAAGACTATAAGTGTTTTGAAACATACCTTGATGAGAAAGAGTTTAATTATAAACTCTATAACCTAGAACCGACTTTTGTAAGTGATATAGTAGAGCAGCGATTCGAGATGTTAAGTACTCACCCATTATATAATCCTGACCCAGACGAAATGCCATTCGGTATGCCATTTGTTCCATTGTCAGTAGAACGACTCCCTTATTATAACGAGTTTGAGGCTTTCCGTGGGTATGACACATTGGCTGAACTCTATACGCTTTTAGGTGATGTATTTAAGGCTGGCGAAGAAGCAAAATTACGTCAGCAGAGAAAAGTTTATGAACAACAACAGCAATATAAGCGCGCATATATAAAACCATTGTTTAACCCTTTAATTAAGTAATTATGATCCCATTTAGAAACGTACCAAAACGCATGGCTTCTCATGATTGCCCCCATTGTACAATCACCCGTGAAGTCCGTAAGACCATCGAAATCGATGGCGAACCTAGACAAATTGTCACCTTCGAGGAAGTTCCCGTAGAAGATTGTGAATCGATCCATTATCGGTGCTTTGACCCTGATAAGTGTGCAGAGATAGGAATTAAAGCCATTCCGCCCGTTATGGGCAACGACCCTATCCTTTCTACTGAAGCAGTACAGAAGTACAGCGCGAAGATCGAAGAATCTTTGGCAAGAGTTAAAGAAGAGTATGAACAACAACTTACAAAAAATGAATTGATATGAAAATTATTAATATAATTATTGGTAAGCAGACCATAGATAAGCATGACTATTTTCAGTGTCCTTGCAATCAGTGTCCTTATAAACCTCATGATTCACGTAGAGACGATAAATTAAGTAAAGACCATTGTATTAGTCAATTTTAGTTAACCGTTTCTCTTGTAGATAAACACCTATTTTTTTTAAGACTCTTAACGGTCTGACAAGATCAGATCGCAGTCAGAACATTAATAATAACAATTAAACATCATTTAGTTATGAAAAAATCAATAATTGCACCTAAGCGTCAACGCGCTATGCACAACCTTTCTTCTATCTGCGTTACTACTACAGACTTAATGAAGATGCAGCCTATTATGGCCCGTGAGTATGTGCCCAATGACCACTTTAGAATTAACCTTCATCAGGTAAACCGTTTCAGTCCTATTGCAGTACCTTCATTTGTGAATGTATCTACGCGTAATTCTTGGTTTGCCATCAACTATCAACAAATTTGGAATGCTTTCGAAGCCTTCATAACTCAGGACAACTACACCTCAGAAAGTGGACAACTTGCGTATCTTGATGAATGCCCATATGTTAAGAATAGCGACTTCCGTGATCTTTTCAAAACGGAAAGATTCCTTACAACTGAGTATGATAAGGATCACAAGCCATCAGTATATGACTTTATTGGTTCAACAGGATCTAGTCCAAAGTACTACACCTTTACTCCTCGTGGAAAACGTTTTTATACCCTTCTTTTGAACCTTGGTTATCGTATTAACTTCACTGAGTCAATGAGTAGTATTGAAGATGTTCATCAGAACCTTTTGCCCCTCTATGCATATTTCTTTGTGTTCTACTCATATTATTACCCTAAGAAGGACGGCTCGGCAAGAACAATGCGATCACATCTTGAAAAGTTCCGCCTTTCCACTACATTGCGCTATTGGAACTACTCCAATTCTTCATGTCGTGAAGAAATGAATTATTGGGCAGAGGAAGTAACTAAAACATATCTAGGTGAAGATTACTTTACTTCTGCTTTACTTAACCCTATCGGTCAAAGTTACTATACACCTTCATTCAATATGAAGGATACCACAGGAGATAGCGACTCGCCCGTTGTATACGCTGATGGTAACCAACTCACACCTCAGATTGAAGCAAATGGTAGTCAACTATATTACGGTAGTGAGTTTATTCACAACATGGTTACCAACCTTACACGATTCTTGCAGAAACGCAATATTGTAGGTACAGACACCGCCGAAAGATTGATGGCACTTGCAGGAACAAGAGGAAATGCTAACCCATGGTTGCCTAAGTTAATTAAGACAGAGAATCTCCGCTTTAAAGTACAGGATATTGTATCAACATCCGAAACTCTCAATGCTAGTGGTGAAGGTGCATCACTTGGTGAAAACGGCGGTCGTATGAATGGCGAATGTGATTGTCATGTTGAGTTCACAGCAGATAAAGATAATAAGAATTATGGTGTTCTCATTTGTGTCAATAATATTATTTGTGATTACTTCTATTGTGATGGACTTCACCGTGAAATGCAACACACTAAACCGCTTGACTTCTTCACTCCTGAGTTTGAAAACGAAGGTATTCAGGCTATTAATCAAGCAGAAGTGCGTTATAGTAATAGATGTCAAAGTCTTGGTAATTACAAACCTACTGATGTATTTGGATATACAAACAGATATGCTGAGTATAAGACTGGTAAATCATGCCTTAGCGGTGATTTCGCCATACCTACCTCTGGCGCTGAAATGGGTACAGCCTGGCATCACGCTCGATATTTTGACCCAATGAATATTCCTACCGGTAGTACCATGAGCGAAATGAAACCAGATATTACATTTGCTGTAGCAACGTCAGACTACCCTAGTGGTAATGCGGTAAATGCATATGACCGTATTTTTGTTGATGCAAATGCTAGTGATGATCATATTCAACAGATGAACTTCTTTGATGTTTCCGCTGTACGTGATATGCGATCTATTGGTGATTATACTATCGGAGATGAGTCAGGAGAAAAGTTTGTTGTTCATGACCCACAATCACATCTAAATCAGTAATTAGATTATTAGCAACTAGGCGTGTGGAAAAAAAGTACAATTTTGCGTATAAAGGTCAAAATAGGCAAAATCGTATGTATGCTCGTATCTCCCTTTGCATGGACAGATGTACCAGAGCAAATGAGAAATCGCTACCACGCGCCTTATTTGCATTTTTCCTTATTTAGATTTGATTTAAATAAGAGAATTTAATAATTATTAACACTTAAATTCATTGTTATATGGCAAATAAATTTATGGACGCCATAGGCGCTATTGGAAGTGCTGTCGGTGGAATTTCAAGTATGATCAATTCCTTTGATGATCCTATTGAACAATCAAAAGCTATTGCCGACTATAATTGGAAAAGGTACACCAGTCCACAAGCCCAAGTACGTTCTATGCGTGAAGCAGGAATTAACCCTGCATCTATGCTTGAAGGTACTTCCATTCAGGCAGAGTCTTCAGGTGCTGACCCATCAGCCTATTTGCAGAACAAGCAACAGCAACAAGCCCTTTCACTTCAAGCGTCTATGCAGATGGCACAGATTGCCAACCTTAACGCACAAACTAAGAATATTGATGCAGATACAGACAAGAAGACAGCAGAAACACTTTCTATTAAGACCGAAAACGAATTCATTGCTAAGCGAAGGAATGGCGAACTACAACTTATGAGCGCCCAATTGCAGAGTGAACAAGCAAAAGCACAACTTACACGAGAAGAAGCGAGAACTCAGAAGGAGATTTATAATCGTACCGTTGAGGAAGTAGAACTTCTGAAAAGAAATCAGCAACAAGTTACCGAAGCAATAGAGAAAACTAAGAGTGAAACTTGGTTGACAAATCTTCAAGCAACATGGTATGCTTATGGACAGAAAACCACACGAATGAGCGCTGAAGCCTCTAAGGCTAATGCGTCTGCTGCACTAGGTATGATGAAAATTGCGCAGGAAAAGTTGCCTAAAGAACTTGCTGAGATGGAAAAGCGTGCTTCTCTGTTAGCCTCCCAAGGAAATTACCAAGATATGGTAAACGAAGTTCAAGGCTTCTTTATTGAGGCCAAAGCACTTGAAAGTGACGCACTTGAAGCCGAGAACCAAGCCAAGTTACGTATTGATAGAATGCGTAAAGATTCGGCTATCATGCTTGCAACTGAGTGGTTTTGTAATACTATTGGCAGTACTGCTATGTCCATTATGGGTAGAGGATCCTCTCCAGCACCTTCTCAACCTAAGTCCTCTAATTATGGAGGTACAAACACATGGGATATACAGCCAATGTACGGTAATCCGTAAATTTTACCATAACACTAATTAAAAGTTCTATTTATCTTGAGTTCCGCTGTAAATTTGGGTAACACCCCAAATCAGCGGGGCTCTTTTCTTGTACAGCCATTGTCGTTTGACAGCGTAGCGATATGTCAATGCTCTTTCCTAGAGCAAAAAACCTTTCAAACTTATATACGTTTAGGTTTTTACAACTTATTACTACCAATTACTAATTAGTCAGTCGTGCCACCCAATGAGAGTCGATATTAGGACGAAGGACCAATATCGGTACTCTCCTGTAGAAGCCTAAAAATAGGTGATTAATAATCACCGTTTACATGAGCAAAGCGGTGCTTTGCACCGACTGCTAATGAGAAGCCTAAGCACTCGGTCTGTTTCTGCAATAGCATGCTATTGTAGAGACCGCCATCATAGTCATGTATGCAACATATCCATACCTTTAACGCGTGCGTGCGCGTATCGCGCGTGCGCGTGTGCGAATAATTAATTTCGCAAGCAACATGCTACAAGCTATAAACACCCATATTTGCAAACTGTGCTTTGCAAAATCACTATATATTTTAATAAAAATGTGTTTTTCATTAAAAAAAAACCTTGTAAGTGTATCACATATTTAGAAAAGATCTATATTTGCACCAGACTTTTTAATAATTAAGTGTTTATGTGTACTTCACCAGTTAAGATCACCAATCCAAAGTATCGGACTATGACATTCCAACCTCAGTTGGATAAGGAATATCTTTTTGTTCCTTGTGGTCAATGTGAACAATGTCAAATGACTAAGCAAGACGAGTATTTCGTAAGAGCATACTATGAGTACTTATCTACAAAGAATGACGGTGGTTTCTCCTTTTTTGAAACCTTTACCTATGATAAAGATCACGTACCTATGCATATGGGATTAAAATGTTTTCGAAAGTCAGATTTTCAGAAATTTATGAAAAGATTACGTTTTAATCTCGTATCTGATGGTATTGACGTCAGTAACGGCAAATTACGTTATCTCGTAGTTAGTGAGTACGGTGAAAACAAAGGACAACCCCATTATCATGCTATATTCAACTGTCATTTTAAGTTGCATGATGATCCAAAGGTAAATGCTTTTCTTTTTAAGAAGTATCTTCATGATTCATGGTGCAATGGTTTACTAGATAACGAGAAAGATTCTAAGAATCATAAAGTTCAAGATCCTATTACTCAAGTTATTAATGATCTAGGACTTGTTAAGTATGTTACTAAGTATGTCAGCAAACCGCAAGATTGGATTCGACATATCCGTAATCAAGAGCATAAGAGCCTTATGTTTTCTGATCGCCTTAATGCTTATCTTAAAGATTCGTCTAATATGTTTATACTATTCATGGATTTGGTAAACAATTTCGGTGGCGCAGATGCAGAAAAGATTTGTAATCTTCTTCGTATCTACAATAAGCAACGCAGAACTAAAACAGAAAAGGAAGAATTAGTATCTTACCTTGATAATAAAACGCTTACCTATCGTGATATATTGCGTTATGAGCGCACTATTAATGCAAAGATTGATGAACAGAATGAGATAATAGGTACACACAATGATGAATTAAAAATGCTTAGATGTGCATTTCCTCATCTTGATAAATCAGAGTATGGTTTAGTTGCTGATTCATCTTTCCTTTCGTTTCACCATTCTCCTATTAAGATGGATAAGCGTGAGCACCTTCATATTCACCCTTTTGTACAGATGTCACATGGATATGGACAATACTACCTTGACTCACATACAAATGAAGAACTTGAATCTGATCTTATTAACGGTACTATTTTAATGAGTGGTTTTTACAAAACTGCCAGTAATCCTACAGGTGAAAAGAAAATGAGAGTCCCACGTTATTATATCCGTAAGACTTGTTTTGATTATGATTCTGCTAATAAGAAGTATCGTCTTAATGAATTAGGTGTACACGTTAATACACAGTCTACTATGCAGAGGATTGAAACCACCTTGAAGAACTATAAGACTTATCCTGAAGTACATACAGCTCTTCAACAGATTTCTAGTTATATTAAGACTTATTGTAAACAATATCTTGAAGATTCGTTCTATAAGTCACATGATCTTCTTGCGTGTTTCCATAAGATTCAGGAAGAAATACTACAAAAGAAACCACTTGAACATTTTGTTAAGTATGTTGTATGCTTAAAAGACTATAAGTGTTTTGAAACATACCTTGATGAGAAAGAGTTTAATTATAAACTCTATAACCTAGAACCGACTTTTGTAAGTGATATAGTAGAGCAGCGATTCGAGATGTTAAGTACTCACCCATTATATAATCCTGACCCAGACGAAATGCCATTCGGTATGCCATTTGTTCCATTGTCAGTAGAACGACTCCCTTATTATAACGAGTTTGAGGCTTTCCGTGGGTATGACACATTGGCTGAACTCTATACGCTTTTAGGTGATGTATTTAAGGCTGGCGAAGAAGCAAAATTACGTCAGCAGAGAAAAGTTTATGAACAACAACAGCAATATAAGCGCGCATATATAAAACCATTGTTTAACCCTTTAATTAAGTAATTATGATCCCATTTAGAAACGTACCAAAACGCATGGCTTCTCATGATTGCCCCCATTGTACAATCACCCGTGAAGTCCGTAAGACCATCGAAATCGATGGCGAACCTAGACAAATTGTCACCTTCGAGGAAGTTCCCGTAGAAGATTGTGAATCGATCCATTATCGGTGCTTTGACCCTGATAAGTGTGCAGAGATAGGAATTAAAGCCATTCCGCCCGTTATGGGCAACGACCCTATCCTTTCTACTGAAGCAGTACAGAAGTACAGCGCGAAGATCGAAGAATCTTTGGCAAGAGTTAAAGAAGAGTATGAACAACAACTTACAAAAAATGAATTGATATGAAAATTATTAATATAATTATTGGTAAGCAGACCATAGATAAGCATGACTATTTTCAGTGTCCTTGCAATCAGTGTCCTTATAAACCTCATGATTCACGTAGAGACGATAAATTAAGTAAAGACCATTGTATTAGTCAATTTTAGTTAACCGTTTCTCTTGTAGATAAACACCTATTTTTTTTAAGACTCTTAACGGTCTGACAAGATCAGATCGCAGTCAGAACATTAATAATAACAATTAAACATCATTTAGTTATGAAAAAATCAATAATTGCACCTAAGCGTCAACGCGCTATGCACAACCTTTCTTCTATCTGCGTTACTACTACAGACTTAATGAAGATGCAGCCTATTATGGCCCGTGAGTATGTGCCCAATGACCACTTTAGAATTAACCTTCATCAGGTAAACCGTTTCAGTCCTATTGCAGTACCTTCATTTGTGAATGTATCTACGCGTAATTCTTGGTTTGCCATCAACTATCAACAAATTTGGAATGCTTTCGAAGCCTTCATAACTCAGGACAACTACACCTCAGAAAGTGGACAACTTGCGTATCTTGATGAATGCCCATATGTTAAGAATAGCGACTTCCGTGATCTTTTCAAAACGGAAAGATTCCTTACAACTGAGTATGATAAGGATCACAAGCCATCAGTATATGACTTTATTGGTTCAACAGGATCTAGTCCAAAGTACTACACCTTTACTCCTCGTGGAAAACGTTTTTATACCCTTCTTTTGAACCTTGGTTATCGTATTAACTTCACTGAGTCAATGAGTAGTATTGAAGATGTTCATCAGAACCTTTTGCCCCTCTATGCATATTTCTTTGTGTTCTACTCATATTATTACCCTAAGAAGGACGGCTCGGCAAGAACAATGCGATCACATCTTGAAAAGTTCCGCCTTTCCACTACATTGCGCTATTGGAACTACTCCAATTCTTCATGTCGTGAAGAAATGAATTATTGGGCAGAGGAAGTAACTAAAACATATCTAGGTGAAGATTACTTTACTTCTGCTTTACTTAACCCTATCGGTCAAAGTTACTATACACCTTCATTCAATATGAAGGATACCACAGGAGATAGCGACTCGCCCGTTGTATACGCTGATGGTAACCAACTCACACCTCAGATTGAAGCAAATGGTAGTCAACTATATTACGGTAGTGAGTTTATTCACAACATGGTTACCAACCTTACACGATTCTTGCAGAAACGCAATATTGTAGGTACAGACACCGCCGAAAGATTGATGGCACTTGCAGGAACAAGAGGAAATGCTAACCCATGGTTGCCTAAGTTAATTAAGACAGAGAATCTCCGCTTTAAAGTACAGGATATTGTATCAACATCCGAAACTCTCAATGCTAGTGGTGAAGGTGCATCACTTGGTGAAAACGGCGGTCGTATGAATGGCGAATGTGATTGTCATGTTGAGTTCACAGCAGATAAAGATAATAAGAATTATGGTGTTCTCATTTGTGTCAATAATATTATTTGTGATTACTTCTATTGTGATGGACTTCACCGTGAAATGCAACACACTAAACCGCTTGACTTCTTCACTCCTGAGTTTGAAAACGAAGGTATTCAGGCTATTAATCAAGCAGAAGTGCGTTATAGTAATAGATGTCAAAGTCTTGGTAATTACAAACCTACTGATGTATTTGGATATACAAACAGATATGCTGAGTATAAGACTGGTAAATCATGCCTTAGCGGTGATTTCGCCATACCTACCTCTGGCGCTGAAATGGGTACAGCCTGGCATCACGCTCGATATTTTGACCCAATGAATATTCCTACCGGTAGTACCATGAGCGAAATGAAACCAGATATTACATTTGCTGTAGCAACGTCAGACTACCCTAGTGGTAATGCGGTAAATGCATATGACCGTATTTTTGTTGATGCAAATGCTAGTGATGATCATATTCAACAGATGAACTTCTTTGATGTTTCCGCTGTACGTGATATGCGATCTATTGGTGATTATACTATCGGAGATGAGTCAGGAGAAAAGTTTGTTGTTCATGACCCACAATCACATCTAAATCAGTAATTAGATTATTAGCAACTAGGCGTGTGGAAAAAAAGTACAATTTTGCGTATAAAGGTCAAAATAGGCAAAATCGTATGTATGCTCGTATCTCCCTTTGCATGGACAGATGTACCAGAGCAAATGAGAAATCGCTACCACGCGCCTTATTTGCATTTTTCCTTATTTAGATTTGATTTAAATAAGAGAATTTAATAATTATTAACACTTAAATTCATTGTTATATGGCAAATAAATTTATGGACGCCATAGGCGCTATTGGAAGTGCTGTCGGTGGAATTTCAAGTATGATCAATTCCTTTGATGATCCTATTGAACAATCAAAAGCTATTGCCGACTATAATTGGAAAAGGTACACCAGTCCACAAGCCCAAGTACGTTCTATGCGTGAAGCAGGAATTAACCCTGCATCTATGCTTGAAGGTACTTCCATTCAGGCAGAGTCTTCAGGTGCTGACCCATCAGCCTATTTGCAGAACAAGCAACAGCAACAAGCCCTTTCACTTCAAGCGTCTATGCAGATGGCACAGATTGCCAACCTTAACGCACAAACTAAGAATATTGATGCAGATACAGACAAGAAGACAGCAGAAACACTTTCTATTAAGACCGAAAACGAATTCATTGCTAAGCGAAGGAATGGCGAACTACAACTTATGAGCGCCCAATTGCAGAGTGAACAAGCAAAAGCACAACTTACACGAGAAGAAGCGAGAACTCAGAAGGAGATTTATAATCGTACCGTTGAGGAAGTAGAACTTCTGAAAAGAAATCAGCAACAAGTTACCGAAGCAATAGAGAAAACTAAGAGTGAAACTTGGTTGACAAATCTTCAAGCAACATGGTATGCTTATGGACAGAAAACCACACGAATGAGCGCTGAAGCCTCTAAGGCTAATGCGTCTGCTGCACTAGGTATGATGAAAATTGCGCAGGAAAAGTTGCCTAAAGAACTTGCTGAGATGGAAAAGCGTGCTTCTCTGTTAGCCTCCCAAGGAAATTACCAAGATATGGTAAACGAAGTTCAAGGCTTCTTTATTGAGGCCAAAGCACTTGAAAGTGACGCACTTGAAGCCGAGAACCAAGCCAAGTTACGTATTGATAGAATGCGTAAAGATTCGGCTATCATGCTTGCAACTGAGTGGTTTTGTAATACTATTGGCAGTACTGCTATGTCCATTATGGGTAGAGGATCCTCTCCAGCACCTTCTCAACCTAAGTCCTCTAATTATGGAGGTACAAACACATGGGATATACAGCCAATGTACGGTAATCCGTAAATTTTACCATAACACTAATTAAAAGTTCTATTTATCTTGAGTTCCGCTGTAAATTTGGGTAACACCCCAAATCAGCGGGGCTCTTTTCTTGTACAGCCATTGTCGTTTGACAGCGTAGCGATATGTCAATGCTCTTTCCTAGAGCAAAAAACCTTTCAAACTTATATACGTTTAGGTTTTTACAACTTATTACTACCAATTACTAATTAGTCAGTCGTGCCACCCAATGAGAGTCGATATTAGGACGAAGGACCAATATCGGTACTCTCCTGTAGAAGCCTAAAAATAGGTGATTAATAATCACCGTTTACATGAGCAAAGCGGTGCTTTGCACCGACTGCTAATGAGAAGCCTAAGCACTCGGTCTGTTTCTGCAATAGCATGCTATTGTAGAGACCGCCATCATAGTCATGTATGCAACATATCCATACCTTTAACGCGTGCGTGCGCGTATCGCGCGTGCGCGTGTGCGAATAATTAATTTCGCAAGCAACATGCTACAAGCTATAAACACCCATATTTGCAAACTGTGCTTTGCAAAATCACTATATATTTTAATAAAAATGTGTTTTTCATTAAAAAAAAACCTTGTAAGTGTATCACATATTTAGAAAAGATCTATATTTGCACCAGACTTTTTAATAATTAAGTGTTTATGTGTACTTCACCAGTTAAGATCACCAATCCAAAGTATCGGACTATGACATTCCAACCTCAGTTGGATAAGGAATATCTTTTTGTTCCTTGTGGTCAATGTGAACAATGTCAAATGACTAAGCAAGACGAGTATTTCGTAAGAGCATACTATGAGTACTTATCTACAAAGAATGACGGTGGTTTCTCCTTTTTTGAAACCTTTACCTATGATAAAGATCACGTACCTATGCATATGGGATTAAAATGTTTTCGAAAGTCAGATTTTCAGAAATTTATGAAAAGATTACGTTTTAATCTCGTATCTGATGGTATTGACGTCAGTAACGGCAAATTACGTTATCTCGTAGTTAGTGAGTACGGTGAAAACAAAGGACAACCCCATTATCATGCTATATTCAACTGTCATTTTAAGTTGCATGATGATCCAAAGGTAAATGCTTTTCTTTTTAAGAAGTATCTTCATGATTCATGGTGCAATGGTTTACTAGATAACGAGAAAGATTCTAAGAATCATAAAGTTCAAGATCCTATTACTCAAGTTATTAATGATCTAGGACTTGTTAAGTATGTTACTAAGTATGTCAGCAAACCGCAAGATTGGATTCGACATATCCGTAATCAAGAGCATAAGAGCCTTATGTTTTCTGATCGCCTTAATGCTTATCTTAAAGATTCGTCTAATATGTTTATACTATTCATGGATTTGGTAAACAATTTCGGTGGCGCAGATGCAGAAAAGATTTGTAATCTTCTTCGTATCTACAATAAGCAACGCAGAACTAAAACAGAAAAGGAAGAATTAGTATCTTACCTTGATAATAAAACGCTTACCTATCGTGATATATTGCGTTATGAGCGCACTATTAATGCAAAGATTGATGAACAGAATGAGATAATAGGTACACACAATGATGAATTAAAAATGCTTAGATGTGCATTTCCTCATCTTGATAAATCAGAGTATGGTTTAGTTGCTGATTCATCTTTCCTTTCGTTTCACCATTCTCCTATTAAGATGGATAAGCGTGAGCACCTTCATATTCACCCTTTTGTACAGATGTCACATGGATATGGACAATACTACCTTGACTCACATACAAATGAAGAACTTGAATCTGATCTTATTAACGGTACTATTTTAATGAGTGGTTTTTACAAAACTGCCAGTAATCCTACAGGTGAAAAGAAAATGAGAGTCCCACGTTATTATATCCGTAAGACTTGTTTTGATTATGATTCTGCTAATAAGAAGTATCGTCTTAATGAATTAGGTGTACACGTTAATACACAGTCTACTATGCAGAGGATTGAAACCACCTTGAAGAACTATAAGACTTATCCTGAAGTACATACAGCTCTTCAACAGATTTCTAGTTATATTAAGACTTATTGTAAACAATATCTTGAAGATTCGTTCTATAAGTCACATGATCTTCTTGCGTGTTTCCATAAGATTCAGGAAGAAATACTACAAAAGAAACCACTTGAACATTTTGTTAAGTATGTTGTATGCTTAAAAGACTATAAGTGTTTTGAAACATACCTTGATGAGAAAGAGTTTAATTATAAACTCTATAACCTAGAACCGACTTTTGTAAGTGATATAGTAGAGCAGCGATTCGAGATGTTAAGTACTCACCCATTATATAATCCTGACCCAGACGAAATGCCATTCGGTATGCCATTTGTTCCATTGTCAGTAGAACGACTCCCTTATTATAACGAGTTTGAGGCTTTCCGTGGGTATGACACATTGGCTGAACTCTATACGCTTTTAGGTGATGTATTTAAGGCTGGCGAAGAAGCAAAATTACGTCAGCAGAGAAAAGTTTATGAACAACAACAGCAATATAAGCGCGCATATATAAAACCATTGTTTAACCCTTTAATTAAGTAATTATGATCCCATTTAGAAACGTACCAAAACGCATGGCTTCTCATGATTGCCCCCATTGTACAATCACCCGTGAAGTCCGTAAGACCATCGAAATCGATGGCGAACCTAGACAAATTGTCACCTTCGAGGAAGTTCCCGTAGAAGATTGTGAATCGATCCATTATCGGTGCTTTGACCCTGATAAGTGTGCAGAGATAGGAATTAAAGCCATTCCGCCCGTTATGGGCAACGACCCTATCCTTTCTACTGAAGCAGTACAGAAGTACAGCGCGAAGATCGAAGAATCTTTGGCAAGAGTTAAAGAAGAGTATGAACAACAACTTACAAAAAATGAATTGATATGAAAATTATTAATATAATTATTGGTAAGCAGACCATAGATAAGCATGACTATTTTCAGTGTCCTTGCAATCAGTGTCCTTATAAACCTCATGATTCACGTAGAGACGATAAATTAAGTAAAGACCATTGTATTAGTCAATTTTAGTTAACCGTTTCTCTTGTAGATAAACACCTATTTTTTTTAAGACTCTTAACGGTCTGACAAGATCAGATCGCAGTCAGAACATTAATAATAACAATTAAACATCATTTAGTTATGAAAAAATCAATAATTGCACCTAAGCGTCAACGCGCTATGCACAACCTTTCTTCTATCTGCGTTACTACTACAGACTTAATGAAGATGCAGCCTATTATGGCCCGTGAGTATGTGCCCAATGACCACTTTAGAATTAACCTTCATCAGGTAAACCGTTTCAGTCCTATTGCAGTACCTTCATTTGTGAATGTATCTACGCGTAATTCTTGGTTTGCCATCAACTATCAACAAATTTGGAATGCTTTCGAAGCCTTCATAACTCAGGACAACTACACCTCAGAAAGTGGACAACTTGCGTATCTTGATGAATGCCCATATGTTAAGAATAGCGACTTCCGTGATCTTTTCAAAACGGAAAGATTCCTTACAACTGAGTATGATAAGGATCACAAGCCATCAGTATATGACTTTATTGGTTCAACAGGATCTAGTCCAAAGTACTACACCTTTACTCCTCGTGGAAAACGTTTTTATACCCTTCTTTTGAACCTTGGTTATCGTATTAACTTCACTGAGTCAATGAGTAGTATTGAAGATGTTCATCAGAACCTTTTGCCCCTCTATGCATATTTCTTTGTGTTCTACTCATATTATTACCCTAAGAAGGACGGCTCGGCAAGAACAATGCGATCACATCTTGAAAAGTTCCGCCTTTCCACTACATTGCGCTATTGGAACTACTCCAATTCTTCATGTCGTGAAGAAATGAATTATTGGGCAGAGGAAGTAACTAAAACATATCTAGGTGAAGATTACTTTACTTCTGCTTTACTTAACCCTATCGGTCAAAGTTACTATACACCTTCATTCAATATGAAGGATACCACAGGAGATAGCGACTCGCCCGTTGTATACGCTGATGGTAACCAACTCACACCTCAGATTGAAGCAAATGGTAGTCAACTATATTACGGTAGTGAGTTTATTCACAACATGGTTACCAACCTTACACGATTCTTGCAGAAACGCAATATTGTAGGTACAGACACCGCCGAAAGATTGATGGCACTTGCAGGAACAAGAGGAAATGCTAACCCATGGTTGCCTAAGTTAATTAAGACAGAGAATCTCCGCTTTAAAGTACAGGATATTGTATCAACATCCGAAACTCTCAATGCTAGTGGTGAAGGTGCATCACTTGGTGAAAACGGCGGTCGTATGAATGGCGAATGTGATTGTCATGTTGAGTTCACAGCAGATAAAGATAATAAGAATTATGGTGTTCTCATTTGTGTCAATAATATTATTTGTGATTACTTCTATTGTGATGGACTTCACCGTGAAATGCAACACACTAAACCGCTTGACTTCTTCACTCCTGAGTTTGAAAACGAAGGTATTCAGGCTATTAATCAAGCAGAAGTGCGTTATAGTAATAGATGTCAAAGTCTTGGTAATTACAAACCTACTGATGTATTTGGATATACAAACAGATATGCTGAGTATAAGACTGGTAAATCATGCCTTAGCGGTGATTTCGCCATACCTACCTCTGGCGCTGAAATGGGTACAGCCTGGCATCACGCTCGATATTTTGACCCAATGAATATTCCTACCGGTAGTACCATGAGCGAAATGAAACCAGATATTACATTTGCTGTAGCAACGTCAGACTACCCTAGTGGTAATGCGGTAAATGCATATGACCGTATTTTTGTTGATGCAAATGCTAGTGATGATCATATTCAACAGATGAACTTCTTTGATGTTTCCGCTGTACGTGATATGCGATCTATTGGTGATTATACTATCGGAGATGAGTCAGGAGAAAAGTTTGTTGTTCATGACCCACAATCACATCTAAATCAGTAATTAGATTATTAGCAACTAGGCGTGTGGAAAAAAAGTACAATTTTGCGTATAAAGGTCAAAATAGGCAAAATCGTATGTATGCTCGTATCTCCCTTTGCATGGACAGATGTACCAGAGCAAATGAGAAATCGCTACCACGCGCCTTATTTGCATTTTTCCTTATTTAGATTTGATTTAAATAAGAGAATTTAATAATTATTAACACTTAAATTCATTGTTATATGGCAAATAAATTTATGGACGCCATAGGCGCTATTGGAAGTGCTGTCGGTGGAATTTCAAGTATGATCAATTCCTTTGATGATCCTATTGAACAATCAAAAGCTATTGCCGACTATAATTGGAAAAGGTACACCAGTCCACAAGCCCAAGTACGTTCTATGCGTGAAGCAGGAATTAACCCTGCATCTATGCTTGAAGGTACTTCCATTCAGGCAGAGTCTTCAGGTGCTGACCCATCAGCCTATTTGCAGAACAAGCAACAGCAACAAGCCCTTTCACTTCAAGCGTCTATGCAGATGGCACAGATTGCCAACCTTAACGCACAAACTAAGAATATTGATGCAGATACAGACAAGAAGACAGCAGAAACACTTTCTATTAAGACCGAAAACGAATTCATTGCTAAGCGAAGGAATGGCGAACTACAACTTATGAGCGCCCAATTGCAGAGTGAACAAGCAAAAGCACAACTTACACGAGAAGAAGCGAGAACTCAGAAGGAGATTTATAATCGTACCGTTGAGGAAGTAGAACTTCTGAAAAGAAATCAGCAACAAGTTACCGAAGCAATAGAGAAAACTAAGAGTGAAACTTGGTTGACAAATCTTCAAGCAACATGGTATGCTTATGGACAGAAAACCACACGAATGAGCGCTGAAGCCTCTAAGGCTAATGCGTCTGCTGCACTAGGTATGATGAAAATTGCGCAGGAAAAGTTGCCTAAAGAACTTGCTGAGATGGAAAAGCGTGCTTCTCTGTTAGCCTCCCAAGGAAATTACCAAGATATGGTAAACGAAGTTCAAGGCTTCTTTATTGAGGCCAAAGCACTTGAAAGTGACGCACTTGAAGCCGAGAACCAAGCCAAGTTACGTATTGATAGAATGCGTAAAGATTCGGCTATCATGCTTGCAACTGAGTGGTTTTGTAATACTATTGGCAGTACTGCTATGTCCATTATGGGTAGAGGATCCTCTCCAGCACCTTCTCAACCTAAGTCCTCTAATTATGGAGGTACAAACACATGGGATATACAGCCAATGTACGGTAATCCGTAAATTTTACCATAACACTAATTAAAAGTTCTATTTATCTTGAGTTCCGCTGTAAATTTGGGTAACACCCCAAATCAGCGGGGCTCTTTTCTTGTACAGCCATTGTCGTTTGACAGCGTAGCGATATGTCAATGCTCTTTCCTAGAGCAAAAAACCTTTCAAACTTATATACGTTTAGGTTTTTACAACTTATTACTACCAATTACTAATTAGTCAGTCGTGCCACCCAATGAGAGTCGATATTAGGACGAAGGACCAATATCGGTACTCTCCTGTAGAAGCCTAAAAATAGGTGATTAATAATCACCGTTTACATGAGCAAAGCGGTGCTTTGCACCGACTGCTAATGAGAAGCCTAAGCACTCGGTCTGTTTCTGCAATAGCATGCTATTGTAGAGACCGCCATCATAGTCATGTATGCAACATATCCATACCTTTAACGCGTGCGTGCGCGTATCGCGCGTGCGCGTGTGCGAATAATTAATTTCGCAAGCAACATGCTACAAGCTATAAACACCCATATTTGCAAACTGTGCTTTGCAAAATCACTATATATTTTAATAAAAATGTGTTTTTCATTAAAAAAAAACCTTGTAAGTGTATCACATATTTAGAAAAGATCTATATTTGCACCAGACTTTTTAATAATTAAGTGTTTATGTGTACTTCACCAGTTAAGATCACCAATCCAAAGTATCGGACTATGACATTCCAACCTCAGTTGGATAAGGAATATCTTTTTGTTCCTTGTGGTCAATGTGAACAATGTCAAATGACTAAGCAAGACGAGTATTTCGTAAGAGCATACTATGAGTACTTATCTACAAAGAATGACGGTGGTTTCTCCTTTTTTGAAACCTTTACCTATGATAAAGATCACGTACCTATGCATATGGGATTAAAATGTTTTCGAAAGTCAGATTTTCAGAAATTTATGAAAAGATTACGTTTTAATCTCGTATCTGATGGTATTGACGTCAGTAACGGCAAATTACGTTATCTCGTAGTTAGTGAGTACGGTGAAAACAAAGGACAACCCCATTATCATGCTATATTCAACTGTCATTTTAAGTTGCATGATGATCCAAAGGTAAATGCTTTTCTTTTTAAGAAGTATCTTCATGATTCATGGTGCAATGGTTTACTAGATAACGAGAAAGATTCTAAGAATCATAAAGTTCAAGATCCTATTACTCAAGTTATTAATGATCTAGGACTTGTTAAGTATGTTACTAAGTATGTCAGCAAACCGCAAGATTGGATTCGACATATCCGTAATCAAGAGCATAAGAGCCTTATGTTTTCTGATCGCCTTAATGCTTATCTTAAAGATTCGTCTAATATGTTTATACTATTCATGGATTTGGTAAACAATTTCGGTGGCGCAGATGCAGAAAAGATTTGTAATCTTCTTCGTATCTACAATAAGCAACGCAGAACTAAAACAGAAAAGGAAGAATTAGTATCTTACCTTGATAATAAAACGCTTACCTATCGTGATATATTGCGTTATGAGCGCACTATTAATGCAAAGATTGATGAACAGAATGAGATAATAGGTACACACAATGATGAATTAAAAATGCTTAGATGTGCATTTCCTCATCTTGATAAATCAGAGTATGGTTTAGTTGCTGATTCATCTTTCCTTTCGTTTCACCATTCTCCTATTAAGATGGATAAGCGTGAGCACCTTCATATTCACCCTTTTGTACAGATGTCACATGGATATGGACAATACTACCTTGACTCACATACAAATGAAGAACTTGAATCTGATCTTATTAACGGTACTATTTTAATGAGTGGTTTTTACAAAACTGCCAGTAATCCTACAGGTGAAAAGAAAATGAGAGTCCCACGTTATTATATCCGTAAGACTTGTTTTGATTATGATTCTGCTAATAAGAAGTATCGTCTTAATGAATTAGGTGTACACGTTAATACACAGTCTACTATGCAGAGGATTGAAACCACCTTGAAGAACTATAAGACTTATCCTGAAGTACATACAGCTCTTCAACAGATTTCTAGTTATATTAAGACTTATTGTAAACAATATCTTGAAGATTCGTTCTATAAGTCACATGATCTTCTTGCGTGTTTCCATAAGATTCAGGAAGAAATACTACAAAAGAAACCACTTGAACATTTTGTTAAGTATGTTGTATGCTTAAAAGACTATAAGTGTTTTGAAACATACCTTGATGAGAAAGAGTTTAATTATAAACTCTATAACCTAGAACCGACTTTTGTAAGTGATATAGTAGAGCAGCGATTCGAGATGTTAAGTACTCACCCATTATATAATCCTGACCCAGACGAAATGCCATTCGGTATGCCATTTGTTCCATTGTCAGTAGAACGACTCCCTTATTATAACGAGTTTGAGGCTTTCCGTGGGTATGACACATTGGCTGAACTCTATACGCTTTTAGGTGATGTATTTAAGGCTGGCGAAGAAGCAAAATTACGTCAGCAGAGAAAAGTTTATGAACAACAACAGCAATATAAGCGCGCATATATAAAACCATTGTTTAACCCTTTAATTAAGTAATTATGATCCCATTTAGAAACGTACCAAAACGCATGGCTTCTCATGATTGCCCCCATTGTACAATCACCCGTGAAGTCCGTAAGACCATCGAAATCGATGGCGAACCTAGACAAATTGTCACCTTCGAGGAAGTTCCCGTAGAAGATTGTGAATCGATCCATTATCGGTGCTTTGACCCTGATAAGTGTGCAGAGATAGGAATTAAAGCCATTCCGCCCGTTATGGGCAACGACCCTATCCTTTCTACTGAAGCAGTACAGAAGTACAGCGCGAAGATCGAAGAATCTTTGGCAAGAGTTAAAGAAGAGTATGAACAACAACTTACAAAAAATGAATTGATATGAAAATTATTAATATAATTATTGGTAAGCAGACCATAGATAAGCATGACTATTTTCAGTGTCCTTGCAATCAGTGTCCTTATAAACCTCATGATTCACGTAGAGACGATAAATTAAGTAAAGACCATTGTATTAGTCAATTTTAGTTAACCGTTTCTCTTGTAGATAAACACCTATTTTTTTTAAGACTCTTAACGGTCTGACAAGATCAGATCGCAGTCAGAACATTAATAATAACAATTAAACATCATTTAGTTATGAAAAAATCAATAATTGCACCTAAGCGTCAACGCGCTATGCACAACCTTTCTTCTATCTGCGTTACTACTACAGACTTAATGAAGATGCAGCCTATTATGGCCCGTGAGTATGTGCCCAATGACCACTTTAGAATTAACCTTCATCAGGTAAACCGTTTCAGTCCTATTGCAGTACCTTCATTTGTGAATGTATCTACGCGTAATTCTTGGTTTGCCATCAACTATCAACAAATTTGGAATGCTTTCGAAGCCTTCATAACTCAGGACAACTACACCTCAGAAAGTGGACAACTTGCGTATCTTGATGAATGCCCATATGTTAAGAATAGCGACTTCCGTGATCTTTTCAAAACGGAAAGATTCCTTACAACTGAGTATGATAAGGATCACAAGCCATCAGTATATGACTTTATTGGTTCAACAGGATCTAGTCCAAAGTACTACACCTTTACTCCTCGTGGAAAACGTTTTTATACCCTTCTTTTGAACCTTGGTTATCGTATTAACTTCACTGAGTCAATGAGTAGTATTGAAGATGTTCATCAGAACCTTTTGCCCCTCTATGCATATTTCTTTGTGTTCTACTCATATTATTACCCTAAGAAGGACGGCTCGGCAAGAACAATGCGATCACATCTTGAAAAGTTCCGCCTTTCCACTACATTGCGCTATTGGAACTACTCCAATTCTTCATGTCGTGAAGAAATGAATTATTGGGCAGAGGAAGTAACTAAAACATATCTAGGTGAAGATTACTTTACTTCTGCTTTACTTAACCCTATCGGTCAAAGTTACTATACACCTTCATTCAATATGAAGGATACCACAGGAGATAGCGACTCGCCCGTTGTATACGCTGATGGTAACCAACTCACACCTCAGATTGAAGCAAATGGTAGTCAACTATATTACGGTAGTGAGTTTATTCACAACATGGTTACCAACCTTACACGATTCTTGCAGAAACGCAATATTGTAGGTACAGACACCGCCGAAAGATTGATGGCACTTGCAGGAACAAGAGGAAATGCTAACCCATGGTTGCCTAAGTTAATTAAGACAGAGAATCTCCGCTTTAAAGTACAGGATATTGTATCAACATCCGAAACTCTCAATGCTAGTGGTGAAGGTGCATCACTTGGTGAAAACGGCGGTCGTATGAATGGCGAATGTGATTGTCATGTTGAGTTCACAGCAGATAAAGATAATAAGAATTATGGTGTTCTCATTTGTGTCAATAATATTATTTGTGATTACTTCTATTGTGATGGACTTCACCGTGAAATGCAACACACTAAACCGCTTGACTTCTTCACTCCTGAGTTTGAAAACGAAGGTATTCAGGCTATTAATCAAGCAGAAGTGCGTTATAGTAATAGATGTCAAAGTCTTGGTAATTACAAACCTACTGATGTATTTGGATATACAAACAGATATGCTGAGTATAAGACTGGTAAATCATGCCTTAGCGGTGATTTCGCCATACCTACCTCTGGCGCTGAAATGGGTACAGCCTGGCATCACGCTCGATATTTTGACCCAATGAATATTCCTACCGGTAGTACCATGAGCGAAATGAAACCAGATATTACATTTGCTGTAGCAACGTCAGACTACCCTAGTGGTAATGCGGTAAATGCATATGACCGTATTTTTGTTGATGCAAATGCTAGTGATGATCATATTCAACAGATGAACTTCTTTGATGTTTCCGCTGTACGTGATATGCGATCTATTGGTGATTATACTATCGGAGATGAGTCAGGAGAAAAGTTTGTTGTTCATGACCCACAATCACATCTAAATCAGTAATTAGATTATTAGCAACTAGGCGTGTGGAAAAAAAGTACAATTTTGCGTATAAAGGTCAAAATAGGCAAAATCGTATGTATGCTCGTATCTCCCTTTGCATGGACAGATGTACCAGAGCAAATGAGAAATCGCTACCACGCGCCTTATTTGCATTTTTCCTTATTTAGATTTGATTTAAATAAGAGAATTTAATAATTATTAACACTTAAATTCATTGTTATATGGCAAATAAATTTATGGACGCCATAGGCGCTATTGGAAGTGCTGTCGGTGGAATTTCAAGTATGATCAATTCCTTTGATGATCCTATTGAACAATCAAAAGCTATTGCCGACTATAATTGGAAAAGGTACACCAGTCCACAAGCCCAAGTACGTTCTATGCGTGAAGCAGGAATTAACCCTGCATCTATGCTTGAAGGTACTTCCATTCAGGCAGAGTCTTCAGGTGCTGACCCATCAGCCTATTTGCAGAACAAGCAACAGCAACAAGCCCTTTCACTTCAAGCGTCTATGCAGATGGCACAGATTGCCAACCTTAACGCACAAACTAAGAATATTGATGCAGATACAGACAAGAAGACAGCAGAAACACTTTCTATTAAGACCGAAAACGAATTCATTGCTAAGCGAAGGAATGGCGAACTACAACTTATGAGCGCCCAATTGCAGAGTGAACAAGCAAAAGCACAACTTACACGAGAAGAAGCGAGAACTCAGAAGGAGATTTATAATCGTACCGTTGAGGAAGTAGAACTTCTGAAAAGAAATCAGCAACAAGTTACCGAAGCAATAGAGAAAACTAAGAGTGAAACTTGGTTGACAAATCTTCAAGCAACATGGTATGCTTATGGACAGAAAACCACACGAATGAGCGCTGAAGCCTCTAAGGCTAATGCGTCTGCTGCACTAGGTATGATGAAAATTGCGCAGGAAAAGTTGCCTAAAGAACTTGCTGAGATGGAAAAGCGTGCTTCTCTGTTAGCCTCCCAAGGAAATTACCAAGATATGGTAAACGAAGTTCAAGGCTTCTTTATTGAGGCCAAAGCACTTGAAAGTGACGCACTTGAAGCCGAGAACCAAGCCAAGTTACGTATTGATAGAATGCGTAAAGATTCGGCTATCATGCTTGCAACTGAGTGGTTTTGTAATACTATTGGCAGTACTGCTATGTCCATTATGGGTAGAGGATCCTCTCCAGCACCTTCTCAACCTAAGTCCTCTAATTATGGAGGTACAAACACATGGGATATACAGCCAATGTACGGTAATCCGTAAATTTTACCATAACACTAATTAAAAGTTCTATTTATCTTGAGTTCCGCTGTAAATTTGGGTAACACCCCAAATCAGCGGGGCTCTTTTCTTGTACAGCCATTGTCGTTTGACAGCGTAGCGATATGTCAATGCTCTTTCCTAGAGCAAAAAACCTTTCAAACTTATATACGTTTAGGTTTTTACAACTTATTACTACCAATTACTAATTAGTCAGTCGTGCCACCCAATGAGAGTCGATATTAGGACGAAGGACCAATATCGGTACTCTCCTGTAGAAGCCTAAAAATAGGTGATTAATAATCACCGTTTACATGAGCAAAGCGGTGCTTTGCACCGACTGCTAATGAGAAGCCTAAGCACTCGGTCTGTTTCTGCAATAGCATGCTATTGTAGAGACCGCCATCATAGTCATGTATGCAACATATCCATACCTTTAACGCGTGCGTGCGCGTATCGCGCGTGCGCGTGTGCGAATAATTAATTTCGCAAGCAACATGCTACAAGCTATAAACACCCATATTTGCAAACTGTGCTTTGCAAAATCACTATATATTTTAATAAAAATGTGTTTTTCATTAAAAAAAAACCTTGTAAGTGTATCACATATTTAGAAAAGATCTATATTTGCACCAGACTTTTTAATAATTAAGTGTTTATGTGTACTTCACCAGTTAAGATCACCAATCCAAAGTATCGGACTATGACATTCCAACCTCAGTTGGATAAGGAATATCTTTTTGTTCCTTGTGGTCAATGTGAACAATGTCAAATGACTAAGCAAGACGAGTATTTCGTAAGAGCATACTATGAGTACTTATCTACAAAGAATGACGGTGGTTTCTCCTTTTTTGAAACCTTTACCTATGATAAAGATCACGTACCTATGCATATGGGATTAAAATGTTTTCGAAAGTCAGATTTTCAGAAATTTATGAAAAGATTACGTTTTAATCTCGTATCTGATGGTATTGACGTCAGTAACGGCAAATTACGTTATCTCGTAGTTAGTGAGTACGGTGAAAACAAAGGACAACCCCATTATCATGCTATATTCAACTGTCATTTTAAGTTGCATGATGATCCAAAGGTAAATGCTTTTCTTTTTAAGAAGTATCTTCATGATTCATGGTGCAATGGTTTACTAGATAACGAGAAAGATTCTAAGAATCATAAAGTTCAAGATCCTATTACTCAAGTTATTAATGATCTAGGACTTGTTAAGTATGTTACTAAGTATGTCAGCAAACCGCAAGATTGGATTCGACATATCCGTAATCAAGAGCATAAGAGCCTTATGTTTTCTGATCGCCTTAATGCTTATCTTAAAGATTCGTCTAATATGTTTATACTATTCATGGATTTGGTAAACAATTTCGGTGGCGCAGATGCAGAAAAGATTTGTAATCTTCTTCGTATCTACAATAAGCAACGCAGAACTAAAACAGAAAAGGAAGAATTAGTATCTTACCTTGATAATAAAACGCTTACCTATCGTGATATATTGCGTTATGAGCGCACTATTAATGCAAAGATTGATGAACAGAATGAGATAATAGGTACACACAATGATGAATTAAAAATGCTTAGATGTGCATTTCCTCATCTTGATAAATCAGAGTATGGTTTAGTTGCTGATTCATCTTTCCTTTCGTTTCACCATTCTCCTATTAAGATGGATAAGCGTGAGCACCTTCATATTCACCCTTTTGTACAGATGTCACATGGATATGGACAATACTACCTTGACTCACATACAAATGAAGAACTTGAATCTGATCTTATTAACGGTACTATTTTAATGAGTGGTTTTTACAAAACTGCCAGTAATCCTACAGGTGAAAAGAAAATGAGAGTCCCACGTTATTATATCCGTAAGACTTGTTTTGATTATGATTCTGCTAATAAGAAGTATCGTCTTAATGAATTAGGTGTACACGTTAATACACAGTCTACTATGCAGAGGATTGAAACCACCTTGAAGAACTATAAGACTTATCCTGAAGTACATACAGCTCTTCAACAGATTTCTAGTTATATTAAGACTTATTGTAAACAATATCTTGAAGATTCGTTCTATAAGTCACATGATCTTCTTGCGTGTTTCCATAAGATTCAGGAAGAAATACTACAAAAGAAACCACTTGAACATTTTGTTAAGTATGTTGTATGCTTAAAAGACTATAAGTGTTTTGAAACATACCTTGATGAGAAAGAGTTTAATTATAAACTCTATAACCTAGAACCGACTTTTGTAAGTGATATAGTAGAGCAGCGATTCGAGATGTTAAGTACTCACCCATTATATAATCCTGACCCAGACGAAATGCCATTCGGTATGCCATTTGTTCCATTGTCAGTAGAACGACTCCCTTATTATAACGAGTTTGAGGCTTTCCGTGGGTATGACACATTGGCTGAACTCTATACGCTTTTAGGTGATGTATTTAAGGCTGGCGAAGAAGCAAAATTACGTCAGCAGAGAAAAGTTTATGAACAACAACAGCAATATAAGCGCGCATATATAAAACCATTGTTTAACCCTTTAATTAAGTAATTATGATCCCATTTAGAAACGTACCAAAACGCATGGCTTCTCATGATTGCCCCCATTGTACAATCACCCGTGAAGTCCGTAAGACCATCGAAATCGATGGCGAACCTAGACAAATTGTCACCTTCGAGGAAGTTCCCGTAGAAGATTGTGAATCGATCCATTATCGGTGCTTTGACCCTGATAAGTGTGCAGAGATAGGAATTAAAGCCATTCCGCCCGTTATGGGCAACGACCCTATCCTTTCTACTGAAGCAGTACAGAAGTACAGCGCGAAGATCGAAGAATCTTTGGCAAGAGTTAAAGAAGAGTATGAACAACAACTTACAAAAAATGAATTGATATGAAAATTATTAATATAATTATTGGTAAGCAGACCATAGATAAGCATGACTATTTTCAGTGTCCTTGCAATCAGTGTCCTTATAAACCTCATGATTCACGTAGAGACGATAAATTAAGTAAAGACCATTGTATTAGTCAATTTTAGTTAACCGTTTCTCTTGTAGATAAACACCTATTTTTTTTAAGACTCTTAACGGTCTGACAAGATCAGATCGCAGTCAGAACATTAATAATAACAATTAAACATCATTTAGTTATGAAAAAATCAATAATTGCACCTAAGCGTCAACGCGCTATGCACAACCTTTCTTCTATCTGCGTTACTACTACAGACTTAATGAAGATGCAGCCTATTATGGCCCGTGAGTATGTGCCCAATGACCACTTTAGAATTAACCTTCATCAGGTAAACCGT
>CATQJL010000073.1:0-27392 GCA_958299035.1 Cylicocyclus nassatus
AAGCAGTGGTATCAACGCAGAGTACTCCTACTTTTCGAACGATTCTTCCCATCTGGATATATTGCAAATTTCGTTCTGTTAGTGGAACAACCAGGGTGAAACACCCTGGCTCATAATATTTTCTAACCCAGAGCAAACTTTGATATTCTTCTATTATTCCAACTCTTTCAAGTTCTTCTGTATAGATTCTTATTTCCATATTATGCTCCTTCGTATTTGTTCCTATATGTTATTGTAACTTGCATATTATCCATTCCATCTGTTGCCTCAAATTTAATGTTCGTGCTTCCTTGCATCAATTGGAAGAATGATGCGTCATCTACAAGATATTGATTAACATATATTGTTCTATCACCTCTAATTATAGACACATTTTTCTTTCCTGTTTCTGTATTGATTCTTAAAATATCTCCGTTCAATACTTCAAGTCCATCAAATGTGATTTCTTCACCTGTCTCTACATTAACTATTCTTGGATCAATAATTGTGCCTAATGCTTCAATATCCACAACCATTCCTGTGTTACTTGATTTTACTCCTGTAATAAGAATATTGTTTGATCCTGATAATCCTGCGAATTCTTCTGGTTCTGTAAATTCATGTGGGAATGTAAATGCTGATATACGACTTGATGCTGTAACTTTTTCATATTCTGGATCATATAACCATGGATCAGGACACAATAACGAAATTGTGAAAAGACGTCTGTTTCCTGGCTGTATATTTTCTGTGTAATATTCCGTTACTCTTACGATTCCGTCTTCTTCATATCTTAATTCACCTAATGATCCTTTTTCGAACACTTGTCGTAATAAATCTCTGTTCTGAATATTATATATGTTGTTTGGCCTATCTGTTATTGTTAACACAATATTTCTTGTTTGTAATCTGCTGCCGCTGTAACTTCCGCCATCAAGAACGGCATTATCAATTATTGTTACGGCTGCTTGTGTATCATAAAGGCCATCAATATGGGCCAGAAGAAACGGCTCGAAAGCCGTTTCCCCGAATGTAATGCTTGACCCGGTATCTTTATTTGTGCAAATAATTTTTCTCATTATGCTATACCTCTCGCCGCCAGCAACATGTCTCTGCTTGCGTTTCTTGTTTGTCTTGCAACTTCATTTGGATCAAGTTCTGTTGGTGCATTGATTGTGATGTTCTGTGTTATTCCACCAGCAGATTCGACATCCGTTCCACCTGCTGTCACATTTGCTTTTGCATCAACATTTATCATTTGATCACTAAAATCGAAACTCTTTGAAATCTGATCTGTTATAAGATTTTCATTCTCTTTAATTCCTGCTGCGAATAATTGCATCATATCTGGTGCATATGTATGGAAGTTACTCAATGGTCCTTTTTTAGGTTCTGAGAATCCTAAATAATCTTTTACGGATCCGGCAAGATCTGAAACTGTTGATTTTAAATCTTCCCACTTCTGTTTTATACCGTCGATGAAATTTTGTACGAGGTCTTTACCCCATTCAAGTGCACCTGAAATTGCACCTTTGATTCCATCTCCGACCATGTTTACAACCTGTGATCCGAGTTCTTTCAAATTATCGAACCATCCTGTGATCCCTTCCCATATACTATTATACCATTCTGCGACGCAGTTTACAATTGTTACAATGCCATCGATCAAACCGATTGCCAAAGCGCCAACTATTTCGACAGCGGCTTTCAACAATTCTGGGGCATGCTCGATCAGACTGTCAACAATGGCAAATATTATCTTTGGAATCTCACCTATCAATTTTGGTAGATTTTCCATGAGCGCTTCTGCCAATGTTATTATTACGACTAATGCGGCCTCTATTAACTTAGGGGCGTTTTCAATCAGCGTATCTACAATCTGGATTATGATCTCTGGAAGCATTTCTATCAATATAGGTAATGAATCGACAATACCTAATGTCAATGCCATTATTATCTGAATTGCTGCATCTATAAGCTCACCTGCATGATCAATCAATGTTGAAATTATCGTTTTAATAATTTCTGGCAACCTTGCTATCAATTTATCAAGGCTATTTATAAGACCGTCTGCCAATGCCATTATTATTTCAATTGCGGCTTCTATCAATTCATCCGCATGGTCAATGAGTCCGTCCACAATCTGTATGATTGTATCTGTGATCGCTGGCAACAATTCAGGCAATGAGCTGGTTATACCATTTGCCAAACTTACGATGATCTGAAGCGCTGCATTTGCCAATTTTGGTAATAATGTGATTATACCGTTAACGACAGTATCCATAATAGAAATTGCTGCATCAACAATCTTATCGATATTGGCCACAATACCATCAACCAAACTTATGATTATATCAACCGCAACATCTGCAATGCTTGGTAATAAGGCAACAAGGCCGTCAACCAACATTGTTATTATTGTTGTTGCGCCTTCGATAAAACTATTTTTACCATCTTTTATAGCTTTTATTATGATTTCTATAATCTTATTTCCTGCATCTTGTATTGCTCCAAGATTGTCAATAAGGCCCTGGCCTAATGCTGCCAACAACTGAACGCCTGCGTCAACAAATTGTGGTGCCATATCTGTTATCATAGCAAGACCGTCTGCAAGAGCAGTTCCGAATGCGTCCACAATCTGTATGATTGTATCTGTGATCGCTGGCAACAATTCAGGCAATGAGCTGGTTATACCATTTGCCAAACTTACGATGATCTGAAGCGCTGCATTTGCCAATTTTGGTAATAATGTGATTATACCGTTAACGACAGTATCCATAATAGAAATTGCTGCATCAACAATCTTATCGATATTGGCCACAATACCATCAACCAAACTTATGATTATATCAACCGCAACATCTGCAATGCTTGGTAATAAGGCAACAAGGCCGTCAACCAACATTGTTATTATTGTTGTTGCGCCTTCGATAAAACTATTTTTACCATCTTTTATAGCTTTTATTATGATTTCTATAATCTTATTTCCTGCATCTTGTATTGCTCCAAGATTGTCAATAAGGCCCTGGCCTAATGCTGCCAACAACTGAACGCCTGCGTCAACAAATTGTGGTGCCATATCTGTTATCATAGCAAGACCGTCTGCAAGAGCAGTTCCGAATGCGTCCATCAATCCTGATAAACCGCCTTCTTTGAACGCTGTTGTCATATTGCTTAAGCTTTCAGATCCGAATTGTACAAAATCTCGTAAAGTAGGTGTCAATTGATCAGATATAGCAATTTGTGCACCTTCTAATGCTGATTTAAACAATGTGACATCACCTGCAAGATTATCTAATTGCACTTGTGCCATAGCTTCTGCAGCACCTTTTGATTCACCAATTGCTCCTGTTAATTCAACATATCTTTCTGAATTTGTATTCAACAATGCGTTAACAGCGGCTAAATCAGCTTTGTTAAACATACCTGATAACATAGCGTCTTTACTTTCCTGGCTCATTCCAGCCATTCCTGTCTGCATGTCTGCCACAAAGCAGTGGTATCAACGCAGAGTACTATTTGCGTCGTATACTTCCACACCTAATTGCTTTAATGCTGCAGCACCTTCATCTGTTGGATTCTGTAATGATAACAAAATATTACGTAATTTTGTTCCGCCTTCGGCTCCTTTAATACCATTATCAGCAAGAACGCCCAACATTGTTGATAATTCTTGTGTTCCACCTGCCATGTTAGATGCTGTTGCACCAATTGTTAACATAGCTTCTCCGAGCTGGCTTACACTTGTGTTTGAATTACTTGATGCTGCGGCCATTTGGTCAACCATAGCAGCTGTCTCTTCTGTTGTTAAACCTAATGCTGATGCTGCGTCTGTAACCATATCTGATGCTGTTGCCAATTCCATTCCACCTGCTGCTGCAAGGTTCAAAACTGTTGGCAACATTTCCATAGATGTTTCTGCATCGTATCCGGCGAGAGCCATATAGTTCAACGCCTCGCTTGCCTGGCTTGCTGAAAACGCGGTCGTGCTTCCCATCTCTTGCGCGAAATTTCTCAATGTTTCCATTGTCTGTGCTGCTTCAGATGTTCCGTCACTCAACTGTGCAACAGTGTATCCCATTGTTGCTGCAACCTGGCTCATTGATGAATCAAATTCTGATCCTACTTTAACGGAAGCTGCACCGAATCCGGCCATTGCTGTTGCAGCGGCTGTAACTGCTGTTCCTACAAGCTGTGTTGCTTTCATCAATCCTGATCCAATTGATGATGCAAATCCTGTTGCTGCTGATTTTGCTGTATCGAGGCCTTTATTAAATTCACTTGTATCAAGTGTTAGTACGGATGCTATTTCGAATGCATTCATCCTGTGTCACCTCCTAATGTTAATCCTGCTCTTGTCATGAAATCGAATGCAATTTCATCACCAGAGCGTGTATCTACTGGCTGCGGGTTCAATATATCATAAAATGATATCTTGCAGAATTTCTGTTGTGGAATATTCTGCAGGCTGTTTGTAACATAAAAGCGGTACGCCATCTCTCGGTACTCTTGTTCGTACCTTGATTCGACGTACCGCATAAAAGGCTTTAATTCTCTTCGACCTCTGTATTCACCATAACAGATCCAGAAGATTCGTTCGCCGTCTTCGCCTGCCCCGCAGATCCGAAAAAACCTTTGAGTTCGTCGGCGCTTTCGATTTCTACTAAAATGTCTATAAGTCTTATAACCACATTCAATCCTGTCAATGGTGTTGGGTCAATTCTTAGTAAGATTTCTGTCGCTTCTTCTTTATGTTTTTTTAGAATTTCTTTTGCGATAATTACTTTTGGCTTACCAGAATTATAGATTGTTGCGATATCTTTATCTGCAACAATTTTTGTTATGGGCTCGATTAAATCGGCCCATAACTCTATAGCTTCATCGCCCTTATAATCTGAAAATTTCTTCATGATGTTACCTCCGCTTTATTAAATTATATTTACGCGCCCTGAACAACTGTGTCTTTACCTTCTCTGATGTAGATTTCGTAAGGAACAGTGTCCTGTGCATCCATTGAATAATGGCCTGTGAATTCAAATGAAAAAGTTCCTTTCGCTTTATCATTTGTCTTAATCTGGAATCCTGATGTATTCATCGCGTTCATAACGTGAATTGCAAGATATCCTGCGTTTTCACCTGTGTTCACATCTGAATAGTCACCAACGAACCAAACGTCGATGAAATCTTTCTTTAACAGGTCGTTACGAGGGATGATATGTTCTGGATTATCAGGATCAATATCTGATGCGGCTGTCAATGTCTTAGCTAATGCTGGGCTCACTGAAACGAATGTACCACTTAATTTTACTTCGTGGTTATCTAATTTCTTAAGCTCGAGCATATTCTTAGGACAATTGTCGATATCTTCGCCGTAGTCGCTTGTATTGATTGTATCACCAAAACTAATACCACCAGTTGTTGCACCGAATAAGCCTTCAACCTCGCCTGATTCAGGTGTAAAATTTGTACATAAAATACCAGCGTTTAACTGTAACTGTTTGAAGGTCTCCTCTGGAATTCTTGTATATTTCATTTTTACTTCCTCCTTATCTTAGGAATTCTATATTTACGTTTAAAGCAATTCGTCTGACTTTGTCGTCAGTTGATTCAGACATTCTGTTCGCCCATGGCGTTCCACGTTTGATCCAAATACCGCCATCGTCTGTTATAGTAATTATACCACCTCTGCCAATAAATGTCGATATCTCTTCTTGTTTTTCTGTGATTTCTTTCCAACTCGAACTCCTGTACCACAATGATGCGGACACGGTCCTATCGCTGCCAAAATAATCGTTCACAGTTTCATAGGTGATATATGGCATTTTAGCATCATCCGGCACAGTATTTTCATCGTATGCCGGTAGATCAAACCCGGACCAGAATGCGTGTATTCTTTGTTCTACATTCATTTCTGTTCCTCCTTAATCCGGAAGTGTCCACTCCTCTGCGCTAACTTGGCGCATATCAAGTGCTGCACTTTTTGGCGTTAATACGTCATCACCATCAGATGTTACTCTGAAAATCTTCTGATCTCTGTTTCTGATAAACACATCATGATATTGCAGATTCATAGCTCTTGGTGTTGTTATTGTATAAATATCCTTTACGCCTTGTTTCTGTGCTATTCTCGATTGAATCGAATTATTAACAACAGCGGCTGCCTGGAATTCAACACCTTCTTCATAAACCTGTTTATATCCACCGTATCCATCTGCAATAGTTTTCTTATTTAATATTGTACATGTCTCTAATGCATCTGATAATAAACTCATAGTCGAACCCTCCTATAATTGTTTAATCGTGATGCGTAAACATTCATCCAACCATTGCTTAATGATCCATCAGATCCTGTTGATCCTTTTGTGTAACTATAACCACCAAAACTCTCGCTTGCAAATGGCGACATCGCAGCACTATCTGCTGCTCCGTTCTTTTTCTGCCATTCTTCAATTTCCGTGACTAATGCAAGAAAATCTGCCGGGATCGACATTTCCCAGATCGCTCCTTCGAATGTTGTTTCGTCCTGCAGATCATTATCCGACAGCTTGTGAACACCATCGTTCTTTCTGCTGCCCATTATACAAATGTAGTCTGTTTTGAAATCAATTGACGGCGTGATCTGTCCATCTGTAATAGAATAATCGCCGAAATGCTTATCAACATCATATGTGAAAAAGTTTTTAATATGTCTGCATATTTCTGTGATCATTTTATTTCGCCGTCCTTTCTATTTATTCTTCAACTTCCGTTTCTGATTTTTCCACATTTAAACTCTCAATGAGCGGTCTGCCAATTTTGTTATCACTGCCTGATAACTCTTCGATTCTGGCTTTGCTCACTCTGCGTTTATCGTTGCGGGGGAAATCGTCCCCCGGCTGATAAACATGTTTATTATCTTGTAAATCAGCAAACGGATAAATAACTTTATATTTAACCATTGCTATCACCTCTTATGCCTTCCTGCGTGATGGCTTAGCCTTGGGTGCCTCCACTGCTTCAACAATAGGTGCATCAGCGGCAGCTTTTGTTTCTGCCGCTGTTTCATCTATTTTCCATCCCGACTGTACAAAGGCTTCGACATGATTTTCGTTTTCAAGGTTGATAACCTGTCCGTCTTTAACTAATCTCATATCATCGCCCTCCATATCTTATACGTAGCAGAATAATGTTGCAATCTCTTCTGGATTAACAACCTTTGCACCGTATACGTGAAGACCTTTAACAGCATCTGCGAAACGACCTTCTGGTCTGTATGCTTCAGTCTTAACGATCTGCTCTGCGTATGTAGTAGCAGTATCAACTGATGCTGTAAGTGTCCAATAATCCTGTGTTCCGCCAGTAGTAAATACTGCGTTGTTTGTTTCGTAAACGTCGAAACCTGCGATCTTACCAACAAGTCCGTTTACAACAGCTGATTCTGCAACACCTGCGTTCAATGTGATGAACTGAGGGCACTGAAGAAGAACTGCATAAACTTCTGGTGAAACATCAAGCTTTCTGCCGATTGTTGGAACATTTGCCTTATCGAGCTTTGTTCTTAATTCAACAAGATTTGCATAGATGTTTGCTGCTGTAAGCTGAATAGGTGATGCTGCAGATCCCACATAATTCTTAGAATCGCCGCCTGCTGCCATTAATCCGAAGATATATGCATCAGAAACGTCTGCTAATGCATATGCTGCACGTCCCATTGCTGTATCCATTACATCACCTGCAACCTGTGCTGCGTCAACGTCATCTAACTGGAAGTTAAAATATTTTGACTGTGTGATCTGTAATGTTGTGTCTGTTGTTGAAAGATCATCTGGTGCAGCAATGTTTGTGTTCTTTGTGTAGTTCTTAACAGTGATAGCACCGATCTTACCGATGTGTACTGTGTCGCCTACGTCCTTGATCTCACCTTCGTAATCACGATTAACGAATGCTGCTGCAACATGTGCTTTCTCTAAATTGTATAAAAGTCTTGCGTTCCATAATTCTGGAATAAATGATGTAACTGCCATTGTCTTATCCTCCTTGGCTTAATTGTTTTTTAAGGATGCTTGAATAGCTTCCCAGTTATCGTTGATCTCTTTGGTTGACATCTTTTTGATATCATCCGCTGTATATGCTTTTGTGGCATTATTTGCTGGTGGATTTGATGTCTGTGCGCCCTGTTGCTGTGTTGTCACAATAAAATCAGCCCATTCTGTTTTGATTGATTCGGTTAATGCTTCGGCATCTTTGATCTTACCTGTTTCATCTAATTCCACATCATCAATCTTAGTTGCAGAAACCTTTAAAACAGAATCGATGCGCTTTTCTGAAACGCCAGCGTCTTTCAATAACTGCTTGTATGCGCTTTCTTTTGACGCCCTTGTTTCCTTTTCGTTAATCCCTGTCTTGTAATCGTCGTATTCTTCCTTCAACGCGTCATACTTGACTTTCCAACTATCGTTATCATTGTTTTCGGCAGCAGCCTTCATTGTTTCGAGTTCTTTCTTCACATTTGGAAGCTCCTCCGCGTCTTTTTTGTAATCATCGCGCTCTGTCTTTAATGCATTTATTGTTTCAACATGTGCTTCGATGATTTCGTCAATTTTGTCGGCTTCAATGCCGAGTGCTGATAAAAATTTTCTTGTTAATGCCATAATATTATCTCCTTTGCTTCGTTGACTTTACTTTGTCACTAGATAGTTTTTAGAGGGTCGTTCTTTGCCCTCTCTTGTATTTTACAACCACGATCACTAAATGTCAATAATTTTTGTATCAAAATCTTTTAACGAACGTGGCTGTGTATGATCACATGCATGATGTAGTATTTTGGCCGAAAATAAAACTCTTCTATATATATTATTTTTTTTATATACTTTTTATTTTTTAGTAAAATACTACACAAAAAATATAAAATATAGTAATAAAAAATTGAAAAGTGCTAGGCGTTCTAGCGTTTTTGTGGTCTTTGTAACGATGTATGATCATACACGATCCTTCATCATCCAAGAGCTGATTTCAACCCCTGTTCAATGATATTTTCATATTCGCTAACATGATCTTGTAACGCGTCTCGTAAAAAATGCGCTTTACCTGTTGTGTGTTTCATATCTTTTAGCTCCACGGCCGGTGCATATTCCACATTACTTCCTATATAAACAGCGTTGCCATCAGTCTCGTGCGTAATGCTGTTACGAAGGCGGCCCGTATCTACTGGACAATTTTCTTTCGCATATGTTTCAGCCTGTAATCCAATTGCTGTGAGAATTGAATCGACCTGCGAATCTGTTAGTTTTTTAATTTCATCAGCATGGCTTGTTATTGTTACAGAACTTGTTACTGCCATTTTTATTCACCTCTCTTCTTCGGTTTTTCGACAGTATTTGCTTCAAATCCGATAATTCTTGTGGTCATCGTGCAACGACAATTGTACACCTCTGCAGCGTCACCTCTGTAATCACCTGGGTACATCAATCCGTTACTAAATGTGTCTTCTAAATCCTGTTCCTCGCCGTCCATATTTCTGTGACTATCTCTTGTACGATTGTCGCCTGTTGACATCCACACTTTCTTCATCTTGACGCCTTTTTTAGCAGCGTCTCTATAAGTATACATGCGTCCTTCGTTTTCGGCTCCTGTCGTCATTGTTCTCGCATTTCGTACAGCGGCTGCTTCATTTGTATCAGTTACGCTTTGTAATCGACGTGCGATTGTTTTTATATCTTCGCCTTGTAATATTCCTTGCATCAATTGGCTATTAATTTGTTTCTTATTCCATGCAACATCTTTTGGAACATCGACTTTTTTAGCTGGCAACCTTAAATCACCATTTTTAACCAACATTGCAACAGTTCCTTCGTCAACCATATCGAAACGAATTCCGCTCACCTGGCCTTCAATATTCTTGCCTTCTTCGTTCACAGTTGATGAATAGATTTTTGGCATGCGGCCATTCACATATTCAACGGCTCTCTGATTTGCTTTCGAAAAGCCTTCGGCTGTTTGCTGAACCATATTTCTGTAACGATCGTTGTTAAAAGCTTTGTTTTTCTCCCATTGATCGAACGCTTCTTCAAGAGCGGCCATTTCTTTTTCTGATGCACCTGATTTTTCAAGCTGTTCTAATTTCTTATAAAATTCTTGCTCCTTAGCAGCCATTTTTTCCATGTATGCATCCCATTTTTTAGACAATTCTTTATGAGCCGTCGCATACATCTCTTTTAATTTTTTTTCAATATCTGTTAATTCAATTTCTGCTGATGTCATTTCGAATGCTCCTTTTTAATTTTAGCCCCGACCATTTGTAACGATCGGGGCCGTTTATTTATACTTCCCGATATACAGATGAAGTGTGGTAAGAGTCATATCCTACTGACCATCCTGCTCTAAAGGCATCACCACTTAATTTTACGCCTTTTCCACCTATATACAGTGTATTATATAGTGTGTTGTATGAAATAGGTAATGTTATAAAAATTGATGGTTGGCCGAACAAACTATTGCTTGCCAAGCTAAATACAATACAGTCATTTATAGACGTACCATTATTAGCTTCAGGTATGTTTCTTATAGACTCTAAATCTATAATCTTTACACTCTTTAATAGGTAGTTATCATTTACGTATACATATAGTACAAACATTAATCTTTTGTCTTCTGGATTGAGTGTGATAGAATATTGGGTTTCTGTATTACCTGTAAAATCTCTTATTTTGGACCATGTTCCGCCGCCGCCTCCGCCGCCTGCTGCAGAAATCACATCATTTTCAATTGTGATATTGTTACCGGCTGTTAACTTTTTCTGGTACGCGGTCAGATCATTGTGTGTCACAATTTCAACCTTATACCAATCAGCATGATCTTCCCAGTCGATTCGATAGTCCACAAGATATTCTGTATCATGGATTCCTCTGATGTTACAATATCCGTAATGCACTTCTGTTCCGCTTGTTGTCTTGGTCATGTAAAGACCGTTGAAACTACAATATGCGTTGATGTCGCTATTGTAGAAGAATCCGCTTACTTCTACGCCGGCGTTCTCAACAACCTTTGCAAGAACCTGTGCCTCTGTCAACGGTGTATCAATTAATGTATTCACAACGCCTTGTGCATCAGCACCTTTTTGACCTGCTGGAATACCGAAGTTCAATATTGCTGCTGTTGGTGATCCCACATTCTCAACTGTTGGCTGGCTGCCTGCTGGAAGCTGTGTCGCTGTTCCGATGCTAATTGTTGCATCAGCCCCTGGATTGCCGTTGCTTCCTGCTGGAATACCTATGTTAAACACTGCTGCATTTTCTGTTCCAACGTTCTCAACTGTTGCCTGGCTTCCTGGTGTAAGTGTTGTAACAGCACCTATACGAACTGTTGCTGCTTTTCCGTCATCACCTTTGATTGATTCTCCTGGTTGACCGGCTGGAATACCTACATTGAAAACTGCTTCTGTTTGTGATCCCACGTTCTCGAATGTTACCTGGCTTCCTGGCTCAAGTGTTGTAACGCGGCCTACTTGCATTTTTGGACTTATTCCGTTTTCTCCATCTCGTCCTCTTGGAATACCGACGTTCACAATTGCATTGTGTTCATCTCCAACATTTTCAAATGTTGCCTGGCTTCCTGGTTCAAGTGTTGTAACTTCTCCAATTTGAATTGTGGCTGCATTTCCTGGATCACCTTTTATTGAATCACCTTTTTCGCCGTCTTTTCCATCTTTTCCTTTTGGAATTTGAAAATTGAAAATCGCTGCGGCTTCTGTTCCTACGTTCGTAACAGATGCTGGCTGATCTGATTCAACTGTTGTAACTGTTCCCACATTTACTGTTGCAGATTTTCCATCCTCGCCGTCTTCTCCGTCTTCTCCGTCTCTTCCTTTTGGAATTCCGAATACAAGTCTTATGTTTTCCCTGTCACCGATATTCTGCACGTATGCTGGGGTTCCAGGATCTAATGTAACAACGTTTGCAACTTCAATTGTTAATCCGCCGTCGAATCCTCTTGGGATATAAAAATCAAGAATCGCTTCGTTCTCTGTTCCGCTGTTCTCAACTCTTGCTTGCTCGTTTGCATCGATTGTTGTAACAGATCCCACAATGATAGTAGCTGCTGCTCCATCATCGCCTTTGTCTCCGTCTCCGCCTTTTTCTCCATCCTGGCCGCGTCTGATGGTCATCTCTGTTGACTGTTGCTTTCCTTTATCGTTTACCCACAATAGTTCAACGACTGTATTTCCATCTTCGTCATAATGCTGATCGCCAACTTGACAAGAGGCGCCTTTCACTGCACCAAATTGTTCAGCCGTTTCGTTTGTATACTTTTTGGCTAAAGCTAATATTTTGAAATCCATTGTTAACACCTCCGATTACTGCTCAATCCATCTTTTATTCTCTTCATCAAACATGAACACCTTCTGTGTGTCCATCTCATAAAATGTTGAACCATTTTGTATAGCTTCGTCATCTGGTTTTGTATCAGTTGACAATCCATAAATATCCATGATCTGTCTCTGATATCTGTTTGTTTTAGCATCGTTGAAAGTTACCATTTTTATCCCTCCTTCATGGGTACATTATAAAATAGAATATTATCTCATAACCTGCGATTACTTCCGACAGGATCAATAATATATGAATTAATAATTGTTTCTTTGTTATGTGTTCATATTTAACAAGCATTATAAAACATGCAATAAGCGCCATAATATAAATTATGGCCGCTATTTTAATCGACTGTATCATCATCCGTTTCGTCCTCATTCACATCATCATCTTCGACTTGTTTATATCTTTCTGCTTCTTCTTTTGTAACATTTTTCACAATGCTATCGATTTCATCTGGTGATAAAAATGGAAGATGCTTCAATATTGTCTTATTGTCTAAATATTGTGCTGCTGCCAGGATCATTGTTGTTTCTTCTGTCTGATTTACGATCTTTGATCGTTTAAACGTTGGCTCGTCTTCGATTCCGAGTAAGTCTAATAATCCTTGTATGAAATCATCAACGCAATATTCGAACTGATCTGTCTTATTATTCAAAGGCTCATATGCTGCGTTGATCGCTGTTGCTGTAACATTACCTGATGCGACCTGATTTACATTTAACGCCATTGCGTCGTTGTACATGTCATTTTCAAGTCTTGTCAAATATGTTTCACGGCTTTGATATGGAACTTCTAATGTATGAGCTGTTGCTTTTGCTCCGTCTCCGCCGTCAACAACTGCTGCCTTAACTGTTTTCATTCTTTCAATGAATTTTGCAAGGTCAATGTCATCCATTCCACCTGCGTTCTCAAGTGTCCAATAGATCATTGATGCGTCATCTAAATCATTTGCGAATCCTGATTTGATCAGATCGTATGCGTCGATTTCGCTCTTCAATCCTACAAGCTCGCTCTGATGTAATGGGTTTCCCCATAATGGAACGATCGGGAATCCTGGATAATTGTCTCCGTCGAATATTTCTGTTCCATCGGCTGCACTTGTCTTCACAATTTGGATGTATGATCTCTTTGGCTTCAGGACGCTCATGTTGTCATTTTTCTTTTTGATGTAGTCAGTATAACCATCAATTTCATACAATGTTGCTCTTAATGGTTTATTGACATCAATCTGCCAGAATCTGATTCCTGCCATCAGCGCTCCTGTTTCTTCATCCCATAATGGCACGAACTCTGTTAATTTAAAAACATCAACATGATTCATGTTCAGGAATCCGAATGCGACGCCTGCTGTTAACGCATATTTTCCGGCCTTCTGTAATGCAGTGTCGAAACTGCCGCCGCCTAATGCGTCTTTTGTTCCGTCGTTGTTAAATGTAACGCCGTTTCCTAATAAGTATTGGTTCTCCTGGGTAATAAAACGCTCGAAAAAATTTGAAGCACATTTATGATTTGCTGTAAAATTATCTGGTATTGCTTTACCACTCATTGTGTACAGTAATTTCTGAAATTTCATTATGGCTGTATTCTGCTGTCTGCTGTACGCTTCACCGTCAACAGCCCATCTGTACATGCTTGTTGCTTTGTGCTCATTGATTGCGTCAAGAATAAACGCTTCACGACTTTTTTCGTTTATCCCGGCGTCAAGTAAATCTTGATATGTCTTCATTGATTACCTCCTTAATTCCACAACGGCTTATATTCGTCGTTGTCCTGCTTGTTGCCCATTGCACGGATCAAACTTGCTAACGAGTCAGGGCAATCGTCGTGTTCTGCGTTCTCGTTATAATCACAAATTTGATTAATGTAATCTTCGTCGGTGCCTTGTACGAATATTATATCGTTCCACGCATATTTTAAATAGCTTGTTATTTTGAGATATTTATTCATATTCTCATGATATAGTATAACACGTTCGCCCTTTTGTTTCAATTCTTTCGCTAAAAATCCTTTATCAGCGTTCTTTTCATTATATATTTTACCCGCCATATACTGTTTTCTTATTTCTATTATATCATCTTCCACATCTTCAATGTGTTTACGCCAGCATTTTCCTAATACATAAATCTTTCCATCGTGCTTCTTTGCTATTGTGAACGCTGTCCAGTCGCTTCCGTCATATGCTGCATCGACATGTGCAAGACCTTGCTCAACTAATGCTGGATCTGCTCCTGTTTCTGGGTCCGTAAATATTACGTCTTCTGCGGCCACATGTCTTAATTCGTAGTTGGCTGCAAATAATGATGCGGTCATGTTTCTTTTTATTGCTACAAGCTCTTCATCTGTTATGAGCCCGGTGCTGTAACAATCGCGCTTCTCTGGATTTGGCATTATAGTGAAACAATCATCCTTGTGCCATGGCGTTCCGGTGTTGTAAATACGGCCGCCCCTGTTTTTAATGTTTTGTAATTCCTGATAAACGATCTTTGTTCTGTCTCTTTCAGCTTTACTAATTCTGTCTTTGACATTGACAATATCATCCGTAAATATTTTGTCAAAATGCTTACCTGTCAATGATCCGCCCATACCTACACCAACGAGCTGATTTGTACCTTTTGCATCTGTTGTAAGATTCGTATGCACTTCTGTTGTGCTTGCAACAGTTAACTTCAGGTTGATCCCGTATATTACCATAACGAAATATAATGTGTGCGGATCCTGCAGTATTTTCTGCACCTGCTTTATAACTTCTTTTACGTCGTCGTCTGTTTTACGCATGAACATTGTACGATAATTTGGCAGCAGTATTACAATAATTGACAAGGCAATCGACACACATGTTGTCTTGTAAGATCCTCTGTGTGCCTGTAATGTCTTGTCATCTTCGCCTTTTATCATATCGATTATCCATTCATTATGAATATCACCTAATTTATCGAATCCGATCATATTTCCGAATTTGGCTGGCTGCGTTATCAGGAAGTTTATTGCTTGTTCTCTTGTCATTTTGTTCCTTCACCGCCTTCTGTCCATATTATGATCTTCTTGCAATGATTACATTTACATTGATGTGTGTCTATTGCCATGCGACAATTTCCACATAAATATTCATCCCAGTCTTTATCATATAATGGTTTTGTTGTATCATTATTGTTCATATTCCCACACATAACCTCCTGCTGTTTTGACTTTACCGCTAATACATTTACTTATATTGCTTCCGTCAATACCGAGGGCCTCTGATGCTTCAACTGCTGTTTTAAATCTGTATAATACTTCACCTGTATTTTTATCTTTACATAGTAACGGATGTGCTGCGTTGTCTGGCATTCCAATTACTAAGCTTTCAACTTCGTCAATAACACTCTGTTCAATTTCTGCTATAACAACTTTATCAACAGGTCTCTGTCCGGCTGTATCTCTTATTACTTCGAATGCTTTGATATCACCTTCGATCGCTTTCTTGAATAGCTTTGTTGATATAGCTTCGGCGCCTGTCATCACTGTTCCATCTTTTGCTGTAATCTCTTGTTCCAACAATGCGATGCAGGCTTCTCTTAATTCTCTTTTTTTACGTTTTGCAACACCAGAGGCTATGCCGCCCCTGGATGATTCTTCTCTTGTTAATTTATGTCCACCTGGAATAAGGTTCTGTTCATTTGCCATTATCTTTCTCCTCCATTTCGTCTAAATATACTTTTGCATACATTTTAGATCCAGCCATTATGCATTGACTTATTGTCGCAGGTCTAACGCCGATTTGTTCTGCAAGCTCTTTTACTGTATCACCGTATGCTTCTACCAAATATGGATAATCTTTCGAATATTTCACATACATATGAGGTTGCTCTTTCATATCATTATATCACCTCTTTTTTATCTGTGAATTTAATATCGAAACTTTGATATATCGCATTACCTAATGCTTGCACCAATGTTTCATCGTTGGCCAGATCGTTGAAGCCGAGATGTACGAATATTCCATGCACCATTTCGTGACATAATGTCTCTTTTTTATTTTCTTTCGTCATGTCTTTATTTATTTTTATTTCGCACTTTTTATAATCGATCTGGCCAAAATGACAATCAATGTCGAATGTATCTGTTACTTCCACTATTTTATGTGGAACACCACAAATGTTAACCTTCATTATACCACACCCCCATTATAACTTCACAGCTTTTTGTCCTGTCATGTCTTCCCATCTTTTGATTATTACATCCACATAATGCGGATCATATTCCATCATATAACATGTACGATTGATCTGCTCGCATGCAACTAATGTTGTACCACTTCCGCCAAATAAATCTAAAACAATTTCATCTGGTCTGCTGCTGTTACGAATTTGTCTGCTGATTAATTTCACAGGTTTCATAGTTGGATGTAATTCTGATTTAGAAGGACGATCCTCATGTATAGCTGTTGTAGGTATATTATCAGAGAATATTTCTGATAATACTTCAATCAGTTCTTCTTTTTTCATCTTAGTGAAATCTAATTGATCTTCAAATATTGTAGTTTCATTTCTAACATCTATAAAATAATGAGCTGCTCCATCTTTCCATCCATATAAACATGGTTCATGTTTCCATTGATAATCTTGTCGTCCCATCATTATTCTGTTCTTTACCCATATTAATTCCTGTCTAACAGAAAGATCATTATTCATGAGTGCAGTTTCAAAATTAACATGTTCTCTTGATGCAAACCATATATAAAAAGATCCACCGGGTTTAAGACTGTTTTTCATGTTTGCAAATGTATCTGTCAAGAATGATAAAAATTCATAAGACGACATAACATCGTTTTGTATTCTTCTATTATCACCATGGTTGAAATCATTCTGTGTATTCGGATTATGATTACCTTCATAAGCAACATTATATGGTGGATCCGTAACGCACATGTCAGCCTGTTTTCCGTTCATTAATGTCGTTACATCATTTGCGTCTGTGCTGTCTCCACACATTAATCTGTGACGTCCTAATTGATAAACATCTCCTCTTTTGCTAACAGCAACATCTTTTACTGGAGGGACATCGACTTCTTTTGTTTCCATTGGATCATCATATGTTGGAATTTCTATGTCTCCAAACGACACATCGAATTCTTGCATATCAAGATCTTTTAATTCTTGTTCCAGCATTTCGAAATCCCATTGACTCAACTCAGCTGTTTTATTGTGCATAATACCATATGCTCGCCTGTCTTCATCGCTCATATGATCTAAACGAATACATGGAACTGTTTCAAGTCCTAATTTCTTAGCAGCCATTAAACGACCGTGTCCTTCAACAATCACATTATGATCTGACCATATACCAATAGGATCAGAAAATCCGAATCTGTTTATTGATTTAACAATTTCATCAACGTCTTCTTTTCCATGTTTGCGAGTATTATTTGCGTAATTCTCTAACGCATCAACCGGTAAATATTCAATCTTTAATTCCATAATGTACATCCTTTCTATTATAATTCGCCATCAACAACCATTTGTAATATATCATGAACAGTTATTGTATTGCTTCCTTCTAAATTTAAAACACCTGTATCTTCTGAATCTTTTACACGTCGCCATAATTCTTCATTACGACGTTGTGTTTCGTTATAATTCATGCTTTCATAATAATCAATATCTGATTCATAATATATGTCATCTTCATCATTAAATATATTATAATTTGATCCCATAACATATTAATCATACAATTTTATTATTAAAACGTACTGTCGCTATCGTCGCATAAGGACCATATATAAATACTAATTATCAAAGTTATAATCACAATCAATACGTCCATTTGTATGTCCTCCTTGAATATATATTACCATGATTTACCAATTTATACAAGTAAAAAGAGGGATATGATCCCTCTTTTCAAATGTTATTTCTAGGCTGTCTTCTGTATTTCTTATCTATATTTGCTTTTGCTGTATTTAATTTTGCTTGCATTATCTGCAGATCTTTTGGATTAAATCCTTGCGGCTGCATAGGCTTTATTGCAAGCTGCTTTATATTCTCTTCGATATCATTGAACATGCTTGCGAATACATCCGCAACACTGATAACTGCATCTGTGATTTTCTGAACGAACACTTGCATCTCTATGCTGTTCATCATCTGCTTTCTTTTATTTTCTAAATAATCAATATCTGATTCATAATATACATCATCTTCATCATCATAAACTGTGTATTCAACCATAATATATACCTCCTATTTAAGATCGTCATCTGATTCATAATAAAACGGTGTTGGTGGCATTTGCTCTCCGTTGTAATTATTCACTTCTTCATTACAGAATATAATTGTGGATCCACTTTCGTATCTATGCCATCCTGGATGTCTTTTTCTAAAATCTTCCATTTCCACAACTTCTAATTCTCTATCGAATGAAACTCTCCATGTTGTTCTAATTGTACTCATTATTCATCGCCTCCATTTTTATATGTTGTTTATATGGCACAGGCTTTTTTTAATATTAAACCTGTACCATTGTATTATTAATTTTTAAATTCATCAATGTTATATTGTCTTGTTCTGAACTGTTGACCATATTCTGTGAACTTAATCTTTGCATAATAGATTCCCTTTCCGTTTCGTCCTTTTTCTGGAAGCTTCTTCTGTGCTTCCACAAAGAACTTCTTGCTGCTCATTTCATATTCGTTGTTCTGTTTAGCCCATTTGCTATACACTGCGAATATATCGCTTGCAATAAGTTTTTCATCGCTGGTGTAATCTATTTCAATACATTGTTCAATGAAGCTTCCTACAAGATCCATTTCGTTCTTGTATTCCTTTGTAGCTTCTGCAACGCATGCTGGCTCTGTCAATCCTTCTTTTTGCCATTTGATGCAACCTTCAACAGCCCATGCTAATATCTGAGGGAATTCCTGTCTTAATTTAAATTTAAGATTTTTATCAACTTTATCTTTTGGTATATTGACTTCAAATGGTATAAGCTTGATTCTTCTCCAAATACCAAAATCTGTTCCTCTGATTGTTGGCTTATGATTTGTAGCAACCCAGATCTTAAACTCTGGTGTATACTCGAATTCATCACCATATAAGAATCTACATGTTACTTTTGAACCACCTGTTAACTGCTTGATCAAACCTTCATTCAATCTCATTCCTTCTGTTGGCTCTTCACATGTTACGAATCTTGCACTCTTCAATCTTGCGATATCACTATTTGCTCCGCCGCCGCTGCTTCCGAGTCTACTCTGAACCATTAATGTATCAGGCTGCGTATTGCTTGCATATGATCCCATCATATCGGCGATTGTATCAAGAAATGTTGATTTACCATTGTTTCCCATACCATATAAGAAAAATGTACATTGTTCTTGATTGCTTCCGCTTATACTATATCCGATACATTTCTGAATATAATCAATAAGATCCTGATTATTATTTGTAACATCGTTTAAAAACTTCAACCATAATGTTGGTGTTTTATGCTTTTCATCATATTCTGCATCACTGATCTTTGATTGCATTAATGAAGCATCATGTGGCATTAATTCGCCGTTACGTAAATTGATTACGCCATTTTGTACATTAACATAATCAGTATATGCATCAAATTCATCTGGACTTGCTGGTATATTATCCAAATGCTGGCACTCTTTGATCATGGCTTCTTTACCACTGCTGCTTGCTGTTCTATTAGCAAATTTAAGTGCTTTCTCTTGTGTCTTTGGATCAGCAATTGTCCATGCTTCTTTCTTCATATCTTCCACAATATCATCAGCGAGCTTTTTGATTTCACCCATATCATCTATAATCCATTGCTTACCGGTCCAAAACATCCATTTCTTTCTATTGTATGAATACTTGATAACCTTACCAAATTTATCGGCTAATCTATGAGCATTTCCTGTGTCAGTCTGATCATACTGTTTTGATGCGTCTACAGCTCCGTTTCTTGTTATTGTGATTTCAGCATCATCATCATATTTTCCAGGGCTGTACACCTCTGTACATGCTGCGCATGCTTTCTGTAATGTGCCTTCGCCGTAAGAATATCTTCCGCGCATTTGATTCCATTTGTCACGCATAAGGCCGCTATTTCTAAATATTCTATCCATCTGTTCTTTATTGCATCCTGTCCAAAATGCAAGCTGATTACATAATGCAAGATCTGCTTCTGATTGTGATGGGTAAAGGCTCTGCCAATCACCTTCGTATAACATTTGGAACAATGTTCCTGATTTACAATTTGTTGCTTTTTCTATAACCTCGTCATCTTCGAGATCTACAACAACGTTTTTACATTCTGAAACTGTTGCTGTTGGAACAGCTGCTGGTAAATATTTGCTATGAAGTATTTTTATACTTTCTGTACAATCTTTTACTTCATCATACGATGCGTTGTATAAATTACCTGTACAGATGAAATATCTTCCATTCTGGTACATTTCTACACCGCCGCGTCTTCTTGCTCCTTCTGGAAGCTTTCCTCTGCATATGATGTGAATTCCTGTTCCGCTTTTGCTTATTTCTGTATAACTCTGTAATGTCTCTACAAATTCGTTGCAGAAGTCCACATTATCGATGCAATGATCAATATCAACTCCGAAATAAGGTGGCGCAAACATGAATCCGATTCCATCAAAATTATATGTTTCGCAAGCACTAATTGCTTCGTCGAATGTTCCCCATGTAGCAGGATTGTTACTCATTGCATTTGCGCCTGTATGAGGATTTCTTGGAACCTTATCTGCTCCAACCCAGCAAACGAATTGTTTTGTCTTTTTAAGTTCCTCAGGGAACTGATTATATTTTGTTTCGAATTCAGCCTTTATCATAACCTTTTTACCTCACTATCATTTAATCTTCACATCTTAATCTTTTTATTTCTGATTCCATCACGATCCATCTGTTTGTCCCAGCAATCTTTGTTGCTTTCATTGTTCCATTTGTGATCCACTGTCTCACCGTTCGAACCTTTACGCCTAACAACTCTGCTGCCTGTATTAAATTATATGCTTTTTCCATGTGTATTACCTCCTTGTATTATGTATTATACATTATATGTTATTATATGTCAATATATGTTAATAACTTTTTTTTTATTTATTTCTTATTCTTTCTATGTGATTGTATAGCACCGCGGCTTGATCTGTATTTAATATGTCTAAATCCTCTAAAAGACTTATACGAGCCCTTGCCCATATGATCACATCAAAATCATTATTTTGTACACTCATGATTCTATTCACTTCGTGTCTTATCATACTATCAGAAATAACAGCCATAGTAAATACCCTCCTTTAAATTTTAATATGTGTTGTGTACTTATAGATGTATGCAACTGCTAATCCATCGGCTGCATTTAACGCCTCAATAGCTCTCTCACGGCTTCTATAATTGTGACCATATTTTTCTATTAACTCATTTGTTAAAACTCCACTATCACTAGAAGCAGCGCCTTCAGCCTGTATTATTAATGCTATTATGTGGCCAATATGTCTCATTACTATTCGACCATATTTATCATAATTTTTAGCTATGCGATATGTTGATTCATCATTATCTTTTCTAATATTACCGATCAACTCTCGTCTTTCTTCATTTGTTGTTATTTTAAATTGTGCCATATAATTTCACCTCTTCATTATCAGTGTTTTCATCTTTATTATTTTCAATTGATGTTCTTGCATCTATTGCTGCAAGTGCTGTTTCTGTTGATTTTCTCATTTCATATAAATATGCTTCGTAATCGTTCATCATGATATACCCTTTCTGCCGTCGTAACCTCCGTGGCGGGAATTTGTTTTATGCTATTTCTGGAACTACGTTATCGATTCCGTATGCATCAACCTCTAACAATGCGATGCATTTTTCGTTGCTATGTACCATGAGGCCGTAACCTTCATTGTACAACATTGATGTTTCGAATTCATCTTCGAATGCGTTTACTCTGTTGATCATTTCATATTCATTAGCCATGTTTTTGTACCTCCATATAATTGTTGTTTATCTTTAATAGTATATTACACTATATGTCACTATATGTCAATACAAATTGTAAAAAAAATTATTTTTTTTCTTTACTGGCTTCATATTTCTCTAAATTTGCAACGCATTGTAGAACATAACCTGCATTATAACCTGCGTGCTGCAAACGTTTTTTAACCATTTCAGGATCAGTTCCCCATTCACCATTTAAAACATCTCGTGCAACTTTTGTAACTGGTTTCATTTCCATCTGATGTGATTTCTCAACGTCACAAATATCTTTAACAACAGCATCTACTTTCTCTTTACTATCAACCACAATTACTTCAGCTTCATGTCTGCGAAGCTCGTCCATTTTTGCGATCTGCAGCTCTCTTGGTTTTCCGCCTGGTCGTTTTAATTCAACGAATATGTAACGGCCATGCTTCAATAATAATCTATCTGGAATGCCGTTCATTCCTGTGTTCTTTAAACAGAACACATCGTGCTTCTTACATTGTGATATTAAATACTTTTCAATTGTGCTTTCTAATACTTTGTTTGTTGTTGTAGCCATTTTCCTGTCCCTCCTGATAATCTCTCATTTTGTAAACTGCCATAAATGCACATGCTAATAACATGTTCAATGCTGATAATATAAGTGTTATTATACACAGTATCAATTGTAGTATCATGTTCTATCCTTTCTCGATTAATAATCGAATTTTAGCCGCTGTTAATTTTGAAGGCGATTGTATGCCGTTTTCTACGCTGTACCATGTTTGTGACGATATTCCACATAACTTAGCACATTCTTTTTGTGTCAGATCTTTGATTGCTCTGTACTCAATCATTTGTTCCTGTAATGTTTTGTTTCCCATGATTATTTTACCTCCTTTACTTATTAATTAGATCAAATATTGTAACAGGCGTATAGTCTGTTATTTTAACAGCTTTTTCTGTGTTTCTATTTGCACCTCTTGGCGGCAACACAATTGTTTCTTCAAAGTCTTCTATATGATCTTGTTCATTTTTTGGTATGAAGTATTTTACTTCATTCGTAACATATGATGCATTTCTTGATTCTACTGGCTCAATATATGCTGCGCCTATTTTACCAACCCAATTACTTAATACAAGATCAGTGCTGTCAATTCCGAAACTATCAAATATTGAATCTAACATCCTGGATGCTTTTTCTCTATTAGCGTCGCTTAACACTATGTAAACAACTGATGTATCAGAACATCCATTTATTTCAAGCGTCAATCTTATCATCGGATTTCTTGATCTACTAACTGCTTTACTCGCACCAATGATTCTAACTTTATATTCTCCGCTGTCAATATATTTTCTTTTCTTAGTCATTGTCATTGTAAACACCTTCTTTCATGAAATCATACTTTATACTTTTTTGAAACGCCATTTTGTATCATTGTTATTTCGCCATCATCCACATATATACAAGCATGCACGTTATTGTGTGATAGTATAACGTCATCTCTTGTAACGGCTGTAACCGGATATGGTGATCTTACTGTGTAAATACTTACAACCGGCATCGGAATTATAATTGCATCACCATTTGATGATTTAATTGTTGTGATTGTTTTTCCTTCATCATTCGAATCAATGTTGAACGATGTGACGTCAACTAATCTCACAATGTCATTCACTGTCGCCGCCGACCTTATAATTGCTGTAACTACTTTGTCTTTTGATTTAACCATTTTTTGTACCTCCTGTGTTATACTTTCTTTATACTACGTATTATAATGCCATATGTAATATATGTCAATACTTTTTTTTATTTTTATATATCACATTACTATATTTGTGTATGATTCTTATTTTTGTGTAGGATAAATAGTAAAAATAAAAAAGTATATAGAAAAATAAAATATATAGAAAGGTTTTGTAAAACGGCCTTAATCCTTCACTTCGTACACGATCCTTCACAGTTGATTGTGGATTTTGAAACTAAATGTAAAAATATGTTGACATATGAATATGTATGTGCTAATATATATTTAGAGTTAATCATTATTTAAATTTCCTCATATCCTTTACAATATTTTTTTTTAGACACGACCTACAAAAAAGCAACGGCCCCACGAGTTCAAGACTTCGTGAGGCCGCCGCTTTTTTTTGTGCGCTGAATAATAAAAAAGGTATAAAGGTACATCATGGCTCATTTACATGTTACTATATTTAAGCCTTTATGTCAATAATTTTCGATATCAACGATTCGTATTCTTTTGGATGTAACAGCTGAACCACATCCATATGTTCATCAAGTATTTTCAACAATTCGTAAACGTCAGCGCCTGCTGCCGCTTTCATGAAATCACTTGTTCCAATTTCTTTTGGTGCTGCTCCTAAATCTTTACGCATGTTGTGATCTCTAACAATATATAACCAGCTTAATTTCTGGCAATTTGCAAATGTTGTGTCTGATCGTTCCAATTCTTCTATTGATTTGTTTATTTCATCAATCTTCATTATTTTTCACCACGTAATTGTAATATCTCGATAATTTTTGTGAAGGTGCTGGACCATCGTCATCATACAAGAATGCTTCGGCCATGTCTGCATAAAATTCTACAGATCCCACACCATATTTCTGTGCAACGTCTGCATAATCTGAATATATCATGTTCATCGTTGCGTTCCAAATATAATCATCAACATCTTCTGGACGACCTACTCCATCTGTGTCGTTTATCGACCAATGCCCGCCTTTCGTTCCATCACTGTTGATCATGTGTTCACACCATGCTTTTGCATCTTCTCGTGTAAAATCAGCCATTGATTCCACAACATCGCTCAATGCTTTTATGTGTTCCCATGCTTCAACCATGCTATTAATAGCTTCTGCAGATCTTTGGCTTGCTGGCATTTCCATGTACTCTTTTATTCCGTCCGCTAATTTATCGAGATATTCATCAATGCATTCCTTAGATAAACACATAGCCTATACCTCCTTAAATCTTTTCTATTGCGATAGCTGCATTTGTTACGTTACCGGCAACGCCTGATATCGTCGCTGTAATGTCACTTTGACAATCGCAAGTATCTCTTACGATTGCATCTACGCTTAACGAATATGGCGATCCTGCGGCTGTTATCACTTGTGCTTTTGCACCAGGCACTACAACTCCATTCTTATATAATGTTAGCGTTGCTATACCATTTGCTGATGGATTTATTGTGATGTTTGATGCTATTCTGTAATAACCTGTGCCTTGTATAACTGGATTTGGACCATTCATTTTAATATTACAACCGAATCGTCTTACCACCTGTCCGTAATTTATATTTCCACCATCTGCCACAGCTTGTGACGATGTGTTTGCTGCATATAATGCTGATCTCATATCGTTTCCCTCCTTAATAAATAAGGGGCAACGCTTGTACGTCACCCCGTTAATAATACCGTGTCTATTGTGACGTACTAAATTGACTGGCAACATCCTGTATTGCAATTACAGAATGGTGATGCTCCTGCGTTATATGTGAGCTGGTTAGGATATCTAACAACGCCACATAATGCGCTCTGAAGCTCTAATTGATTGATTCTACCCTGAAGGGTTTCAATCTTATTCTGTGCTAATACATCAAGAATCTTCTGTGTATTTGCTGTGTCTGTTGCCTGGATCTGTGATGCGTAATTGCTCATATCGAATCTTACTGAGTCAATGTTACGCTGTGTTGTGCAGCAACAATCTTTGATTGCTGTCTGTGTTGCATAATTGCCATCCTTAACAGAATTGTTTAACGCGAATGTCGCATCCGCAATTCCATTTCCGAGGCGGTCTAATTTGTTGTCCAGGTTTTGGAATTGCTGTCCGAATAATATTTCCTGCTGGCTTGCGGCTGTTGCGAAACGACCATAATCGCCTCCGCCCATTCCGCTTCCACCCCATCCGAAAATGAGTGCAAACAAGATAATTAATACCCAGGAACTACTTCCACCAAAACTGTCTCTTCCGGCTACTGCGCCGATGTCTGCTAATGAATAATTTTCCATAGCTGTTTCCTCCTTGTAATTGTTTTTGGTCAGCGAATAACACTATTGTTATCCGGTTATTATAAAAAGTCGGCCGACTATTTTATCTTAGAAATTGTTGTATGGAATTCATGTCTATTCCATTTTCGTATGCAATTTGTTCAGGGCTCTTTCCCTGATTGTCTTGTATGAACTTTTTAAATTGTGGATTTGTGTTCATCATTTGTCGATATATCGCATCAGGATTTCCGTTGCGTAAACTCGAAACTAATTCCACAATATTATTCATCGGATTCTGTCTGTTTCCGTTTAGCATTTGAATTATTGGATTTCTCATTTACCTGCTCCTCCAATCTTGATATTCTCTCAATTAGTGATTTTATATCTGGTTCTGGCTCCGGCGTATACGGTTCTATTTTGTACGGAATTAGATTCGGGAATCCTGCTCCGTCAGTTGATTTCAACCATACAATCGGCGCTGTTTCATCAAGCAGCAGCACGCTGCTATTTGGCTGCATTTGGTATGCCTTCGCTCCGCCTTCTCCATTCACTCTTATTATTTGGTTATATGTCGGATATGTGTACATGATCGTTACCTCCTTTTCGATTATATGATAGCATAAAAATAGAGGACAAAACTTTCGATTTGTCCTCTAATAGCTATCATAAAACTGTCAGTTGTTGTCCATCCATACTTCTTCTGCACTCATTTTTCTTGGCGGAAGTATCGGATCGTACTTTGCTATGTTGTCGTATTTACGCTTGAGCTTCGATATTACTCTATCCAATGTCGACATGCTGATCCCTAATTCGTCACATTGTTTTGTCCTGGACCATCCTGCGACTCTTGTTCTAATAACGAACTCTTCGTCCTTTGTTAATACTGCCTGTTCTATGAAATGCTCTAATATAATTTTGTTCCATGGTACCTGGTGAGCCATATTATATCCTTTCTGCGTAATCAAGGGATATCCATCCCGCGCCACTCTTTAATTTACCCCATCCACTCTTACTTCCTGTGCCTGTTTTTACTTCTGTAATTGTGAACTTACCTATACCTGTTGTTTTACCTGTTGTTAGTACTCTGCGTTGATACCACTGCTT